>JAANYP010002022.1:18076-31367 GCA_020465985.1 Centrapalus pauciflorus | reverse complement strand
TAAATGTATTTAGTAAGTACTAAGTTTGCGAAACTAAAATGAATCGAAAGGTAATTTTTCATAAACTGGTCAGTAGTCTTATTTTTTAGGTCGTCTGACGTTATCTCTATTTTTTTAATTTTTAAATCCTCTTGATCTTGTTTTAAACGAATAATTTTTATTTGCTCCTCGATAAGTTTAATTTGGTTATCGTTAGTACCCGTAAATCGATTAATAATTGTGTTAAATTTGTTCATACAATCTGCGTTGCATAACCCGAACAAGAGTCGCGCCGTTTTACTTATTTTATCTATGATGCTACGTCTGGTTTTAGTTTTGAAACCTATTGAAGAAAATACTAGATCTTTTTTATGTTTAATCTCGTTAAGAAGTTTTAAAGTAAATGGTAAAAAGTCCCCACAGTGGTTGTCTACGTTATTTTTAATTGACGCACACATTACTTCAGTGTCATTCATAAATTGGTCAATTTTCCCCCAACGTTGCTCATATGTTGTTATGTTAATGTATGCGGTTAATTCCCAAGAAGTGGTTACTATTTTAATTGGTCCTCGATTTTCGTAATAGATACCCGATTGCTGTGAGAGTTTGTCGTCAGTAAATTGTTGAGTGTTCGCGCCAACATAAAAAAATGTCAGTGTAAATAAAATCCTAAAATTTAAAGGTCGGTTGTCTAAAAACGTAAAAAAAAAAAAAAAATTATAAAGTTGTTTCAAAATATTTTTTTGTATTATTTTTGTGGATTCTATAATCCTTCCTGCCCTTCTTTATTGTTAAGTTCTCATTTCCATGCACATGTGTGACTTCGAAAGGTCCCGTCCAATTTCGGCTTAATGTGTTTCTTTTATTTTGTTCTTTTATTAATACCTTGTCTCCCACATGTATTTCTATTGGGTTGCATGTTTTATCATAATTTTGTTTGTTGTCAAGTTTTTTCTCAATTAGATTGTCCCGTGCGAGTTTTTGAGTTTCTTGCATTACTCTTTTTAGGTCTAATGCGTAATTTTCGTAATTGTATTGTGGCTCGGGTTCCTTGAGAAAAGTGGTCGGTATATTAGGTTTTTTCCCAAAAATTAATTCGAATGGTGTAAACCCTGTAGAAGTGTGAACAGTCGTATTATATGTGAACATTGCGTAACATAACAAATTGTCCCAACTATTGTCTTTGTCAACGAAACTCCTCAAGTATGTTTTCAAAGTTTTATGGGATCGTTCTAAATAGCCATTGGTTTGTGGATGCCACGGAGTGGTCTTATGTTTGTCGATGTTTAATAGTTTACATGTTTGTTTAAAAAGGTCCGATAAAAAATTAGTTCCACAGTCTGTTAATATAGAATTTGGTATTCCGTATATGCATACGAAATATTCTACGAAAGCTTGTGCAACCGTTGTTGCGTCCGTGCTAGGTAGGGCCATGGCCAGAGCATAACGACTCAACTCGTCTTGAATAGTTAATATATATGTATTTTGCGACGGAGTGATGGGCAATGGTCCTACTATATCTAAACAGATACGTTCGAACGGTCTATTAGCTGTTGTCGTTATCATCATTGGTTGTTTAGTTTTACCATGCGATTTTGTTTTTTGACAAATGTCACATTTACGTATATAATCTTTTACATTCCCCTTTAAATCTTTCCAGTGGTAATGTAATTTCATTCGTTTAATAGTTCTAGAAACTCCCGAGTGTCCCCCTAATGGAGTGTTATGATATTCGGCAATGATCGATCGTTTTTCTTCATCAGAAAAATCCTGTTCCCTATACACAATAATTTTAACATTTGTTTCTTTAAAAATGTATTTAAACATTTTCCTTATTCTTTCGAAACTGGTTAATGTTGTTAGGCCTTCCATTCTTATGGTTGAGAAATTGTCTATTTGGTTATCTATACAGAACCCCTTAATGTCAGTGATTATTTTATAATACGCTTGGGCGTTGAGTTCCTTATTATTACTGGGTACTTCAAAAAGTATGATTAATTGATCATCACGTTTATTTATAATAAATTGTTTCGTAATGTCGAAAACTGGATTTGGAATTTTTTTGTTTATTAGAATTTCTCGTATTGCTTTATGAGTTATAATTCCGTTATTGGGTATTGGTAAGAACAGGTTCTCGCTTTGCGTAGCGTTTAAAATACTTCCGTCGACCTCGGAAAAGTTTGAATTTATTATAGCGTGTTTTTCTCGTGATTCGAAGTCTACGAAGCTAGTTTCGCTATTTACCATGCGTATGCGTGATAAGCAGTCGGCATTTGAGTGTAATGACCCTGATCGATAAATGATCTCGTAATCGTATTCGGATAATTGGAGGCGCCATCGCATTAATTGAGAGGAAGCGTCCTTCAACCCGAACAAGTAGGTAAGTGGTCGATGGTCAGTAATAATGGAAAAATTTCGACCATAGAGATACGGTCTGAAATGTTTTACGGCCCAAATAATGGCCAAAAGTTCTTTCTGTATAACGCTGTAATTAGTTTCTGCTTTATTCAATGTTCTACTAGCATATGCAATAGGTTTTTCATGCGACGACTCGCCTTGGGATAGCACTGCACCTATAGCAAATTGACTTGCGTCGGTCATTAATTTAAATTTTCCTTTCTCCCAATCTGGATAAGTTAACAATGGTGGATTTATGAGTTTATTTTTTAATTCTTCGTAAGCGTTATCGCATTTGTCCGTCCAGCAGAACGTTACGTCTTTTTTAAGTAAATAGGTCAGTGGTTTGGCGATTTTTGCGAAATTATCTACGAACCGCCTATAATAATTTAGTAGACCTAGAAAAGATTTAATATCTTTAGCATTTTTCGGCTTCGGATAATTTTTGATACATTCGATCTTACTTGGATCGGGAGAAATCCCGGTCTCGTTGATTACATGTCCTAAATACAATACTTCTTTTCTTAGAAACGAACATTTATTAGGTTGTAATTTTAATTTATGTAAACGTAATCGATTAAAAACTTGTTTAAGTTTTTCTTGGTGGTCCCGCAGGCTGGATCCATGCACAACAATGTCGTCTAGATATGCCGTACACATTTCCTCTAAACCTGTTAGTACAGCGCGCATTGCTCGCGTGAACGTTGCGGGTGCTGAACTAAGGCCAAAAGGCATTCTAAGAAATTCATAATGTCCGGATTTACTAGAAAACGCGGTTTTATGTGTATCCTGCGGGTCAATATAGATCTGATGATAGCCACTTGCTAAATCGAGTGTTGAAAAATAGTTTGACGATCCTAAAGAGTCAAGGATTTCAACTAAATTGGGTAAGCCATAAGCTTCGTTTTCGGTTACTTCGTTAAGTTTCCTAAAATCCACACATATTCTTAATTTGGGTTTTCCATTTTTGTCTAAATTTTTCTTTTTTACTACTACTAACGGAAAATTAAATGATGATACCGAATTTTGTATAATTTTATTGTCTTTCATTTCGGTGATTTGTTTTTCAATTTCTTGTTGGTATGCCCAGGGTAACCGGTAAGGTCGAATATTAATTGGTTTAACACAGCGAGGTGTTTTAATCGAATGAGTTACTACATCGGTAGCGGTTAATTGGTCTCCTTCTAAGAAAAATATGTCAGAATATTCTATGCATAAATTTACTAATTGTTCACGTTCCTCTACGTTTAAATGGTCGGTATTAATAAGTTCCGTAAGTGTACGAATGCGTTCTCGCCCACTAGTCCCCTGGTTATTGGTAATAGTTAATACTTGTTCTTGATATGGTTCCCATTTCAAATTACTAGTGTTTAATTCTTCGATTATAAAAGGTTCTTCGGAAATGTTGATTATATTGCTTATAATTTTGTTATCTAATACTGGGCTCAAGCTATTAGCGATTATAACGTTTTGATTTAATTCCTGGTTTTTAATAGTCACTAATTTATGGTCAATAAATTCGTCTGCGGAGATAGCTAACACACAATTACTACGCGGCGGTATAACTATGGATTGCGCTGTAGGCGGTTTACATTGCGGCATCATAAACATATCTCGACTAAAATCTAACACTATGCGGTTGTCCTTGATAAAGTCTCTACCTATAATACCTGATTCGGGTACTCGGAAATCGGCAGCTACGACATCGAATTTGACGTAAAAATCCGCTCCCTCTATATTAATAGTTGTTTTTAATGTCCCGAAGGTGGTTACTGGGTTTGCCGTAATACCACTAATTGTACGTTTTTCACTTTCGTTTATTACGATATTTTGTTTCTCCGTACTAACGAAACAAGTGAACAAAAACTGTTCGTTAATATTGGTTGATAAATGCAGTTTTATAAAAAAAAATAGAAAAAACATTAAAAGAAAAAAACTTGATTAAAACTAACAGAACCTGATGGAACGATGGTTGAATATTAACTGAACTGTCTGAACTGAAATGAATTCAATAAAACGACTTTTATCTATAATTTATTAAAAAAAAAAAATGAAATTATTGTGTAACCTGAATGTTTAACTTACAAGGGAAATAAATAGTGTTGAAGTGTGTATACACTGTTTAAACTTTATGTGTAACAGGGGAAAAAATAATTGGTTAAAGGCGGAAACTATATCTTAAATTTTAAAAATCTCCGCAGTCAAAAGTGCGCAGAACATACATTATGGTTTTTGAGAATCAGTGTTTTTTACTAGTACAGCGGAGAAAAAAAAAGTTTGAGGGGGAAAATCCCCCTTAAAATTTTACAATCTCCGCAGTCAAAAGTGCGCAGAACATACATTATGGTTTTTGAAAATCAGTGTTTTTTTACTGGTACAGCGGAGAAAAAAAAGTTTGAGGGGGAAAATCCACCTAAAAATTTTAAAATCACCGCAGTCTGGTAGAGCGGAGAAAAAAAAAGTTTGAGGGGAAAAATCCCCCTTAAAAATTTGCAATCTCCGCAGTCAAAAGTGCGCAGAACATACAAATGTATACTACGCTAGTTCCCTCCCTATGGACGTTTATTTCTTCGATATCTAACGGCGCTACGGCGTCACTTGCTTTAAATTATCGCTTAGCTGAGACTATTTGCGTTGCGTCGAGTATCAATAGGTTTAATTTTTTCCGTCTAACATGCTCGAGTCAAATTCGCATCGCTGAAATAACTGGTGAGACGACTTTCGTTTCGGGATCCCCCTCCCCAACCCATAGCGTCTGATAGCTTTTATATAGCTTCGCCCCAAAATAAGTAAGTTTGTTTGCCAGGTTTTCCGATTTCTTCTGGTAATTATCAGTTCGACGACTCGTTTGCCTTCCCCTCCATTCCAGTTGCTAGCGTTTTCCCCCTGTAAATGTAGTATCGTCTGTATTGGTGGTTTCCCACGTATAAGTAGTATCGTCTATATTAGTAGTTCCCCTTGTATCGTTAGTTTCTATAGATGTACCTAAATTTGAATCTTCCGATTCGTCTAATGCTCCGTACTGTGTACCTTTCCTAGTAGTCATCTACTGGTTATTTATAAAAAGTTCCCTCAGGCTCTCAGATAAACGGTAATAATTGTTCAAATAACTTACAATTTTTCCATATTGTCTGAGATGTCTTGATTTGAGTGTAAGGTTCCCACCCCCCCCAAACCTATGCGTTCTATACTGAATTACCAGAAGAAATCGAAATGGCAAACAAACTTACTTTTGGGGACGCTATGAAAGCAATACCTAGTTTTGGAGGGGGATCCGAAAGTCTTCTCACCAGTTATTTTAATCGATGCGAATTTGTACTAGAGCATGTAGACGAAAAAATTAAACCTATGATACTCGACGCAATAGTTTCTCAGTTAACCGATAAAGCAAGTGACGCGCAGGTGTAGATATCGTGACTCAACGTCATGGAGGAACGCCAAGGCCCAAATTATAACTCTATTTTTGGTAAACCCATGGAACAATTTTCAAAAACAATTTAAACAAAGTTAAGGAATGAAAAGAATGAGACAACAATAGACGCGGATAGAGTAGATAAAATGTCCCACTGAACTGTAACCATGTGCTAGACTTTAAAAAGAAGACCACTGGCGGAATCCAAGGTCATTTGCAGAAATAATCCAAACTCAACTTAGCGCAGATTGTAATTGCTGGTATTTCAGGGTTCTGGATATCCGCTCTTAATTTTGAAAGCCACAAAAGTACCTACTTTTGAGGAAGCCGTGATTTTTGGCTGTAGAGGAAGAAAAACTGAATGAAAAACCTGAATATAAAACGGACAATCGAAATAAATACGTAAAGAAATCTAACGATAAAAGTAAAATTCAATGTCACCGTTGTAGTAGATACGGACATTATAGTAACGAATGTCGAACTAGTGAACATAAAATAACAAGTCTTAAAAACCAGACCGAAAATAAAAATTTCAAAAATTCCGTAAATCAAGTTTAAAGTCTTCCATTGATGTAAAAGAGAATCCGAGTCAATTAGTTAATGTCGAAGAGATAATAACATGATTAACAAATAAAAAAATAGCAGTACGAGAGCCTCGACCAGTAAAAACAACCATGTAAATCGTAAACGCGTAGGTGAATCGTAAATAATGGTCAGAATTTACATACAGTGAAAGAGAACGCTTTAAGTGCCCTCTACCAGTTGTTTGAAACCTACCACAATGAAAATTATTCGGTAGAAACCAAACTGGATGCCGATATGAGTCCTCATTAAAGATATCAGCAACCCTAAAAAAAAATTTGTAATAACGAAAGTGAAAACTGACAAGTAGTGATTTACGGGCAACCCGAACCCACCTTCGGGACATTAAAAACAAACATATTAATATAGAAGAGGAGCAGGATTTTTACGTCAAATGTCGATGTCGTAGCTGCCGATTTCCATAGTAACCCGAATCACAGGTTAAGGTTAGCAGGACTTATAGCAGGACAAACCGCATAGTGTTAGATTTTAGTGCGAGATGTATTTTATGCTGCCGCGCAGGTAAGACCTGCCTACGCGCCAATCCAGAGTTAACTAACCCGCAAAACGCGTCGTCTAATGATGTGTGGCTATCTCCGCAGAACGAAATTATATTTCACCAATAACTTAGTCAAGCATATATCCCACCAGACTTAATCAACGTGTAACGACTACATGCTTCGACCCAGTAATTAGATAACTAAAATTAAAAGCAATAGAATCAACATGTTCCGAAGAAGCCTTTTCATAATCGACGATTAACACTAAGTAATTTGATAAATGGGAAACATAATCAGGAACAAGTAGTAACTAATTACCCACAGAAACCAAGGGGACGAGGGGCGAGATACTGCATGTCCGGAACTTACGGACATTGTTAATACCTAACCCTGACCTTTAAAAACGTACGGAGGAACGTGACCACTTAGTTCAAGTCTCCTATATGCAAAGCATCGTCCGACATTATTGGGTTTTCTTAGACGAGACCAATTACCGCTTATGGTGACCTGAATGTCTTCCACCAATTCATTATCGATTTATACAATACCACACCACCATCGCTGTGTTAAACCAAATTAAAATTCACATTAACCGGTACCCAATGGGGGTCATAACCAACAGAAATGGAAAACAAATCACGCGAGGAAATGAAAGACAATAAAATTATACAAAATTCGGTATCATCATTTATTTCCGTATCGTAGTAGATATAAAAAAAAACTTGTAGCACAAAAGGGGACAAATAAACCCAAACTTAAGATAATGTGTGGATTTTATGATAAACCTTAACGAAAGTAACGAAAACGAAGCCTACGGCTTAACCCAATTTAGTTGAAATCCTTGACTCTTTAGGATCGTCAAACTATTTTTTTCCAACACTAAACAAAATCGTAATTAACAAGTGGCTATCCGTACGATCTAATAGATGACGCACGCACGATACAACATAAAACCGCGTTTTTCTAGTAAATCGGTGAACATGCGGAATTTCTTATGCCTTATTTGGCCTTAGTGTTCAGTGGCGCACCCGGATAAAACACGTATACACAGCATCGGCACTGCGCTTCAAACTGTCTTTCATACTAACTATGATGTAGATGTAAGAGCAATGTTGTACAGCGCATATCTAGGACGTAATTGTTATGGTGGCATGGATCCAAGCCGGCCGGGACCACCAGAAAACTTAACATTTGATCATCGATGACGGTACATAAAATTAAAATTACAACCTAATAAAGGGCGGTTCTAAGAAAGAAGTATTGTATAATTGGACTGTAATCAACCGAACCTGGGATGCGCTCGCCGATCCGTAAGAGCGTAATGAATCAAAAATTTCCGAAGCCGAAAATGCTAAAGATATAAAGCTTTTCATAGGTCTAACTAAATTAGTAAGTGCCGTTCGTAAATAATTTTCCGCAAAAAATCGCCAAACCACTGACACCTATTTACTTAAAAAAGACGTAACGTTCTGCTTGGACGGACAATGGCATATAACGCTTACGAAGTAGTTGATAATATAAACTCATAATTAAAACCATTGTTACTTAGCCAGATTGGGAAGAAAGGAAAATTTAAAGTAATGACCGACGCAAGTCATTGGCTATAGGTGCATGCTATCCCAAGGCGAGGTCGTCGCTAAAACCTATTGTCATATGCGAGTTTAGAACACTTGAATAAAGCAGACTAATTCCAGCGTTATACAGAAAGAACTTTTTGGGCCATTATTTGGCCGTAAACATTTCAGACCGTAGCTCTATGGTCCGAAATGTTTCCATTATGACTGACCATACGACACTTACCGACTTGTTTCGGGTGAAGGACGCTAGCCTCTCAATCAATGGCGATGGCGCCCTCCATTATCGAATACGATTATACGAGATCGATTTATCGATACAGGGTCATTACAAAACTCAAAGCCGATGCGCTTATCACGCATACGCATGGTAAATAGCGAAACTAGCTTCGTAGACTTCGAATCAACGAGAAAACACGCTATAATGAATTCAAAAACTTTTCCGAGGTCGACGGAAGTAGTATAAACGGAGTTGCTACGCAAGCGAGAAACCGTGTTTCTTACCAAGACCCAATAACGGAATTATACACTCATAAAGCAGTACGAAAATTCTAATAAACAACAATTACAATCCCATGTTTCGACATACGAAGCCTAACAATTTATGCTAAATATAACGTGATGATCAATTAATAAATCATACTTGTTTTGAAGTACCAGGTAAATAATATAGGAACTCAACTCCCAAGACGTATTATAAAATAATCACTGACATTAAGGGGTTTGTGAGATAACCAAACACCAAATAGTCAAGTTCTCAACCATAAGGACTGGAAAGCCTAACAATCATAACCAGTGTTCGAGAATAAGGAAAAGTTTAAAACATTTTTTAAACAAACAGAATGTTCAAAATTATTGTGTAGAGGGAACAGGATTTTTCTGATTGAATGAGAAAACGATCGTGATCATTGCCCGAATATCATAAAACACTCCATACGGGGGACACTACGGGAGTTTCTAGAACCCATTAAAACGAATGAAATTACATTAAACCTCTAGATGGAAAGGTTAAAGGGGAATGTAAAAGATTTATAGACGTAAATGTGACATTTGTCAAAAACAAATCGCTTTGTAAAACTAAAAACCATGTGATAACGACAACAATCTAATTAGACCGTTCGAAAGTATCTGTTAGATATAGTAAGGACCATTGCCACATTCACTACTCCGTTGCGCAAATACCTTATATTCTATTCACGGAACGAGTTGAGTCTTATGTGGCTCTGCGGCCATGGCCCTACCTAGCACGGACGCAACCGGTTAGCCAAGCTTTCGTGGATACTTTGCGGATGCATATACGGAAGAACCAAATTCTATATTACAACTGAGGAACCTAATTTTGTATCGCGGACCATTTTTAAACAACATGTAAGCTATTAACTCGACAACACATAACCACCTCCGAGGCATACACAGACCCAGGGCTAGTGAGAACGATCCAATAAACTTTGAAAAACATACTGAGGAGTTTCGGTTGCAAGAAATAGTTGGGACATTTGATTATGTTACGCAATGTTCACATATAAGTACGACTGTTCACCAACTTCGAAGGGTTTACACAGTCGAATAATTTTTGGAGAAAAAAACTAAATATACAGACGCCTTTTCTTAAGGAACCCGAGCCACAATACAGTAGACAAAATGACGCATTAGACCGAAAAGAGTAATGCCAAAACTCAAAACCTCGCACGGGGACAATCGAATTGAAAAAAACTTGACAACAACAAATTATATAAAACATGCAACCCAATAGAAAACACATTTGGGAGACAAGGGTATTATAAAAGAACAAAATAAAAGAAACACATTAAGAACCACGAAAATTGAGACGGGACGTTCGAAGTCACAACATGTGCAATGGAATGAGGAACTTAAACAAGAAATAAGGGGCAGGAAGGATTATCGAATCACACAAAATAATACAAAAAAGATGTGTGAAACAACTTTATAAGTTTTTTTTTTTTTTATTTTTATAAAACGTTTTTAGGACAAACCGACAGTTAATTTTTTTCAGGATGTTATTTACACTGACATTGTTTTTGTATGTTGGCGTGAACACTCAAAAACAAAACACACTCAACGATTTCCTGAGACAAACTCTCATACAATCGGGTATCTAGTAACGAAAATCGAGGACAATTAAAAAAAATAGTACACAACTACTTGGAAGTAAAAGCAAGCATACGTTAAAAGTAAACAAATATGACACGTTGGGGGAAAATTGACAATTTATATAAATGACCACTAGAAGTAATGTGGTGCATCAATTAAAAATAAACGTAAGAACAACCACTGTGGGGACTTTTTAAACCAGTTAACTTTAAAAATAAACCTTCTGCTCGTAAACGAGATTAAACATAAAAAAGAATCTAGATATTTTATTCTAGGTTTTCAAAACTAAAACAAGACGTAGCCATCATAGAAAAATAGTAAAACGGCCTCGACTCATTGGTTCGGCGTTATGCAACGCGATTGTATGACCAAAATTTAACACAATTATTAATCGTTTAAAAGGCGGTAACTAACAGAACACAATTAGTAAATCGATGTACGGGGTACTAACAAATAACCAATCAAACTTATTCGAGGAAACAAATAAAAATCAGATTTCGTTTAAAACAAGATCAAAGGCTTTAAAATTAAAAACATAGAAATAAAACGTCAGACGAGACCTAAAAATACGAACAACTGACCAGTTTAATAAGGTGAAAAATTACCTTCGATTCAGTTTAGTTTCGTCGCAACTTAGTAACTTAAACGAATACATTTAATGAAACAAACACCATTTTGGAAACAATCAAATGGCTAGAGATAGGACAAATCATCCAGTTGTTACCGACCCAGAAAAACACGACCTTTTATAAAAACTAAAGGGACAAATCAAGTATCTTTAACCATCAGGAACAGAACTACCAATACGAACGTAGACCTAAGTAACGCTTATGAATTACTCAGACTCTCAGAGTTGGCCAGATAATATTGTTGTTCTGATAACAGAATTGTATTTATTTATTACGTTACCAATTTCGTCTATCCCCCTGACCACTAACATTCTCACGCCTTTCATTACCGCACCTGTATGTAAAACTAACAACTGTAGTTATAATTAAGCCAGTTATAACTTTTTTAGGCAATTAGCAAAACGAAGAAGTGTATACAACTTATGACCAATTTCACTACTATTCACTACGCACAATGTAAATCAGCTAATAATTTCCTTTGATGGCCTGAAAATTAATCCTATTATGACATCTTAGAAACAAAGACCAATAATGCGAAATACAATTATTACTAAACAAGATCCAGATTTAAAGATACCTAAAGTTGCGAAATTACAAGACAAAGATCAGATAAATACAACTAATTTTTCCCAAACTTGAGTTTCCAAAACGCTATGGTAGTATACGCATCAATGGAGAGAACATTTCGATTACACTTGTGACCTCCGATAAGAATCAAGCAGCCATAGCAATAGAAGGAGTAAGTATTATAACGATAACGCCTGAACTGAACTCCACATGCAAAGGATATGCAACACGAAGATGTATTATTCCAGAGAGAAATATCAAGAATCTGACCCAGACGTCATCATGGATCATTCATCCCAAACGCAAAGATAGAAGCCAGAAATGAAACGAACAAATTGAGCGACAATAGAACCAAAGACATAATTAACAACAGAATGGAACGATTTAAAGTAAAAAACGACAAAAACAAAAATGAAAAAAAAACAAAAAAATTTAAAACAAAAAAAAAGTAATTAGAACGCAGTTTGCAAATATACACATATTACTTACAGTATCTATCTAAACATTAAGCATAAGCGTTTTCGATAAACTTTAAACCAAAAAATAACATCGCGATATAGTGAACTTACTGTTTTGTAACAGTGATAAAACAAAGTGTCCAGTTCCAATCGGAAAGATAGGGTTTTGCGGTGGGAGTGGCAAAATACTGTGTTTATAAGTTATAAAAAGAATATAAATTCAACAAAGAAAAGAAAATTCAAAAAATTGCGAAAAATCATTATCCCACACATTCCACAACAATTTTTCCATCGGATGTTGCTGAATTTTTTTTCTTTTTTAATAATTAACATTTTTGCACATGTATTACAACAAGAACAAGCATACTGGAAGAGAATGACCCGGTGTACTTCCGATAGTGTTTCGAAACACGATTATGTTTTAGATATTAACGTTATTAATGGAAAGCTCGGTGTCGAAAAATAACTTTTAATCAATTAAACACGTAGAAGTTCCACATCTAAGTTAAACAGTCTTGAATAGCTTTCTTTTAGCTTCCATACATGTCTTTCTTGTTCTTAATCTAATATATCATGTTGTTTGATGACGATCTTCGAATTAAAATGACCAGCAATTGCTCTTAAATTGGCTTGTTAATGTTTTAGTTTTTAACTGAAATCATTTTGGAGCCCGGAATTTACAGACAATGAATGAAAGGTGCAGGTACAGCTAAGAAAGTATACTGACCTAGTCATTAATAGCTTGCAGCATAGTAGGGCAGTGTCACTGACAATAGCCACACTATTGATTTAGTCATTTGCCAATTTTTTATTACAGAGTTATATTAGTAGTAATAGTCTCCGAAGTATGCGATTCCGGTACCTCAAAGGTTTCGAAATTCTAGTTCTTAATTCCAATTTCCAAAAATTGGCAGGTTACACCCAAGTAACTATGATTTGCCAACAAGACGTCCCAAAAGTCAACAGTTAACACACATTAGGTGTATCTTTCATTCAACAAACCTTTTTAAAAAAAAATTCCTATGAATTCTCCCTTAATTTTAAATTCTTAAATTTCTCCTTCAACTGATTGCATTTTATC
>JAANYP010002022.1:7944-18051 GCA_020465985.1 Centrapalus pauciflorus | reverse complement strand
CTATGTGTAGATTCAGTTATTCAGTTATTTAATTTGGTATATGGGTAGAACGTAACGTTCGTGTGTAATGTTAATTAATTATTCACAAATTTATTTTATTATTTTAATTGTATTATTCAAGGTGAAGGAGATTCAAATATTTAAAAATATATATATTAATAATATATACTGTACTAACATACTTTATATTGTATTCTTGATTTATTTAAAATTTGATATAACTAATATTATTATTAAGTTACCAATGTAAAACTGAATTTGTAAGTGTAACTGAGTGCATTTAAGAAAATTGTAAAGATTTCTGTCTTGCAGACATAAACCTTTTTTTTTGTGGGGAGGTGTTATGGGCTACGAGATATCTATAAGATATCTACGAGATTACAAGGCTAAGTTAGTATGACCATGCCTCGTGTCAAGGGTAATGCGGATGCTACTATGACCATGACACGTGTCGGGATAGTAAGCGCACCAATAATTACAGTGCACTAATGATGCATTTGAGATGTTATTGCACATTCTCAAATTCGTGTCCGAATTTGCAACAACAACAACAAGGACACCTGGTTTTACCCAGAAGGCGAAAACACGACGTAAACAAGAGACGCACCACAATATATAAGGGAGCCCGAAGACCAGCAACGGCAGATGTACCAAAGCTATCAACAACTGAGCACTTTCACGTCACTCAGCCACTTATTTAATTTGTTACATGTATTTTGTTTGTATGCAATAAAACATATTACGTTATTAAGTTTAACTTTCATTCAAATTAACCATTTGGATTCAAATCTGATACTGGCACGCAACAATTTGGCGCAGTCGGTAGGATTCACTTTTCAAGGAGGCAAACCGTCAAAGGCTACCATCAACAAGGAAGATTGCGCAGTCTACCTCGTTGATAACTTCAGAAGAGAAGACCATTCAATTCAACGTTGCAGAAAGTATCAGACAGGATGACAACATCAACGAACGTCGCATTATTGTGAGTGAATAGTTAATTAAATTATTACACGGATATATGTTACAAAAATATAAAACCTAAGAAATATCATTTAAGTAACTGAATATATTTAAGTAGGTCGTAAAAAAACTATTTAGGAATTTTTTTTTGATTATTAAAGGGCAATTGATTTATTTGAATTATTATTGAGAAATATTGAGTTATTATATTATTATTGAGGGCATATTGAGTTATTTGAGTTATTATTGAATTATTATATTATTTTGAGGGCATATTGTTGAATTATTGAGATTATTATTGAGAATTATTTTTGAGGGCATATTGTTGAATTATTGAGATTATTATTGAGAATTATTATTGAGGGCATATTGTTGAATTATTGAGAATTATTAAAGGGCATATATTATTGAGATTTATTATTGAGTTATATTATTATAGTTGTTTGTAAAACGTATCAAATGAGTGTGAAAGCAATTTATGGAGAACACAGGTACATCTCCTTTGGAAGTAGCTAATCCATCGAATAAGACGTCTTTAGAAACTCCAGATTTGAGTTTAGAAGTATTAAATAAAACCCAACAGTTGATTGATTTGGGAAGCCCTAGTAGAAGCCCTAGCCCTAGTGAAAGCCCGAAAGAACGCCCTAGTTTATTTAGAAACCAAAGTGAACGCCAGAGCGCGAAAATAAAACACAGCTTAGAGAGAAGTTTAAGTTTAGACAATAAAAAGGTTACACGTAGCAAGGTTACGGACGATTTTGAACATACTGAGTTAACGTTCGGGAGAAAACCGCGTGTAAAGAAAATGGTTACCATAAAATTAGAGGAAGCATTTAAGCTTATACCTATGTGTACGGGAGAAGACGATATCTATCCGTTCATGAATGCATGTGATATGGCAGTAAATTTAGTTGAAGAAAAATGCGCACCGACTTTAGTTAAATATATAACAACTAGGTTATCCGGTAGAGCATTAGAAATGATAAAATATAAAAATGTTGCTAAATGGGTATACATTAAGAGTTATTTATCGGATGCTTTTGAAGATACGACAACTGCTTCAAGTTTGCAGATACAATTAAATTCCATTAAGATGCGTCATGGTGAAGACGTCAATGATTATTGTCATAGAGTAGAAAAATTGTATTATAAATTATGTAATGCGTGTACACTTAATAAAGAAGAATCAGAAGCAAAAGTAATTCACGAAACTTTAAAAGAACAAACACTGAATATTTTTATAAAAGGATTAATAAGTCCTATAAGAACAATTGTAAAGGCACGAAATCCTAAAACATTAGAGGTAGCTAAGCAATTGGCAAAAGCAGAAGAAGTAGAATATAATTCAGAAAGAGAAAATAACGGATACAGGAACGATTTTAATAAAGGCAATTATAATGCTTCACGACAAAATAATAATAATTTCCAACGTGAGAATAATACAAGAAATAATAATACGAATAGTCGTAATAGGAATTTCCAACCAAATAACTTTAGTAAACCGAGTTATCAAGGACGGACAAATAATTACACTCAGCAAAATAATTTTAATAGACCACCTATTAAATGCTATAACTGTAATGGTAATCACTATGCAGCTCAATGTAGAAATAAACCTGCAAGTAATAATAATCGTCCATCTAATCGGAATAGTTTTACTCAACCACCAACAAATTATAACGCACGCGCAACCACATGTGCATATTGTAAACGAAGTGGCCATGATATAAGTGCATGTTATAAAAAACGTAATAATGAAAGTAGGAACCACAATTCGGGAAACGTGAACGTGTCGGGCGAGGACCGTGGTACTCGTTCGATAAACCAAATAATCGCGGAGGAAATGCACAATGTTACCACATCGTCGCTGCTTTAGAAAACAATCACATAACATGTATATCACCTGCGAGCAAAACAAACGAGTTAAATTTATTAATAGATACAGGTAGTCAGGTGAATATACTTAAGATAAATTGTTTACAAGGACAATTAAATATAGATGAAACACAAAAAATTAATTTAAGAGGCATTCATAAGGAGTTAATACAAACAATAGGCAAGATAAAAATACCAGTTATAATAAATAACAAGAATATAGACATAGAATTTTATGTAGTGGGAATGTTATTTCCTATACCCAAGGACGGTATATTAGGACATGAATTTTTACTAAAAAACAAAGTAATGGTGGACGTAGCCAAAAATAGGTTAATTATTCAAGATGATGAAGCAACCTTGCACGAAGAACATTGCGGTTCTGTTGTTTTTAAATTGCAACCACGTACGGAAACCGTCGTAGAAATAGCAATAGCTGATCCAGTCGTGGAAAGTAAAAGTATATACATACACAAACAACAAATTACAAATGACGTATATTGCAGTAGTACGGTGTCTACTGTGAATAAAGGGAAAGCAATAGTTAGTATGTTGAATATATCTGAGGAGATAAAAGACATAGACGTAACCGATATAAATAAGATAAATTATGATAGTGAATATGAGATATATACGGTAGAAACAAAAAATAGTTATAATGAACGTATAACGCGTTTGAGACAAATAATAAGAACTGATCATATGGATGAGAATGAGAAAAAATCTATTTATAAAATATGCGAGAAGTATAATAACATATTTCATATGGAAGGGGACATGCTAACCTTCACCAACGCGGGAACTCATATAATAAGATTAAAAAACGACCAACCGCCTATATACCGAAGACCTTATAGACTTCCTCATGCACAACAAGATGAGATAAATACGCAAATTAAGAAACTTGAGGATAACGATATTATTGAAAGTTCAAGGAGTCCTTGGAACTCTCCTCTTTTACTAGTGCGAAAGAAAATTGACAATTCAGGTAAACAAAAGTTTAGAATAGTGGTAGACTTTAGAGCATTAAATGAAGTCACCATAAATGAATTCCATCCTCTGCCTAATATTACAGAAATATTGGACCAGTTAGGACAATGTCAATTATTTTCTGTTCTCGATCTTTCTAGTGGGTTTTATCAAATCAAATTAGAAAAAGAATCACGAGAATTAACAGCCTTTTCAACCAATCAAGGTCATTGGCATTTTAAACGCATGATTCAAGGCATGAAAACTAGTCCTGGAACTTTTCAAAGAGTTATGAACTCAGCTTTAGCTGGTTTAATAGGAATAAAATGTTTAGTTTATTTAGACGACATAATTGTTTACGGGAAAAATTTGTATGATCATAATGAGAAGTTAGTAGAAGTATTTGAGCGATTACAAATTAACAATTTGAAGTTACAACCAGATAAATGTGAATTTTTAAAACGTGAATGTGTATATTTGGGACACGTAATATCAGAAAATGGAATTAAACCTGATGAAAAGAAAGTGAAATCTGTGTTAGAATTTCCAAAACCAACTAATGTAAAAGATATAAAATCATTTTTAGGCTTAAGTGGGTATTATAGGAAATTTATAAATTCATATAGTGCAATTGCGAAACCTTTAACTAATCTTTTAAAGAAAGACATTAAATTTTTATGGAGTGATGAATGTCAAAAATCATTCGATAAATTGAAATCAGCTTTATGTTCTGAACCAATACTTAAATATCCAGACTTCACTAAGACTTTCATATTAACTACGGACGCGAGTAATAAAGCACTAGGGGCAATATTATCTCAGGGAGAAATAGGTCAAGACTTACCAATCTCTTATGCGTCACGGACGTTGAATAAAAGTGAAAATAATTATTCCACAACCGAGTTAGAATGTCTAGCTATAATTTTTGGGGTAAAACAGTTTAGACCATATTTATATGGAAGGAAATTTATAATACTTAGTGATCATCGCCCTTTGACGTGGCTTTTCAACTTAAAAAATCCATTATCGAAGTTAGCACGTTGGCGAATACAACTTGAAGAATATGATTATGAGATACGATATAAACCTGGGGTGCAAAATTCTAACGTAGATGCGTTAAGTCGTATGTATTCGATACAAGAAATTAAAAACGAGTCGTACGAGGAATTTCTTGGGAAAATGGAAACACAGTTAATTACTAATAGCAATGTAAAAGAAGCTATAGGTACACTTTTGGAGTCGCCAGTAGAGTATCATATAGTGACAGAAATAGCGAAACAATATAATTTAACATCAGGAATAAATTACGAAATAAAACGTAAGTTTGGAATTACTTCATTTTTACCAGTTAGTAAAGTGATAGGCGATACGCCGTATGTAGTACAGAATGACCGGTATATAATATTTCTAGTAACGAAAAATAAAGATCGTCAGAGGTCAACGTACGAGAATATGTATATAGCGTTAGTGAACTTGAAACAGTTTTGTGAGGAAAATAATTTAGATAAAATAGCAATGAATAAACTAGGTATGAATGATGATCTACAGTGGGAAAAAGTAAGGTCAATGTTAAGATACATATTTCGTAATACTAAGATCGAAATTATGGTATGTGCGAACGTAGAATATACGGAAGAAGAGAAAGTAACTATATTAAAGCAGTTTCACGATTCTAAACTAGGAGGTCATTTAGGTGTTAATAAAACTATTAAACGCATACAGAAGCAATTTAGATGGAAGGGTATGAAAGATGATGTTAAAAAGTACGTAAAAAATTGTACATCGTGTCAAGTAAATAAAATTTCAAATCGGCATGTAAAGCAACCAATGGCTATTACATCAACAAGTTCAAAACCATTTGAAAAAATATTTTTAGATATTGTAGGTCCATTACCAACGACCTTGTCTAGTAATAATTATATTTTAACAATGCAAGATGACTTATCTAAATACACGCTAGGAGTACCAATACCTAATCATCAGGCAAACACGGTCGCGGAAGCTTTTGTTATACATTTCGTGTGTGTACATGGAATACCGGGAACGATATTGACAGATCAGGGAACGGATTTCCTTAGCAAAACATTTACGGAAGTTTGCAAACTGTTAAAAATAAATAAAGTTAATACTAGTCCTTTTAGACCACAGACAAATGGAGGTCTCGAAAGATCACATAGAACTTTGGCCGAGTACTTAAGACATTATGTGGATAAGAATTTAAATAATTGGGATCATTTGTTACCATATGCATTTTTTGTATATAATTCAACGGTACATACATCAACTAATTTTCAACCATACGCGTTAGTGTATGGGCGTACGTTAGAAATACCAATTAAATTAAAATCCGAGCCAGAGCCACAATATAATTATGATGATTATTTATATGATTTGAAACAGAGTATGCAAGTGTCGCATAAATTAGCGAGAGAGAAGTTAATAGAACACAAAGTAAAAAGTAAGGACCGATATGACAAAAATGAGAATCCTGTAAATATACACGTGAAAGATTTAGTACTTTTAAAAGATAACGCACATAAAAACAAACTTAATTCACTATGGTTAGGACCATATGAAGTAATTGAAGTAATAGGAGATGAAAATATAGTTATACAACGTGGCCGACGAGGCATTACCGTACATAAAAATAATGTAAAACGGTATTATAATGATAAAGCAAATGATTAATTAAATATAAAATTATAGTATAAATGAATAGATTAAGGGAAGTTTGTTTAAAAAAAATAATAATTAATGATATGTAATAAACTAACAAACCATATAACTAATGTTATTAAGTAGTACTATAATGAAGATATAATTTTACTTTTAGATTGGTGATGATGGTTGGACTTAACAGTGCTAATGAAATAAATTCATCGGAATATTATACATATGTACCCTATGAACAATCCAAGGTTTTTTATTATGAAAATTTAGGCCCCACTAAGGTGATAGGAGCAGAGTATAAACTGGTTACGTATTTTTCACTTAAGGAATATAATACAAAGTACGACTTATTAGGTTTGAAAATGAAAAATATAACAAATATATGCACTGACAAACGTCATATAGATTTGTGTGGGAAATATCAAATAGTAATAACTGATTTATATGATGAAATAACTAATCAAAAAGAACGATTGTATATGTCATTAGGAGGTAGAGTTAATCAAACCGATGTATATCAAGAAAATAAACGAAACAAAAGGGGATTAATAAACTTTGTGGGTAACGCAATGTATACATTATTTGGTGTATGTGATGATAAATGTGCAAAGAAAACTAGAGAAGCAATCAAACAAACAGAAGAAACAGGAGCTAATATTTTACATATAGTGAAATCGCAAACAACGGTAGTAAAAACAGCAGTTAAAAAGATTGCTAGTTCACTAAATCAAACAGAGGCACTATATAAAGAAATATCAACTAAAGAACAAAAATTACATGAGAGAATGATGCAATTACAGAATGTAACTGATGACGTATTAGATTTACTAATGGCTGACGAAGTCCATAATCTATACACTATAATAACTAATCAGTATGCGTATGAAACCTCAACGTTGGAACAGATAATAACAGCTGCAAGAGAGGGGTTAATACATCCAAGTCTTATGACACCACAAGAACTTGCATCAACATTGAAAACAGCAGAACGAACAATTAAAAAACAATATGCCATACCTATGGGAACAGAAGCGTCAGAATTAAGTGAATTTTTAAAAATAACAAAAATAAGCGTATACTATGAAAATGAACAATTGGTATTTATTACAAGAATACCATTGGTTGTCGACATAGAACTTTCATTATATAATATAATACCTTTACCAATAAAATTTGTTGAAGATGGAGTTGACTCATGGTATATGTCCACAAATACATATACTTACGTTGCAATAACTAAGGATAGAAAACAATTTACTACCTACACGGAAAAAGAGATGAAAGATTGCATTGAAACAGCAATATACAGAATATGCAAGGCTACACAGCCAATGTTAGATAACAATGATAATACACCATGTGAAATGCAAATATTTAAAGCACCGGATGCATTTCAAACGGGATGTACTATCAACAAATTTTCATTACTTAGAAACATTTACCACAGAATTCTTAATAAAAACACATGGATACATGCTGGAGATGATACTTTGACAATAAGTTGCACAGATTTACCCGAATCTTTCGTTCAAGAAGTTAAGGTTTCAGGTGCAATAACTATATTAGACATAAATTGTCAAGTATTCACACGTGACGCAGTGTTGACTCCTATAGAGGATATTTCGAGTACAAATTATAAAGATTTTGTACCTAATACTAAAATACAAAATATATTTAATAAAATACCTGAACATATACATAAATATAAATTGAGCGATGTATGGAATAATACATCAAAAATACAATTAACAGATCTGCACAGTGTGTCAAAATCACTTGATGAGATTCAGCAAATGATAGACGAAGAAGTTATTAGAGAACAAAGTCAAAAACACCAGTTCATACATTCAAATCTTTTGTATGTTACAATAATTTTGGCTATACTATCTATTATATTAATAATAGCCATATACATACTATTAAAATGTAGATACGTTAGCAATCGCCAAGTAATTGATATACCAAGAAGATTGGCTAACTATAGATCACAAATACGAAATGTAAGAAGGGGAAATTTTGCTTCAGAAATATATGATGAAGTACCATTTAGCGCACCATCATCACCACGTTAATTTTAAAATATTAATATTAATAATTCATTATTATTCGTAAAAAAAAAAAAAATAATAATAATAAATAATAACAAATAATATAAAAATAAGTATAATTACCATAATCACTAAATATATTATATAAAAATGCTAACATAGAATACTTAACTAATATGAATTCGGTTATCTTATTCAGAAAAGAAACACAAATTCATAATCATGGACTTTGAAATTTTCAATGGTAAAGAGAACGGTATAGTGGTTATCTCTGGTGCTATGTCAAATAGCTTGGAAAAATTTAAGGTAGCAGTTAGAAGGGAGACCTTATTGGCTACCAATAGACGAAAAAAGCTATAGACCCTATGATAGAGAAAGAGTCTGCAAAAGTAGCAGTTAAAGAGATTAAGAGAAGATATTTTATGCAAAATCAGAGTTACGGGATGCGTGTTCTATAACAAAACAAAGTTTAAATTCAACGCGAAAATAATTAACGAGAGAATATATCGATCATTCTATAAGGCAAGTGGGTAATAAAGAAATATAAATAGTAGTATGGAATGGACATTCGGATAAAACTATTCTACAAAGATTGAATTTAGACTATCCAATGTTGAACATAACATGTTATGACAAATATTTTTAATAAGAATTTTTTTATTCAATTGAAAAAAGTTAAGCAATAGGGAGATTATCTTTGAAGTAGTGTAGTCATAGGAAATTGATAATAACACAGGAAGATTGCTGAACTTGGTAGAAACGCATGATAGAGTATGTAATAGAAAACCTAAGACTACGTATGCACATGACCCAAAAAATGTGGATGTGAAATATAACAAATGTGTTATTCAATCTATGTGTTACAGAAGAGCAAACGTATGAAAAAATTTAATTAAAGCATTTTAACATATAAATATTATTAATCCTATGTGTACAAGTTTAATTATTTCAGTTTTTAATTTGGTATGTGGGGTAGAAACGTCCTAACATTCGTGTGTAATAGTAATTAATTATTCACCAAAATTTATTTTATTATTCATTGTATTAATCAAGTGCAGGAGGAGTTTAATATTAAAAAAAATTATATATTAATATATATATAATATACTAACATACTTTATATTGTATTCTTAATTGATTTAAATTTGATTTATAACTAACATTATTTTCAGTACCAATGTAAAACTGAAATTGTAGTGTTAACCTGAGTTGTATTTAAGAAAACATTGTAAAGATTTCTTCTTGCAGACATAAACCTTTTTTTTTGTGGGGATGTAGTGTTATGGGCTATGAGACTATCTACAACAGTTACTACGATCGTATCAAGGCCTAACGTTAGTATGACCATGCCTCGTGTCGCAGGGATACGCGGATGCACTATGCCATGCCACGCGTGAGGATAGTTAAGCGCACCAATATTCATAGTGCACTAATGATGCAGTTTGAGATGTTATTGCCACATTTATCAAATTCGGTAGTCCGAATTTGCAAAAACCAACTACAAGGACACATTGGTTCTCACCCAGAAAGGCACAAACTCGATCAGTGAACAAGCGACCTAACAATATATAAAGGAGCCCGAAGA
>JAANYP010002021.1:0-49044 GCA_020465985.1 Centrapalus pauciflorus | reverse complement strand
CCTCTCTCATCCTTCTTGTTTCTGAACACCCACCTTGTACCTATTGCTCTCTTACCTTTAGGAAGATCCACCAGAGTCCATACATTCTGAATTTTAAACTGTAAAAACTCTTCTTGCAAAGCTTCAATCCAGGATGAATCTTTTAGTGCTTCTGATGCCTTTTTGGGTTCTAGTTGAGACATGAAACAGGCATGTTCAAAAGCAGCTAGGCTGAATTCTGGAACTGCTTGTTCAGCAACAGCAGTCTCATTGTGAACCATCTTCCTTGTTTGAACAGGAGTGCTTGGATCACCCAGTATTTGATTGAGAGGGTGATACTTATGAACTCTTAGTGTGGGCTCTCTCTCTGTTTGGAAGGACGTTCCAAGGTTTGTGTCATCTCCATCAGAACCAGTGAATGGTTCAGTTTCTGGAACAGTTTGAGTTTCTAGGCTAACAGCTTGAGAAGCTGTTGGGACTGCTAGCCTAGAAACTGGAGCTATTTCCTTTTGTGTTTGAGCTGTGTTGTCAGGACTTGGGAATGGCACTTCAGTGTCTGGATTTGCATCATGTTGAGTGCTCAGGACCCCTGGAGGATCACATGACAGAAGTGGTAGAGTGGTGAAATCATCCCAACTTGTTGAATCTGCAGCAGTCTGAAACTTTGTGCCAACAGCATGAGAAATTGTATTGGCAGCATGAGAATTTATGTTAGCAGCTTCAACCCTGTATGCATCAGCTTCTGCAGTAAACTCAGCAAAGCTCAGAGAATTTGTTAGTGAATCTAAATCAAATAACCAATCAGGACCAGTGCCTTTGATGTTAGCAGTATTTTCATTAAATTCAACATTGGCACTTTCTTCAATTGTTTTAGACACTCTGTTGTATACTCTATAGGCTTTGCTTTGAGTTGAGTATCCTACAAAAAAATCCTTCTTCAGCCTTACTCTCAAACTTCCCTAAGTGAGTCTTAGTGTGAAGAATAGTACATGGGCATCCAAAAGGCTTTAAGAAAGCTATTAGGGGACTTCTGTTGTGGAATAGCTCATAGGGAGTTTTCCCTTGTGATTGAACTACTTGAACCCTATTTAGAACATAACAGGCTGTATTAACAGCTTCTGCCCAGAAAGTCATAGGCAGATTGGAATCAGCTAACATTGTTCTAGCAGCCTCAATTAATGTTCTATTCTTTCTTTCAGCTACACCATTTTGCTGTGGTGTTCTTGGTGCACTATATTGTCTAGCAATACCTTTGGACTCACAGAAACTGTTTAGAATTTGATTTTTAAATTCAGTTCCATTGTCTGATCTTATCACCTTAACTTTAGAATTGGATTGGTTTTCTATCTTAAGGATAAAAGACTTAACAAGCTCAGCAGTTTCATCTTTGGACCTAAGAAAGTAAACCCAAGTAAATCTGATGAAATCATCAACAATGACTAAACAGTATGCCCTTTTATTCAAACTCAAAACAGATGTTGGACCAAATAGATCCATATGTAACAGCTGAAGAACAGATGAGATTGAATTTACTGCTTTGGCCTTATGAGAAGTTTTGTGTTGCTTACCTTTAAGACATGCTACACAATTATCATCACAAATGAACTCCTTTTGTGGTAAACCTCTTACCAGATTCTTTTTAACTAACTCATTCATGGACTTGAAGTTCATGTGACACATCCTTCTATGCCAAAGAGCAGACTCATTTGATGATGCTTTGGATATTAAACAGCTTAAAGTATTTGATTTAGTCAAAAGAGCTGTGTCTAGGCAGTAAACATTGTCCTTTCTTGGTGTTCTAAGTAAAACAAGATTTTCAGGAATTTTGAAATCCTTTGAAAGAACAATGCACTCAGAATCTGTGAACAGAACAATGTTTTGTTTGTCACAGATTTGAGAGACACTCAATAAATTGTACTTAAGCTGTTCAACATACAAAACATCATGGAATGTCATGTTGCCTGCATTTACAGTACCTTTACCTGTAACCTTACCTCCTTTTGAATTGCCTCCAAATGCAACAAAACCTCCATCAAATCCTTTGAAATTTGACAAGCATTCAGAATTGCCTGTCATGTGCCTAGAGCATCCACTGTCCAGATGCCATCTTGTCCTATGAGGAGACCTGTGGTTGCCCTGCACAAATAACAGCTTAATTAGTAGTGGAGTAAACCCAAACCAAATTGGTTTTGGGTTGGCCTTGTACATTGACATAACTAAAAACTGTTTTTGACTTCTTGTATTTGGTGAGATCTACTGATGGAGTCTTTGGAGAGTATTTAGTGATAATATGAGGTATCCAATTATTTTGATCATCTTTTCTTCTGACAGTCTCAGATGATTCACTAGCAGCTCCAGTTGGATGCCCAGCAGCTTGAGCTGTGTTTGTAGTGCTAACAGTTTCAGTTTTTGCACTAACAGCATCAGATTTTGACTTAGCAGTCTGATCTTTTGCATTAGCAGTTTGAGCAACAGATTTGTCCTTGACACACCATATTTGTTTAAAACTTGATTTAGGCTTTGCCAAAACTTGTTTTTGATGTGTGGACTGTTTTTTATTAACTTTGGAAAACCTGTGATCAACTGTTTTCTTTGGAACTGATGTGGAAGGTTTCACTTTTGAGTGCTTTGCCTGAATAAGATTTGATTTTGTGTGATGCACAGTCTGTTTTGCAACAGCTGGTTTGTAAAAACAATCTTTGGCTAAGTGATTCTTCCTTCCACAGTGAAAACATCTTTTGACAGTTTGAATTGGAGAACCAGACTTTTCTGCCAATTTCTGGTTCTTGTTTCTCTGATTTCCTCTTACCTGCTGTTGTTTTGGAAACTTTTGAACACCATGCTTTTGGCATGTGCAGACAGAAACAGTTTTACCTCTTTTATTTCCTTTTGATGAAGATGCAATGTTACAGTTAGAATGTACAGGAACTTGTGGAGTATCATTGCATACACTCATCTTCTCTTTCCCTTTCTTACTGGGAGCTTGGATCTCTATGGGTGCACTCATTGTGTCACAGTCTTTATTTTGAATCTTATCTTCCTTTGATTTAAGACTGTCATCAAGGATAGGATCTACAATGGTCATAGACTCATCTAGTGGTTCATTGACAAGTCTATCAGCAACCTCACTCATTGGGTGTATGTACTTGTTGTTGTATGGAGGAGGAGTGGCCCTATATCCTATTCCTTCTTTGGGATTGACCTGAGATTTCACTCTATCTTTGAATTGAACTTCCATTAGGTGTTCTAGCTTTTGATTTGCTAACTTGAAGTTACCTAGATCTATGTTAACAGATTTCAGTTTCTCATTAGCCTCTAACACCTTCTGTTCAGTTTCTTCTACCTTTTTATTCAGAGATTCTATTTTCTTATTGAGTTCCTTTTTCTCCCATTCATGATAGTTTCTATCATACCCCATTTGAAGCTCATTATCCTTATAGTCATTGATCTGTTTTTCCAGATCTTCTATGGCTTGCATATATTCATATCTCCTTTCTTCCATCTTAGTTAGAGTTTTGCACATGCTCTCATTTTGATCTCTGTACTTTTTAACCATATTTTTGCATGATTGAGAGCAGAGTTTAGAATTTACCTCAGATGGTAGTTCAGTTGAGGAGACATTTGAGGTTTCTGCCATCAGTGCTTGATTTTGGAATTCTTCCTCTGTCTGATCACTCCAGTCAAACACATTGTCTTCTTGAGAGACAAGTGCTGTTGATGAGGAAGCTTGGATGGGCTGTGAAATCCTTGATGGCTGTTGACCTTGAGATCTACATTCTCTGGCAAAGTGACCAAGCTTATGGCATTTATAGCATTCCACTTTTGATTTATCAAAAGATGGTTTGCCTTCTGTTTTGGCTTGAAAGTTGGTCCTACCAGTTCTTTTCAGAAATCTTTTGGCTCTCATGGTCAGCATTGCATGTTGCCACTTTAAATCCATCTCTTCAAGATCATCTGGATGAATTTGTTCCAAGTCTTCAACATTTAGAGCAATTAATCCATCATTGGCAACAAAAGCTTCATAATGAGTTTCAGCAGAATTGCCATCACCACCTGAAAAAGAATCACAGTTATTAGATTTTTCAGAGGACAAAAGAGCAGTGTTGTGATTATAAGAAAAGGATTTCTTTTTAGCATCAATTTCAGTCTCAAACACTCTTAGACTGTTGTATAGATCATCCAATTGTATCTCATTAAGTGTGTCTTTTGTTCTCCACTGTGCAGCATAGACTGTCCATTCTTCTCCAAGAGATCTGAGAAACTTTCTGTTGACCTCATCTTGATCCAGATTGACCCTTGCACTTTCCAGTTCACTTATCAGTTTGTTGAACCTGTCAAAGATTTGAGTGAGGTTTTCATTCTTGCCACCAGAAAAGTTTTCATACTGCTGTTTCAAGAGTCCTTTTGATTTCTCTTGGTACTTGCATTACCAGCAAACCTCTTCTCTAAGGCATTCCAAAGAGAGTGAGCAGTATAAAACTTTTTAAACTGATGTTGATAAGCATTAGGAATGGCTATTTGTAATAATGTGAGTGCTTTCACTTCATTCATTCTAGCCTTCCTTTCAAGTTCAGTTTTTGGAGGAGTTTTGACTGGTTTTCCCTCAGCATCAAGTTCTGGATCAACTGCAGGAGGGAATTCAACAGCTTCCCATATGGCATAATCAATGAATTGAATATGCTGTTGAATCCTGAGTTTCCACATCTCAAATTCAGTGGGCTTGAGCATAGGCACTTTGAGTCCTTGCCCAGATCCACTGCTGCTATTTTCAAATTCCATTGAAAAAGATTAAAAATTTGAAGAAAGTTTTCGACTTTGAAAAACAAAGAACGACCTGTGGCTCTGATACCACTTGTCAGGATCTAAAACTTATGAAAATTATGAATAACCAAGATTAACTGATTTGAATTTATCAGAGTATAAATCAATAATCTTGCTTTGAATCAAAGTTTAATTAAGAAGTTTGCGGAATAACACTTAATTATTTTAACAAAAACTTTCAGAATCAATAATGCATAAAACACAAGAAGTAATCAAGACTGTTTGTATTGCTGAATTCAATGATTACAATCACCTCTAATCTGTTTGATTAGACGAAGAACACAGACTGTTCTTAGGGTTTTACAACCTTAGAGGCTTATGAAAACTCTATCAATAAAGCAATTACAGACTCAAAATATGCAGAAACTCTTATACAATAGAAAGACCTATTCTATGTATTTATATTGCTTTATGGACGTGTTTCCTTGAAGGACTATGACTTCTCTGATAGTAGATATGCTGGAATCTTCTTGTAGATATCTTCCCTGAAAATCAGCACATTCTGTTTATGAAACTGTTGAGCAGCTTGAATGACTTGACAGCATGAACTGAGCAGCTTGAGTTGTTTTGCTCTGGCAGCTTGAACTTTTACACTGGCAGCTCGAGTTTCTTCAACTAACAGCATGAACTTTGTATTTACATAAAAAATCTACTAACAGTCTGAGAAGTCTAAACTAACAGCTTGAGTATACTTAAACTATTTCCCAACAATCTCCCCCTAACTTAAATTCTTTATACAAGACTTTAAGTTCTATACAAATAAGGAAATGAAAAAGTAAACTGTTATTTACAAACCAAGGCTTTCAAAAACTTACAACTGTGCAAGCTTCTGATCTATAGCCTTCAAAAACTCTCTCTTCATCTCATCTTTATCACAAGATATCCTAACTGATTTTAATTGGAGTAGCATATCTTTTGGAAAATTGTAAAACTCGAGATTGAAGAAAATACCAAATCCATCTTTGAATTGAATTCTGTAGGTTCTGGATTTGACAAAAATATGTACTTCCTTGATCTGCTTCCCTTTCTTCTCAGCATCTTCCACTCCTTTTCTTGCAAATTCAGCATCAGCAACTGAACTTAGATCTCTGATGAGTTGTTTTACTTGTGGAAGATCAGATCTGACTTGAGAAACAGACCCTATGTGGTACATCTTTATTAGTTCATCCCTGGTCAGCTTATGAACCATCTGCCAGAATGTATCAAACTCCTCTTCTGGTCCAGATTCTCTCCTTATCACAAACTTGACCCTTAAATTCCTTTCATCCAATGACTTAGCAAACCAGTAGTTGATTTCTGGCTTTGTAAAGTCATGTTGATCAAGCAACTTTTCTATCTCCATAGCTTTTTGCAAATGGTGCTGAAAGATCACCCTCTTAACAGATGATGGAACAGAAACAGTAGGTTGATCAGTAGGAGCAGGTGCACTGGCAGCTTCAGATTGGATTGGTTTGGTTGATGGTTGGACTGATTGGGACGGTTGAACTGTTGGTACTGGCTGAACTTCTGAAGAGACTCTTGTTTTCTTTCTTTTCCCCATTTCTTTATCATGTATTGCCTGCAGCCTCTCAGTACTCATGGACTGAGCAATTTTCTTTGGAATGTCTGCTGCAACTGCAAAACTTATCAAGAATCTTCTCTCCTCAGCCTTGGTATGCCCAGTTGGCATCCTCCTCTTCCTTTCACCTTGCTTTACCACAAACCCTCTTAGGTAATCTCCTAAGGTTTCATCATCTTGCATTGGGGCATGGGTTTGCTGGTCTAAGGCCTGATCCTGTTCTTCTGCTAATTTTCTGGCAATCTCAGCATCAAAGGCAATCTGGGCTTCTCTGGAAGAAAATTTGTGCTTTGGAGACTCAATGAGAATACCCTTGCCCTTATCTTTTGTAGCAGAAGATGTAGCTTGGGCTGAACTGGATGGAGCTTGAATACCTTCTCTTATAACAACTCCAGTTGCTCTTGTAGAAGCAGCTTGAGTTTCTAGGCTAACAGCTTGAGAAGCTGTTGGGACTGCTAGCCTAGAAGATGGAGCTGTTGATGCTGCTTGGACTGTTGGAGTTGGAGCTGCTTGGACTGGTTGAGGAACTTCCTGATTCTCCCCCTTTTTGGAAGCATTGGTTTGGTCAGAAGGACCTACAACCTTTGCCACATGGGTTTGAATCAACTGCTCTAGTTTGATGAGCTTATTTCCACAAAGAGTAAATCCTTTGTGTAGATTAGCCAATTTCTGATTGTGAGCAGCTTCTGCCTGTTTGAGTGCATGAATTTGTGCCCCCTGTGCAGCAATGATGGACATTTGGTATTCCAACATTGTTACAACAGGTTTCAGCTTTGGATCCGTTAAGAGCATCAGTTGCAGGCTAGTCTCAAGATCAGATAACACCAGGGGTGTTTGTGGTCTATCACTGACATTAACACCAGAAGTAGAAACCTCTGGGCCCCTCTTTTCTTGGTACTGGGGACTTCCAGCTCGTGTTTGCACACTTGCTGTTGCCATGGGTGTGGTCTTAGAGATGTTGGCCCTGTCCTGTGCCTCTTGTGCAGAGACATCAGTAGTGCCAGCCACAAAACCCATATGAACAGTCTCAGAAGAGATGTTCACCTCCTGATTGAGGTTGGGAGTGTCCTCAATTGGTTCCCTTTGGATATTCTGTGCAGAAGGATTCTCCTGCACAGGGATATATGGCTCTTGTCTAAGGGAGGAGGAGGAAGGAGCTCCTCGTCCCCTTTTCCTTTTATATAAGTATTTTAGTGGGCGTATGGGCTGTTCAAAAGGATCAGAGGGAATATCTGTATCATGAGGAGTGGGTTGGGGTCCTGGGGTTGAAGCAGTAATGTTGGGCTGTGTCTGCTCAGGCCCCTCTCCTCTGTTTCTTGTGATGATGTTCATCATTGCAGAGGGCAATGGAGCATCAATGCTGACAAAATTGGCACTTGGCTTTATCAGCCTTTTGATTGAAGATAGTGAGTGCCTATGGGAAACATATATCCTCTTATGTAAATTTGAAGAAGTGGTGCAGGTGTGTGCAATTATTTTTGCCAAAAATCGAGGATACATCAAAAATTTCCCATGCTTCAAGGAATGATGCCTTAACATTCCTTGAAAGATCATATTTGAAAAATTGAACTGTTGGCCAGTAGAAAAGCACACTAAGGCAGTGGCAATATTTGAAGAAAATTCGGACCAACCAGTTCTTTTGGGGCTTAAACATTGCTGAATAATATGCACAAGGTATTTCCATTTAGGAGAAAAGTGTGCTTTCAAGAAAGTAAAAGAATCAGCAGGGCCCCTATATCCGATATTTTGAAGACCAAAGTGTAAAGCAGTAAGAGATAGGTCTTTTATACCTGTGGCATCTTGAAGATGCAGATGATGTCTGATGGACTCCTCGGTGATATTGATGGTAGTACCATCGATTTTGGAAGTCAGGGTAGGCACTCCATTGATGGTTTGAACATAGGCATGATTCCAGAATTGCTCAATATGAGATATGTATATAGTGGGGTAATATTGAGGGCATAGTGGATATGGGAGTGCCTGAGGAAGTCCATCATCTCATGGAACGGTTCAAGGTCAGTGTGTTTCAGGGTGTATGGGAGGCAGTTGTGTTCTTTTACGAACTCCATTGATCAAGAAACGACGGATTGGGGTTTAGGGTTTGAAAAGAGTGTGTGTATCGTTCAGAGAGAAAACAGAAGGCCGTGGAAGAAAAATATGTAACTGGTAGTTACAACTGAACGAAACTGGGACCTTTAAAGGTTTCGAAAAGGTTAGGTCCCGCGCACACACTTGGAAAATTACCTAAATACCCTGCACACTTTGACAGATCAAGTGAAAATAACTAGCAGTCCGAGAAAATGAACTAGCAGCATGAGAAAAGACTCATGCTGTTAGTGTAAATTTGTGTAAATTTTCAATGGAACAGTGTCTCCCCCTTAAATTAGCATATTGAGTTGATAATAATAAAAATCAATTAATCCATGTTTACCATACCAATGTTTGATATTAGGAAAGTGAACCTTCCTACATCAAAATGTTTTGTAAATAGATCAGCTAGCTGATCATCAGTATGTATTTTGGTAACTTGGATTAACTTCTTTTCATTACAATCTCTGATGAAGTGAAATCTGATTTCTATATGCTTGGTTTTTGGGAATTTCACTGGGTTTTGCACAATGCTAATGGCACTTGAATTGTCAATATAAATAGGAGTGGATAAGAAATTCATACCATAGTCTCTTAGCTGATTTTGAATCCACATTACCTGGGAGCAGCAGCTTGCAGCTGCTACGTATTCTGCTTCAGTGGATGATGTGGAGACAGTTGTTTGTTTCTTGCATTGCCAAGAGACCAGTCTTGCTCCTAAGTATTGACATCCACCAGTTGTGGATTTTCTGTCAATGTTGCAACCACCATAGTCACTGTCAGAATATGCAGTTAGTTCAAAAGGAGAGTCTTTGGGATACCAGAGGCCTAAATGTGGTTGGCCTTTAAGGTATCTGAAAATTCTCTTAACAGCAACAAAGTGAGAATCCTTTGGTGAACATTGAAACCTGGCACACACACAAACAGCAAACATTATATCAGGTCTAGAAGATGTTAGATACATGAGAGATCCTATAAGGGATCTGTATAGATGAATGTCCACATCTATGCCATCTTTGTCTGTATGAAGCTGTTTATGAGGATCCATTGGAGTGCTTGCAACCTTTGTGTCTTGATAGCCAAACTTTTCCAGTATGTCTTTGACATACTTTGATTGACTTATGAATAGACCAGTAGGCTTCTGTTTGACCTGCAGCCCTAGAAAGAATGTGAGTTCCCCCATTGAACTCATTTGAAACTTTTTGTGCATTAGGGCCTCAAAATCTTTGCACAACCTATCATTAGTTGAGCCAAAGATGATGTCATCAACATAGATCTGGACAAGAAGAATCTCAGCTTTGATGGATTTAGTGAAAAGTGTTTTGTCCAGAGTGCCTCTCTTGAATCCATTCTGTAGAAGATATGATGACAGTGTGTCATACCATGCTCTGGGGGCTTGGTGAAGACCATAGAGAGCTTTGTCTAGCTTGTACACCCTGTCTGGATACTTGTAGTCTTCAAAACCAGGAGGTTGACACACATACACTTCCTCTTCAATTTTCCCATACAAGAAAGCAGACTTAACATCCATTTGATACACTTTAAAGCCTTTGAAACTTGCATATGCTAGAAATAGTCTGATGGCTTCAATTCTTGCTACTGGAGCAAAGACATCATCATAATCTATTCCCTCTTCTTGAGTGTACCCTTGTGCTACTAGTCTTGCTTTGTTCTTGATGACTATCCCTCTCTCATCCTTCTTGTTTCTGAACACCCATCTTGTACCTATTGCTCTCTTACCTTTAGGAAGATCCACCAGAGTCCATACATTCTGAATTTTAAACTGTAAAAGCTCTTCTTGCATAGCTTCAATCCAGGATGAATCTTTTAGTGCTTCTGATGCCTATTTAGGTTCTAGTTGAGACATGAAGCAGGCATGTTCAAAAGCAGCTAGGCTGAATTCTGGAACTGCTTGTTCAGCAGCAGCAGTCTCATTGTGAACCATCTTCCTTGTTTGAACAGGAGTTCTTGGATCACCCAGTATTTGATTGAGAGGGTGATACTTATGAACTCTTAGTGTGGGCCCTCTCTCTGTTTGGAAGGATGTTCCAAGGTTTGTGTCATCTCCATCAGAACCAGTGAATGGTTCAGTTTCTGGAACAGTTTGAGTTTCTAGGCTAACAGCTTGAGAAGCTGTTGGGACTGCTAGCCTAGAAACTGGAGCTGTTTCCTTTTGTGTTTGAGCTGTGCTGTCAGGACTTGGGAATGGCACTTCAGTGTCTGGATTTGCATCATGTTGAGTGCTCAGGACCCCTGGAGGATCACATGACAGAAGTGGTAAAGTGGTGAAATCATCCCAACTTGTTGAATCTGCAGCAGTCTGAAACTTTGTGCCAACAGCATGAGAAATTGTATTGGCAGCATGAGAATGTGTGTTAGCAGCTTCAACCCTGTATGGATCAGCTTCTGCAGTAAACTCAGCAAAGCTCAGAGAATTTGTTAGTGAATCTAAATCAAATAACCAATCAGGACCAGTGCCTTTGATGTTAGCAGTATTTTCATTAAATTCAACATTGGCACTTTCTTCAATTGTTTTAGACACTCTGTTGTATACTCTATAGGCTTTGCTTTGAATTGAGTATCCTACAAAAAATCCTTCTTCAGCCTTACTCTCAAACTTCCCTAAGTGAGTCTTAGTGTGAAGAATAGTACATGGGCATCCAAAAGGCTTGAAGAAAGCTATTAGGGGACTTCTGTTGTGGAATAGCTCATAGGGAGTTTTTCCTTGTGATTGAACTACTTGAACCCTATTTAGAACATAACAGGCTGTATTAACAGCTTCGGCCCAGAAAGTCATAGGCAGATTAGAATCAGCTAACATTGTTCTAGCAGCCTCAATTAATGTTCTATTCTTTCTTTCAGCTACACCATTTTGCTGTGGTGTTCTTGGTGCACTATATTGTCTAGCAATACCTTTGGACTCACAGAAACTGTTTAGAATTTGATTTTTAAATTCAGTTCCATTGTCTGATCTTATCACCTTAACTTTAGAATTGGATTGGTTTTATATCTTAAGGATAAAAGACTTAACAAGCTCAGCAGTTTCATCTTTGGACCTAAGAAAGTAAACCCAAGTAAATCTGGTGAAATCATCAACAATGACTAAACAGTATGCCCTTTTATTCAAACTCAAAACAGATGTTGGACCGAATAGATCCATATGTAACAGCTGAAGAACAGATGAGATTGAATTTACTGCTTTGGCCTTATGAGAAGTTTTGTGTTGCTTACCTTTAAGACATGCTACACAATGATCATCACAAATGAACTCCTTTTGTGGTAAACCTCTTACCAGATTCTTTTTAACTAACTCATTCATGGACTTGAAGTTCATGTGACACATCCTTCTATGCCAAAGAGCAGACTCATTTGATGATGCTTTGGATATTAAACAGCTTAAAGTATTTGATTTAGTCAAAAGAGCTGTGTCTAGGCAGTAAACATTGTCCTTTCTTGGTGTTCTAAGTAAAACAAGATTTTCAGGAATTTTGAAATCCTTTGAAAGAACAATGCACTCAGAATCTGTGAACAGAACAATGTTTTGTTTGTCACAGATTTGAGAGACACTCAATAAATTGTACTTAAGCTGTTCAACATACAAAACATCATGGAATGTCATGTTGCCTGCATTTACAGTACCTTTACCTGTAACCTTACCTCCTTTTGAGTTGCCTCCAAATGCAACAAAACCTCCATCAAAGCCTTTGAAATTTGACAAGCATTCAGAATTGCCTGTCATGTGCCTAGAGCATCCACTGTCCAGATGCCATCTTGTCCTATGAGGAGACCTGTGGTTGCCCTGCACAAATAACAGCTTAGTTAGTAGTGGAGTAAACCCAAACCAAATTGGTTTTGGGTTGGCCTTGTACATTGACATAACTAAAAACTGTTTTTGACTTCTTGTATTTGGTGAGATCTACTGATGGAGTCTTTGGAGAGTATTTAGTGATGATATGAGGTAGCCAATTATTTTGATCATCTTTTCTTCTGACAGTCTCAGATGATTCACTAGCAGCTCCAGTTTGATGCTCAGCAGCTTGAGCTGTGTTTGTAGTGCTAACAGTTTCAGTTTTTGCACTAACAGCATCAGATTTTGACTTAGCAGTTTGAGCAACAGATTTGTCCTTGACACACCATATTTGTTTAAAACTTGATTTTGGCTTTGCCAAAACTTGTTTTTGATGTGTGGACTGTTTTTTATTAACTTTTGAGAATCTGTGATCAACTGTTCTCTTTGGAGCTGCTGTGGAAGGTTTCACTTTTGAGTGCTTTGCCTGTTTAGGATTTGATTTTGTGTGATGCACAGGCTGTTTTGCAACAGCTGGTTTGTAAAAACAATCCTTGGCTAAATGATTCTTCCTTCCATAGTGAAAGCATTTTTTGACAGTTTGAATTGGAGCACCAGACTTTTCTGTCAATTTCTGGTTCTTGTTTCTCTGGTTTCCTCTTACCTGCTGTTGTTTAGGAAACTTTTGAACACCATGCTTTTGGCATGTGCAGATAGAAACAATTTTACCTCTTTTAGTTCCTTTTGATGAAGATGCAGTGTTACAGTTAGAATGTACAGAAACTTGTGGAGTAGCATTGCATACACTCATCTTCTCTTTTCCTTTCTTACTGGGAACTTGGACTTCTATGGGTGCACTCTTTGTGTCACAGTCTCTATTTTGACTGTTATCTTCCTTTGGTTCAGGACTGCTATCAAGGATAGGATCTACAATAGTCATAGACTCATCTAGTGGTTCATTGACAAGTCTATCAGCAACTTCACTCATTGGATGAATGTACTTGTTATTATATGGAGGTGGAGTAGCTCTGTATCCTATTCCTTCTTTGGGATTGACCTGAGATTTGACTCTATCTTTGAATTGAACTTCCATTAGGTGTTCTAGCTTTTGATTTGCTAACTTGAAGTTACCTAAATCTATGTTAACAGATTTCAGTTTCTCATTAGCCTCTAACACCTTCTGTTCAGTTTCTTCTACCTTTTTATTCAGAGATTCTATTTTCTTATTGAGTTCCTTTTTCTCCCATTCATGATAGTTTCTATCATACCCCATTTGAATCTCATTATCCTTATAATCATTGATCTGTTTTTCCAGATCTTCTATGGCTTGCATATATTCATATCTCCTTTCTTCCATCTTAGCTAGAGTTTTGCACATGCTCTCATTATGATCTCTGTACTTTTTAACCATATTTTTGCATGATTGAGAGCAGAGTTTAGAGTTTACCTCAGATGGTAGTTCAGTTGAGGAGACATTTGAGGTTTCTGCCATCAGTGCTTGATTTTGGAATTCTTCCTCTGTCTGATCACTCCAGTCAAACACATTGTCTTCTTGAGAGACAAGTGCTGTTGATGAGGAAGCTTGGATGGGCTGTGAAGTCCTTGATGGCTGTTGACCTTGAGATCTACATTCTCTGGCAAAGTGACCAAGCTTATGGCATTTATAGCATTCCACTTTTGATTTATCAAAAGATGGTTTGCCATCTGTTTTGGCTTGAAAGTTGGTCCTTCCAGTTCTTTTCAGGAATCTTTTGGCTCTCATGGTCAGCATTGCATGTTGCCACTTTAAATCCATCTCTTCAAGATCATCAGGATGGATTTGTTCCAAGTCTTCAACATTTAGAGCAAATAATCCATCATTGGCAACAAAAGCTTCATAATGAGTTTCAGCAGAATTGCCATCACCACCTGAAAAAGAATCACAGTTATTAGATTTTTCAGAGGACAAAAGAGCAGTGTTGTGATTATAAGAAAAGGATTTCTTTTTAGCATCAATTTCAGTCTCAAACACTCTTAGACTGTTGTATAGATCATCCAATTCTATCTCATTAAGTGTGTCTTTTGTTCTCCACTGTGCAGCATAGACTGTCCATTCTTCTCCAAGAGATCTGAGAAACTTTCTGTTGACCTCATCTTGATCCAGATTGACCCTTGCACTTTCCAGTTCACTTATCAGTTTGTTGAACCTGTCAAAGATTTGAGTGAGGTTTTCATTCTTGCCACCAGAAAAGTTTTCATACTGCTGTTTCAAGAGGTCCTTTTGATTTCTCTTGGTACTTGCATTACCAGCAAACCTCTTCTCTAAGGCATTCCAAAGAGAGTGAGCAGTATAAAACTTTTTGAACTGATGTTGATAAGCATTAGGAATGGCTATTTGTAATAATGTGAGTGCTTTCACTTCATTCATTCTAGCCTTCCTTTCAAGTTCAGTTTTTGGAGGAGTTTTGACTGGTTTTCCCTCAGCATCAAGTTCTGGATCAACTGCAGGAGGGAATTCAACAGCTTCCCATATGGCATAATCAATGAATTGAATATGCTGTTGAATCCTGAGTTTCCACATCTCAAACTCAGTGGGCTTGAGCATAGGCACTTTGAGTCCTTGCCCAGATCCACTGCTGCTATTTTCAAATTCCATTGAAAAAGATTAAAAATTTGAAGAAAGTTTTCGACTTTGAAAAACAAAGAACGACCTGTGGCTCTGATACCACTTGTCAGGATAACTTATGAAAATTATGAATAACCAAGATTAACTGATTTGAATTTATCAGAGTATAAATCAATAATCTTGCTTTGAATCAAAGTTTAATTAAGAAGTTTGCGGAATAACACTTAATTATTTTGACAAAAACTTTCAGAATCAATAATAGCATAAAACATAAGAAGTAATCAAGACTGTTTGTATTGCTGAATTCGATGATTACAATCACCTCTAATCTGTTTTGATTAGACGAAGAACACAAATTGTTCTTAGGGTTTTACAACCTTAGAGGCTTATGAAAACTCTATCAATAAAGCAATTACAGACTCAAAATATGCAGAAAACTCTTATACAATAGAAAGACCTATTCTAAAACTTATGAAAATTATGAATAACCAAGATTATTGATTTATACTCTGATAAATTCAAATCAGTTAATCTTGGTTATTCATAATTTTCATAAGTTTTAGATCCTGACAACAGAGATTTAAATACATAATTTAGATTATCCAAAATGATGCAAATAAATCTTCGAGTTTGAAAATGATGCAACTCCAAAATGAACGGAAACCTTGGAAATGTTTCCGATGAATGCGCATATCTTAATCACCTGAAAATACATGCTAAATTACGTCAACAAATTGTTGGTGAGCTCATAGGTTTACGCGAAAAGACCAATTGTATGGACATTATCAGATGAGTTGAATTTATAAAAGCTTAAATTCCATGTATGTATTACATAAACCATCATGCAACCAAAGCTTAATTATGAGTTTGCCCTGTGCAGTATTCCCATACGTAATACCGTGTGTTAAATATATATGCATTCCACTGTTAGCCGGATTAGGGCTAACCCGAATGGGGGACATGACTCCCGATAGATCTATCCAGAATATATTCGCGCTTACAAATAACTGTAATTAACGGTTTATGATTTGAGGGCTGATGGATCCACATAAACACTTGTGTAATACATATAAGAAATAAACAGTTTTGATATCCATATGAAAATAGAGCATGTATTTCCACCCCAATAGATAGTGAAAATAGGGGCTATGAAGACTCACTGAGAGTGCGATGGTAAAATATGAGCGTAAAACGAAAATTTGCATTGATTGATGGGTGATGAACTGGATGTGATTAACCGAGCCCTAAATGATATAAAGGACTTAATAACTCCCCATATATGATAATATGTATGTATAAAGGTTTTTATGTCTTAAATCACCCAACATTACAAGTTTATAAATAAAACCCACTTAAAACGTCAAGTTTATATATATATATATATATATATATATATATATATATATATATATATATATATATATATATATATATATATATATATATATATATATATATATATATATATAATTTTCCAGCTCTTTAAAGGTTTTTTCGGCCTACTTTGAGGCTGTTTTTGACCAAGCTCCAAAATGATTTAGACTTTGGTTTTCTTAGACATCAAACTACTATATACAAAGAATTTTTAAAGTCAAGAACGGCCATTTTTCAAGGTGTTTAGGTTAGGGAAAAAGCTCGTTAAAAACCCTATGTTGGCCATTTTTGAGCTGTCAAACTTTCGGGTTCCCAAATAAAATCTGGGGGTTCTAAACTCCATATTAAATTATGAAAACCTCCAGATTTGTATTTAAGACATAGATCTAACTTTTGAGACAAGAATCAACTCATTTCGTTAAGTTATGAAGTAGTTATGATTTTTCCAAAGTTGACGTAACATTTCTGTCGAAAATCTGGTTTTTTATAAACTTGAAACAAATTGTGATTCTTGTTGTTTATTCAAAAACTACTTGTATAAAAGGTTATAAAACACATTTATATAACTTTTTTTCATAATATTTACACTTATATGATGTGTTTGTATATTTATAAACACATTTGAAGAAAACAACTTTAAAACAAAACTAGAGATTTATAAACTTGAGTTTTTATGATACTTGTTGTTGTTGGTGAGTATATATGTTATGCAAGACTTATATAAACATAAATACAAGATGTTATGAGTTAGTATTTACTTACTTTGGGGTATTAGGAGTATGCAAACTAGTAGAAGTTGAAACTTTTTGAAGAATGCACCAAGAACACTTGCAAAAATGAAGAACACTTGAAAGTTTTCTTGGCCTTGCACTAGGCCTTTACTGTTGGAATTAGTGTCCAAGTCACAATTATTTGTAAACATATTGTAATCAGGCTGGACCCTTTTTGGGTGCATGCAATGAAATGTAAAGAGAAGATGATTAACTTAAATATATAATGTTAATTTATTATGTTTAATAAATTAATTAGAAACTAAATAATTGATTATATTTGATTAATGGGTTAGTTTGTTAATTTATTAATAGTTAATAAATTAACCGGAAGCTAATAGAATTAATTGAGGAAGTACAGGGGCTAAAATGCAATTAGTTGATAGTCAACAGGGCACCCCCTAAATCCTAATAGGGGGGCCGACCACCAATCCATCCCACATGGATTTGGGATAAAAAATTTGTAGGTTTCTAAAACCTATAAATAGGCAGCCCCTGCCTGCTTCATTCCTCGCTCATTCAATTCTAAGTTCTCTAACGATCACAAGGGATACCAGTTTTTGGGACTCTAAGATCTGAGCTTAGAAAAGTTATAATTATCTTTTCTTTTGTTCATTGGTTGTGAACAACTAGAGGCGATCTTGCTTTAGACGCTTGTTGCTCGATTCAGATGCTGTTCGTGAAATCGTTCTTCGTGGAGAAAATTGCGAATTTTCTCAAGGTTAGTTTTTCTTATTCATCTCTTTATTTTAATAATTAGTTGCTTAGCTTGTTTGGTTAGATCCTTAAGCTTTTATATTCTTGCATAGTTAGGTTATTTAATTTTCCTCAAAGTTTTAATTTAACCTAGCAAGGGTATAGGAAACCTAACAGTGGTATCAGAGACAGGTTAACCTAACGAGTTTTGCACTAATTTTGAGATGATAATCTTGTTCTTAAATTTCGAAATTTGTTTTGATTAATTTTCGGAATTTTGATTTAATTTTAATGGTGTTTTTAATTTTAAATATTGTTTAAACTTAAAATTAATTTTTAAATATTAAATAAATCCGAAAAATTAATTAAAAAATAATTTTTCGAAATTTTTGGAGTAAAATTCGTTTTTTGATAATTATTTAATTTTTAAAATATTTTTTAAATATTAAATTAATTGTCTAAATTTTGAAAATTGTTTTTCATATTTATCTTCAAATTTTCAGATTTTTAAAAGGTTTTAAATGGATAAATCTGAAATATTAAATAAATTATTATTTTATTTATTTAGGATTTTATTAATTTAATTAAGGGTTTGATTTTTGGGGTTTTAGATAAACATGCCTTAGAGATAAGCTTGATTTTCTAGGTTTATCCTAAATCCTATTTATCTAGAAATTACCTTAATTTAAATTAAGTGCTTATCCTAAAGGTTTTAGAATATCATAATTTATTAGGATAAACTTGTATTATCCTAGGTTTAAATTTTGAGGATTTATATGGTTATATATATAGGTTTCAGATTTAATATATATATATATATATATTTAATAATTAAATGTTTCTTATTTTATTTAAATATTGAAACCGAAATATATATATATATATATATATATATATATATATATATATATATATATATATATATATATATATATATATAAAATAAATATTAATTTAAACCCTAATATTTTAAATTGTTTAAAATATACCCTGAATTTTAAAATGTTTAAAATTAAACCCCTAAGATTTAAAAGAAATTTCTATATGTATTATTGAACAAACTATAAACGAGGTATAAGGCGGGTCGCTCTGCTTCCCTAAAGGAGTAGGTTTTTAACAGCTTCGTGCTGACCTACCTCCTCCGCTTCGCTGTGCGTTCAATGGAGCTACCGAGAACTTTTGATAGGATGGTGTCCAGATTAAATGTATAATCTAAAGTACTAAAACAAAAAAATCCCGTTTTAGATATATCAAAAGTGAATTAGTATGCAAATCCATGAAAAATGCACATCTCCTATATGCACTGTTAGTGGAGCGTGTGTATTGACCGACACACTAATGAGAGACATATTAGGAGGTGATGTAGGACTCGCGATTCCCGGACTGATCCGTGCCAGGTCTTACGCAGTTTTGCATGGTTGGATTCACCATCTTGTCCGTGATCCTCGGCAACCCAGTCACGGATAGTAGTTGAGCATAACCGAGATTAACATGCCATTGATAAGATTCAGTGAATCTCAAAAGATCTAGGAATTTCATAGAGATTGAAATCGACAAGAGTTTGTCCACCTAAAATAAATTCGTGGCGTGATTACGGCGACCCTTTTCATAAAACGAATCGAAAATATGGATCCTAGCCTTAATTCAAATTGGGTAAATTGTATAAGGAATACTTCATACTAACTAAAACTTTATCTCACAGATGTCTACTTCTACTGGTACTCCCAATCCTGCTCCCAACCACGCATCCAACTTCTCACTCCTTTCCGTTCTGGGTAGGGAAAAACTATCTCGTCCAAACTATGTGGACTGGTTGAGAAACCTCAGGTTTACGCTGAGGTACGAGAACAAGGAGTATGTTCTCGATGAACAAATTCCCACACTGAATGAAAATCCCACCCAGGAGGAAACGGACGCACACCAGAAACATTACGATGATGCAAACAAAGTGTCCTGCATCATGGCGTCATCCATGGTTCCTGAGCTTGCTAAAGCCTTCGAGAATACATGGGCCTTTGAGATGAATCAGCAGCTGCGAGAGATGTTTGAGGCTAAGGCGAGCAAAGAGCGCCTTGATGTGGTAAGATCCCTCATGGCATGCAAACCAAAACCTGGAACATCTATCTGCACTTTCGTCCTTGAGATGAAGGGGTACTTCGACCGGCTGGAGGCTCTCAATATGGTGTTTGACTCTGAGTTCTCCACCAATATCATTCTTTCTGGACTGCCCACCATCTATAATCAGTTCGTACTCTCCTATCAGATGAACATGAATCAGAAGGAGACGTCAATTATGGAACTGCATAATCCGCTCCGAACCGCTGAACAGGGCATCATGAAAGATGAGACCCCTGTGGCCCCTGTGTTTGCTGTCGGTAAGGCCTCAAAGAAACGGAAGTCATCCTGGAAGGCCCCAAAAGGAAAGTCCAAGAAAGGGTCTCAAGGGAGAACAGAGTCCGGTATTGTGCCTACTAAAGATCCGAAGGAAGCAGTATGGTTTTACTGCAATGGCAAGGGGCACTGGAAGCGAAGCTGCCCATCATATCTGAAGGACCTTAAAGACGGCAAAGTCGAAAAGGCCAGCACCTCAGGTATGTTCATGATCGAACTCCATAACACTTCTATCTCTAATTCATGGGTTCTTGATACAGGATGTGGTACTCACATTTACTTAGTATTGTAGGGACTACGGGAAAGTAGAAGATTGAAGCATGGAGAGCTGAACTTAATCATGGGGAATCGAAAGATCACGCCTATGAAGAAAGTCGGAAGGTTCCAGCTCGTACTTAGATCAGGAGTAGAGATTAGCTTAAATAATTGCTGTTATTCACCCGATATGAATCGGAACATCATTTCTTTGTTTGCCTTGTATAAGGATGGATACAATTTCCGCTTTGATAATAATAATGGAAGTATTTTGGTTTATTTGAATGATGTTTTTATATTCAAAGCTTGTCCTTATAATGGCATATATGAAACTGTTGAGTGTGATAACAACCTATTATTTAATATTGATTCTAACGAAATTGATAAGTCCAAATTGTGGCACTGTCGCCTTGGGCACATGAACAAGAAACGCATCGCCCAACTCCAAAAGGATGGAGTGTTGGAATCATTCGACCTAAAATCGGATGATGTATGCGAATCCTGTTTACTGGGCAAGATGACAAAATCACCATTCACAGGAACGTGTGAAAGAGGTGAAGGACTATTGGATTTGGTCCACACAGATGTATGTGGGCCATTCCGATGTGCTACAAAAGGGAAAAATCGGTACTATGTCACCTTTACAGATGACTATAGTAGATTTGGATATGTTTATTTAATTAAACATAAGTCCGACACTTTTGAGACATTCAAAGGATATCAAAGTGAAGTAGAGAATCAACTGGGCAGAAAGATAAAAGTTCTCCGCTCCGACAGGGGAGGAGAGAACCTTAGTATCGAGTTTCTCGATCATCTTAGAAGCTGTGGAATAGTTTCCCAGTTAACTCCTCCTAGAACACCACAACTCAACGGAGTTGCGGAGAGGAGAAACAGGACCTTGTTAGACATGGTCCGATCTATGATGAGTCGAGCAACACTTCCAGTAAGTTTCTGGGGTTATGCATTAGAAACTGCGGCACATATTCTAAATCTAGTACCCACCAAGAAAGTTTCAAAGACACCTTACGAGATGTGGAAGGGAAAGCATCCTTCCCTTGGTCACATCAATATATGGGGTTGTGAAGTATTCGTTGGACGAGATACCTCTGACAAACTCGGTCAAAGATCTGAAAAGTGTCTATTCGTCGGTTACCCACAAGAGTCATTTGGATATCTATTTTACAAACCACGTGAAAACGTAGTGTTTGTATCTCGAAGAGGAGTGTTCCTCGAGAAGGAGATAATATCTAAAGAGGACAGTGGGAGTAAGATCGATCTTGATGAGATTCAAGATACTACCGATGAAGAACCAACTGCAATCACTGACCATCAACATGAGGCTGAGATGCCTGTTGAACCCAATGACATATCCTTACCTTTGCGCAGATCCGGTAGAGTTAGCAATCCTCCTGAGTTCTACTATGGTTTCCATATTGAACAGGATGATATGATTAGTGATAGTACACTAGTCGACTTAGATGAACCAGCTAACTTTCCGAGAAGCGATGGCAGGCCCTGAGGCAGCCAAATGGAAGGAAGCTATGGATAGCGAGATTGAATCCATGTATGGCAACCAAGTTTGGAACTTGGTTGATCCCACACCCGGTCTAAAGACGGTGGGTTGTAAGTGGATATTCAAGAAGAAAACGGATATGAACGGGAAAGAACACACTTACAAAGCTAGGCTGGTGGCAAAGGGCTATACTCAAACCTACGGGATTGACTATGAGGAAACCTTTTCACCAGTAGCTAATATTAAATCCATAAGGATAGTTCTGGCCATAGCTGCGTTACATGACTATGAAATCTGGCAGATGGATGTCAAAACCGCTTTCCTTAACGGGAAATAGACGGAGGATGTGTTTATGACACAACCTGAAGGTTTTGTAGATACCAAGTATCCTAAGAAAGTGTGTAAGCTTCAGAAGTCCATTTATGGACTTAAGCAAGCTTCTCGAAGCTGGAATATTTGCTTTCATGAGAAAATCACAGAGTTTGGATTTTCTAGAAGCGAAGATGAGTCCTGCATATATGTCAAGGTCAGTGGGAGAACTGTAGTCTTCCTGGTATTATATGTCGATGACATATTACTTATAGGAAACGACATCCCAGCATTACAGAGTGTAAAAGATTGGTTGGGAAGATGTTTCTCTATGAAGGATCTAGGAGATGCAACTTTTATTCTGGGTATAAAGATTTATAGAGATAGAACGAGACGTCTAATAGGACTAAGCCAGGATACGTACTTGGACAAAATACTGAAAAGGTTCAGTATGAAGAAGTCTAAGAAGGGGAACCTTCCCTTTGCTCATGGCATAAAGATTAGTAAAGACATGAGCCCGAAGACACAGGAGGAGCGAGACAGAATGAGTCGAGTTCCATATGCTTCGGCCATAGGATCTATAATGTATGCCATGACATGTACGAGGCCTGATGTCTCATTTGCTTTAAGCATGGTGAGTCAACATCAGCAAGACCCTGGTGAAGGTCATTGGACGGCGGTCAAGAATATTCTTAAGTACTTAAGAAATACTAAAGACAGGTTCTTGGTTTACGGTGGAAGGATGAACTCAAAGTAACCGGTTATTGCGATGCGAGTTTCCAAACGGATAGAGATGACTGTCGGTCACAATCTGGTTGGGTGTTCTTATTGAACGGGGGACCCGTGACGTGGAAGAGTTCGAAGCATGAAACCGTGGCAGACTCTACCTGCGAGTCAGAATATATTGCGGCCTTAGAAGCCTCAAAGGAAGCCATCTGGTTGAAGAATTTCATTGGAGATCTTGGAGTTGTCCCAACGGTTCAAGACCCTATCGAAATATTATGCGACAACGAAAGTGCTGTTTCGTTGACTAAAGAACCCAAGGATCATGGAAAGTCCAAGCATATTGATCGGAAGTACCACTTTGTTCGTAGCAAGGTTGAAGAAGGACATGTGATTGTGAAAAGAGTGCGATCAGAGGAGAATCCAGCTGTTCCGTTCACAAAGCCACTTTCTCAACCGAAACACTGTAGTCATGCTGTTAGCATAAGATTACGAGATAATGTAAAGTTTAGTAGTTAGTTTTGAATTTGAAACATTGTAACAATGATTTGAAATTGTAATGGATTTGGTGATTAAATAATGAAGATTTATTTATTTGCAAAGTGCTGCCTTCTTCTATTAATTTATCATTGTGTTTCCTTTTGCATGTTTAGAACCAACTCCCAGAGTAATTAATTTTATTCAAATACCTCAGTCGTTCGTACTACTGGGAGTTAGTATTGAATAAAGACTGTCATGGAATGTTAGTAGACTGTCAAGAGTTTGACATAGCATAGAGATTGCTGCAACATTCATGGGTACTTAATGGAGATTTAAGTATAGGGCACTCGCACTTGGAAAGATACTTCATGGATCAAATCATAAGTATTTCCAAGATGATAATATCCTCTATTCTTCAGACGGAAATACATTGAAGTTGCGGTTTTCTAGTCCGTCATACCTTAGTGCATTCAAACGCTGTGCGTAACTGCCAGTTATAACGGATGTATCTAGTTACGATGTTATTAGTTAGCTAGCGCTGTGTATGCGAAGTTTATTCGTTCCTTTTGCCTATATGGAAAAGCGATATCTATGTGCCCTCTGATGATTAAACGTTGACTCTAGAGTGTCGGGCCCGACCGAGACAAAATTGAAGTGTTCAATTAATAAGTCTCTTATAGTCATATTAATCGGAAATCAGAAACCTAATTTTGAAACCAAAGATTGATTATAATCCATGTCTTAGTTTCATACGATATCAGAGAACGAAGGAATAGTTGATCCCTTATCTAAAGGATTAGCTCTGATATGATTCAGAGTTCGGCAGCTGTATCGAGTAGCTAGGAAGGCTGGCAATAGAATGTGTTTAGACAAATAGTTGCCAACTTGTCCAAGTGGGAGACTGTTGGAATTAGTGTCCAAGTCACAATTATTTGTAAACATATTGTTATCAGGCTGGATCCTTTTTGGGTGCATGCAATGAATTGTAAAGAGAAGATGATTAACTTAAATATATAATGTTAATTAGTTTGTTAATTTATTATGTTTAATAAATTAATTAGAAACTAAATAATTGATTATATTTGATTAATGGGTTAGTTTGTTAATTTACTAATAGTTAAATAAAATAACCGGAAGCTAATAGAATTAATTGAGGAAGTACAGGGGCTAAACGGCAATTAGTTGATAGTCAACAGGGCACCCCCTAAACCCTAATAGGGGGGCCGGCCACCAATCCATCCCACATGGATTTGGGATAAAAAATTTGTAGGTTTCTAAAACCTATAAATAGGCAGTCCCTGCCTGCTTCATTCCTCGTTCATTCGATTCTATGTTCCCTAACGATCACAAGGGATACCAGTTTTTGGGACTCTGAGATCTGAGCTTAGAAAAGTTATAATTATCTTTTCTTTTCTTCATTGGGTGTGAACAACTAGAGGCGATCTTGCTTTAGACGCTTGTTGCTCGATTCAGAGGCTGTTCGTGAAATCGTTCTTCGTGGAGAAAATTGCGAATTTTCTCAAGGTTAGTTTTTCTTATTCATCTCTTTATTTTAATAATTAGTTGCTTAGCTTGTTTGGTTAGATCCTTAAGGTTTTATATTCTTGCATAGTTAGGTTATTTAATTTTCCGCAAAGTTTTAATTTAACCTAGCAAGGGTATAGGAAACCCAACATTTACTTGGCCGGATTTTGTGAGAGAGAAAAGGGAGCTTTTGTGTTGTTGAAAGTGTGGAAATGAAGTGAATGTTTGGTCTTTATTTATAGATGAATAAAGGTGGTGAAATGATGAAGGGATGAAGTTTGTGTGCACTTTTAAACAAAATGATTATGTTTAAAGTAGAAATGGGTTTTGTAATAAAATATTAAAGTCAAACTCTATAAAAGTACCTACTAGGGGTTGGATTTATTGATATATTTTTCATGTATTTCTATTTTTTTTGTATAAAAGTATTTAGAAATGTATTGTTGTATTTCCCTTTATTTGTAATTTCATAAATACTTTTGGATGCATTGTTTTAATGAATTGTTTTAGTCTTGCATAATTAATGTTGAGTAAGTGTATTAGTGTATGATTAGTGTCACTAATCATTATGTACTTAGTTGAATTAATCCATCATATCGCAAATCGATCGGATTAATTAATTTGCCGATTCATCGCACCGATGATATTGATTCTAATTGAGTTGAATTTCCTTATGAACATTGTTAATCACTTTGCTTAATTGTTAATGACCACTGATTAGGTTGTAATTGGCTAGCAAATACTGATTAGGTCATATTTGCTAACCTGGTTTAGTGCCGGATGTTACAGTCTCCCTCTGTTAAGGGAATTTCGTCCCGAAATTTTATCTTGTTTCCTCAGGGGTATTGTTACTTAAGAATAGGTGAGGGTATCTATTCTTAAACTGGCCTTTGCATGCCTAAGTGAATTCTGGTCCATGTCTAGAATTCCATCTGACCTTAAGGATGAGTATACGACTGTGCTTCAATCCTTTGACCTTACGGTCCATGGTTTCTACCGGCTCTTTGATGAAGTGAAGTTTATCAGTTAGCTGAGTCTCTTCCAAGGGGTAACAAGTGTTTCATCTAATAAACACTTATTCAGATTCGATATGTGGAAGGTATTGTGAACGCTGCTAAGCTCTGGTGGTAGCTCTAAACGATAAGCTACTAGTCCAATTCTATTTAAGACTTTGAATTGTCCAATGTAACGAGGGTTTAGTTTCCCTTGTTTCCCAAATCGTACCACGCCCTTCCATGGCGAGACTTTCATCAGTACCCTTTCTCCTAATTGGAACTCAAGGGATTTTCTCCTTACGTCTACATAGTTTTTCGGACGGTCACGGGCAACTTTTAGTCGGTTCCGTATCCAAACTATCTTTTTGGTGGTCTCAAGTATGATTTCTGGGCCAATGACTTTACTATCCCTGACTTTGGCCCAGCAAAAGGGTGATCGACACTTTTGTCCGTACAGTGCCTTAAACGGAGCAACTTTAATGCTCAAGTGGTAGCTATTGTTGTACGATAATTCCACTAAGGCAATTGAGTATCCCAACACTTCCGAAAATCCATTACACAGGCTTTTAACATACGTTCCAGGGTTTGAATCATTCTTTCATCCTGACCATCGGTCTGAGGGTGATATGTGGTACTTATGTCCAAATTTTCTACCCAAAGCTTGCTGTAATCGATTGCCAAAAATCTAGATGTAAATCTGCTATCCGTATCCGAAATGATTGAAATAGGCACTCCGTGTCTGGAGATGACTTCCTTGAGGTACATTTGGGCTAGCTTACTCATCCTGATGGTTTCCTTGATTGGTAGGATTGCACGAATTTTGTTAGGCGGTCGAATATTACCCAAATGCTATCGTACCCACTGGATGTCTTCGGGAATTTTGTTATGAAGTCCATGGTTATCCGTTCCCACTTCCATTGGGGAATCTCTGGTTGCTGCAATAACCTAGATGGTTTCTGATGTTCTGCCTTAACTTTGGAGCGTGTTAGGATTTTGCTGACATATGTGGCAATGTCAGCCTTCATGTTAGGACACGAGTATAGCTCCTTTAGGTCATGATACATTTTGTCGGATCCGGAGTGAACGACATATCTTGATTTGTGTCCTTCATCAATAACTAGCTTTCTTACTCCACCAAAACAAGGTAACCAGACTCTATTCATGAAGTATCGATTTCCATGAGTCCTTATCCCAAACTATTAATCCATTCCTTGCAGGGCTTTGTTATTATTATTTTTTCATATTTTCCTCTTTAACAGCTTCTACTTGTGCATCATGAACTAAGGAAGGAAGGTTTGGTTGAATGGTCATGACTAGGACTCGTACTCTTAACGGCTTAGCTCGTTTCTTTCGGCTCCGAGCGTCTGCAACCACATTAGTTTTCCCCGGGTGATAACGAATTTCACAGTTGTAATCACTTAATAGCTCCATCCTACGACGCTACCTTATATTCAACTCTTTCTGGTTCAAAATGTGTTGGAGGCTCTTAGGGTCCGTGAATGCAATACACTTCGTACCGTACAACTAATGCCTCCAAGTCTTAAGGATAAAGACTACTGCTCTAAATCATTCGTTGTGTAATTCACCTCGTGAACCTTAAGTTGTTGTGAAGCATAAGCTATGACTTTATCAACACACATCCCAATCCTTTGTGTAAAGCGTCATAGTAAGCTACAATTTTCTCGCTTCCCTCGGGTAAGGACACAATAGGCGCGCTGCACAGTTTGTGCTTTAACAAATGATTTGATGTCTCATGATTCTCGCCCCAATCATACTTAATGTCTTTTAGAGATCCGGTGATCTTTGAGAAACTTTTGATAATTGCCTATAATAAGCGGCAAGTCTTAAGGACTGACGCATCTCTATGAGGGTTCTAGGAGTTGACCAAAACCTGATAGCCTCGATCTTTGCGGGGTTGACTTGGATTCCTTTACTATTGATCATGTGACCGAGGGATTTCACATCTCTTAACCAAAAGTCAAACTTAGAAAGCTTGGCATATAGTTGTTCTTTCTCCAATAATTCCTGAATCAGTCTTAAATGTTGCTCGTGCTCTTCCTTGTTTCGTGACTAGATTAAGATGTCGTTCATGAGGACAATCACGAATTTGTCTAACTAAGGTTTGCACACCCGATTTATGAGGTTCATGAACATTGTTAGGGCATTTGTTAATCCAAATGGCATTACTAGGAATTTATGATGACCGTAACGGGATCTGAAGGCTGTCTTCGGAATATCTTCCTTGCAGACTCTAACCTGATGATAATCAGACCTCAGGTTGATCTTTGAATAGAAGCTTGATCCTAGGAGTTGGTCAAACAAGTCATCGATCCTTGGGGTGGATATCGGTTCTTTGGCTTATTTAGCTCTCGGTAATTGATGCACGTTTGGAAGGTTCCATCCTTCTTCTTTATGAACAAAACTGGAGCTCCTCCAAAGCGAGGAACTCGGTCTGATAATCCCTTTATCTAAGAGCTCCTACAGTTGGTTGGACAAGTTCTACATTACTGATGGGGCTAATCGGTATGGTGCTCGAGCCACTAGTACAACACCTGACACTAGGTCGATTAGGAATTCGACTAGCCTCGATGGTGGGAGCCCATGTATGTGTTCTAGAAAAACTTTGGGGTAATCACATATAATAGGAATATCTTCGAGCCGCTTCTCCTTCGGCTCCTTCTCTATCAACACTTCAGGGTCCTAATGCTGGAGATGATGCTTACTTTGGTATTTCTTGTTTTGCCTTGGACAGTAAGGACCTTCTTATTGGCTAAGGGTATATGAATCGTCTTCTTGTTGCACACTATTTTCGCATGGTTTTTCGATAACCAATCCATGCCTATAACCACGTCTATTTCAAAGAGTTGACCTACTACTTCTAATGAGCATCCTCATATTATACTATTTGTTTTCAAGCATTTTACTGTCATCAACCTCAATAGCATAAGTGGCACTTAATGGTGTAATAATGGAATTTATCTGCTTACTGAACTTAGTGGATAATAAGCTCCTATCAGCACCAGTATTAAATAGTATAAATGCATAAGTGGTATCTAATGGGGTAAGAGGATAAGTCTATGGGTTTGAAATTTCTTAGGCAGATAGTCATAGCTTTATCTCCTCATACACAGAGTTGTACTTAAAACTTAATTCTTCATTAAAGTTCTTGATACCTAATCTTTGTACATGATATCGTTGGGATTTTTCCGATAAATTTTCAAGCCTAAACATACATCCGATAGTAAAACCTAAAGAAATACAATAAGATGGTAGAATGGTACTAAGTATGAGATGACTCCATGGTTTCCTCATAAGAGCGTTAAGTCGTTGGGTTAGTTCTGCATTGCGGGCTTTGCGCTCTGCTACGCGCTGTCACAATTCGTCGATTTCGTCTTCTTGAATCGCCTGGGTATTCTGGTTGGCCAAGGTATATTGGTGGTTTGTATTAACTCCTTCTTAATCCTTGCAGAGATCTCACCGACCTCCTAGTGGATTTGTCGAAATTGAAGGTCGTGTCTGACGGCCCTTGCCACCAACAGAGGCACCGTTAGTTGCGTAGGTTCCTGGGCAAGTGTCGGTACTTGAGAAGAGATGGTGTTCCCAACTGGCTTGTGTCAGGATCAGAATGTTACTACCTAAGAATAACTGGTTTGAATTAATCAGAGTATAAACCAATAATCTTGTATTGAATCAAAGTCCAATTAAGAAGTTTGCGGAATAACACTTAATTGTTTTTCAAGAAAAACTTTCAGAATCAATAACAAGTAAATATAATTGAATAAACAAAATTACTTGTATTGCTGAACCCAATGATTACAATCACCTCTAATCTGTTTGATTAGACGAAGAACACAAATTGTTCTTAGGGTTTTACAACCTTAGAGGCTTATGAAAACTTAAACAAAAAGCAATTACAAACTTGAATGTGCAGAAAACTTGTTACAATAGAAAAACCTATTCTATGTATTTATAATGCTTTCTGATTTGTTTCCTTGAAGGACTCTGACTTCTCTGATAGTAGATATGCTGGAATCTTCGTGTAAATATCTCTTCCTGAATATCAGCACTTTCTGTTTATGAAATTGTTGAGCAGCTTGAATCACTGAGCAGCTTGAACAGAGCAGCTTGAATGAATTTACTCTGGCAGCTTGAACTTTTATACTAGCAACTCGAACTTCTTGAACTAACAGCATGAACTTTGTACTTACACAGAAAATCTACTAACAGTTTGAGAAACTTAACTAACAGCTTGAGCTACTTAGAATATTTCCCAACAATCTCCCCCTAACTTAAATTCTTTACACGAGACTTTAAGTTCTATACAAATAAGGAAATAAAACCCAGTAAAACTGTTATTTACAAACCAAGGCTTCCAAAAACTTACAACTGTGCAAGTTTCTGATTGACTGCCTTAAAAAATTCTTTCTTCAGATCTTCTCTATCACAATATATTCTCACAGAGCTCATTTGAAGTAACAAAGCCTTTGGAAGATCATAAAATTCAAAATTGAAGTACATACCGGATTCATTTTCAAATTTGAGTCTGTAAGTCTTTGATTTGACAAACAGATCAATTTGTGCAATCTTCATCTCCTTGGCATCTTCTATATCTTTCCTTATTGACTCAGGATCAAAAATGCTTTTCAGATCTTTGATAGCTTGCTTGACTTGTGGAAGAGCGGATCTGACTTGGGTCACAGACCCAACATGATGCATTCTTGTAAGCTCATCTCTGGTCATCCCTTGGACTATATGCATTAAGCTCTTATACTCTTCCTCAGGACCAGATTCTCTTCTTACTACAAAATGATATCTTAAGTCAATATTGTCCATTGGCTTAGCATACCAGTAAGTAATAAGAGGCTTTGTGAAGTCATGCTGGTCTAAGGATTTTTCAATTTCCATCACTTTCTGAAGCTGATGCTCAAACAGCACCCTCTTTACCTGATCAAGCTTTGCCTGTGAAATTGTATCTGATTGGGGATTAGAAGCAACAGTTTGAACAGAAGGAACAAAATCACTCACACCAGCTTGAGCATCACTTATACCAGCTTGAACTGGTTCTTGTTGACTTTGGACTTCTTGGGAGACTTTGGCTACCTTACGTTTTTCCATCTCTTTGTCATGGATGTCTTTCAGCCTCTCTGTACTCATGGACTGAGCCATCTTCTTTGGAATACCAGCTGAAAAGGCAAAATTGATTAAGAACTTTCTATGCTCAGCCTTTGAATGCCCTGTTGGCATTTTCCTCTTTTTCTCATTCTGTTTGACCACAAACCCTCTTAGGTAATCACCTAAGGTTTCATCATCTTGCATTGGGGCATGGTTTGCTGGTCTAAAGCCTGATCTTGTTCTTCTGCTATCTTTCTGGCAATTTCAGCATCATAGGCAATCTGGGCTTCTCTAGATGAAAATTTGTGCTTTGGAGACTCAATGAGAATGCCTTTGCCCTTATCCTTGGTTGCAGAAGATGTACCTTGAACTGTACTGATGGGAGCCTGAATTCCTTCTCTGATAACAACTCCAGTTGTTCTTGTAGAAGCAGCTTGAGTTTCTAGGCTAACAGCTTGAGCAACTGTTGGGACGTCTAGCCTAGAATCTTGGACTGTTGGAGTAGGAGCTGCTTGGACTTATGGAGCTGCTTGAACTGATGGAGGGATCTCCTGATTCTCCCCCTTTTTGGATGCATTGGTTTGGTCAGGAGGACCTACAACCTTTGCCAAGTGGGTTCGAATCAGTTGCTCTAATTTAATGATCTTATTTCCACAGAGGGTGAACCCCTTATGGAGATAATCCATTCTCTGATTTTGAGCAGCTTCTGTCTGTCTGAGTGAAATGATTTGTGCCCCCTGTGCAGCAATAATGGACTGATAGTATTCCAACATTGCTACAACAGGTTGCAGCTGAGGATCCGTCAATAGCATAAGTTGCAGACTAGCCTCAAGATCAGCAAACGAATGTGGTGCTTGTGATCTATCACTGGCAGGAATTCCAGAAGTAGAAACCTCTGGGCCCCTTTGTTCTTGGTACCGGGGACTTCCAGATGGTGCTTGCACACCTTGTTGCCATGGGTGTGGTCTTATTGATGTTGACCCTGTCCTGTGCCTCTTGTGCAGATGCAACAGTAGTGTCAGCCACAGATACCATATGGACATCTTCTGTTGGGATGGCCACCTCCAAATTGAGGATGGGAGTGTCCTCAATGGGTGCCCTTTGGATATTCTATGCAGAAGTGTCCTCCTGCACAAGGATATTTGGCTCTTGTAAGAGGGCTGAGGAGGAAGGAGCTCCTGAACCTCTTTTCCTTTTGTATAATATCAGTGGGGATGTGGGTTTAACAATAGGAACAGAAGGCATTTGAGTATCATGAGGAGTGGGTTGGGGTCCTGGGGGTGAAGCAGTAATGTTAGGTTGAGCCTGCTCAGGACCCTCTCCTCTGTTTCTTGGAATGATGCCCAACATTGCAGAAGGCAATGGGACATCCACACTCACAAAATTAGCACTTGGCTTTAAAAGCCTTTTTATAGATGATAAAGAGTGCCTATGGGAAACATGTATCCTTTTATGTATATAAAAATTATTGCAAGACTTTGCAATTATTTCAGCCAAAAATCTTTGATACATAAAAAATTTCCCATTCTTTAGGGAATGATGCCTTAACATTCCCTGAAAAATCATGTTAGAAAAGTTCAACTGTTGGCCCGTTGATAGACACACTAAGGCAGTGGCTATATTTGATTAAAATTCTGACCAACCAGTTCTTTTTGGGCTTATACACTGCTGAATAATATGTACAAGATACTTCCACTTAGGGGCAAAATTAGATTTAAAGAAAGTATAGGATTCAGCAGGTCCCCTATATCCAATAGTATGAAGACCATTATGTAAGGCAGTAAGAGATAGGTCTGTTATACCTGAGGCATCTTGAAGATGCAGATGTTGACGAATGGATTCCTTAGTGACAGTAATGGTGTTGCCATCGATTTTGGATGTCAAAGAAGAGACTCCATTGATGGTTTTGAGGGAGGCATGTTTCTAGAACTGTTCAATATGGGAGATGTAGATGGTGGGATTGATATTGAGGGCATGATGGATATGGGAACTTCAAAGGAAGTCCATCCTGTCATGGAATTCTTGAAGGTCAGTGTGTTTGAGAGAGTAGGGTAGGCAGTTGTGTTCTTTGACAAACTCCATTGATGATCGATGAATTAGGGTTTCAGTGATGTGCGTGGGAATTGCTCAGAGAATCGAACAAAGGGTGTGGAAGATATTTTGCAACTGGTAGTTACAATAGAACAAAACTGGAACCTTTAAAGATTTTGAAAATATCTAAACCCGCGCACACACTTATGGAAGTTACCAAATTACCCTGCACACTTTGACAGATCAAGTGAAACAACTAACAGTCCGAGAAAATGAACTAGCAGCTTAAGAAAATACTCAAGCTGTTAGTTGAAAATTAAGCAACTGCTAATGAAACAGTGACTACAGCTAAGTGCGGAGAAGGTACCCAGGGGACCAAACGAAACGGGATACAGATTGACCGGCACAAAAGCCATCTCTATCAATCTACGCTAATTGATGAGACGGCGACATAGAGAACTTCCCCTTAATCAAGCATATGTAATAGATATAATTTTCATAAAATAAGAGAGAATAAAGAAAAACAAATTAGTCTATATTAACCATGCCAAGATTTGATACTAGGAAGGTGAATCTTCCTACATCAAATGGTATTGTAAATAGATCAGCTAACTGATCATCAGTATGAATTTTGGTAACTTGGATTAATTTCTTCTCATTACAATCCCTTATAAAATGAAATCTAATGTCTATATGCTTGGTTTTGGGAAATTTCACTGGATTTTGTACAATGCTAATTGCACTTGAGTTGTCAATGTAAATGGGAGTGGATAGGAAATTCATACCATAGTCTCTCAGTTGATTCTGAATACACATCACTTGGGAGCAGCAACTTGCAGCTGCTACATATTCTGCTTCAGTAGATGAAGTGGAGACAGTTGTTTGCTTTTTGCACTGCCAAGAGACCAATCTTGCTCCCAAATATTGACATCCACCAGTTGTGGATTTTCTGTCAATGTTGCATCCTCCATAGTCACTGTCAGAATTGGCTGTTAATTCAAGAGGAGAGTCTTTAGGATACCAGAGGCCCAAATGTGGTTGCCCTTTGAGATATCTAAAGATTCTCTTAACAACAACCAGATGGGAGTCCTTTGGAGAACATTGAAACCTGGCACAAACACAAACAGCAAACATAATATCAGGTCTAGAAGATGTTAGATACATAAGAGATCCTATAAGGGATATGTATAGATAAATGTCCATATCTATTCCATCTTTGTCCGTATGAAGCTGCTTGTTACTTGCGACTTTGGTATCTTTGTACCCAAACTTTTCCAGTATGTCTTTAACATACTTTGATTGACTTATGAAGAGTCCTGTAGGCTTCTGCTTGACCTGCAATCCTAGAAAGAACGTGAGTTCTCCCATTGAACTTATTTGAAACTTTTTGTGCATCAAAGCCTCAAACTCTTTGCACAGACTGTCATTGGTTGACCCAAAGATAATATCATCAACGTATATCTGTACAAGCAGAATCTCAGATTTGATGGACTTTGTGAATAATGTTTTGTCCAGAGTACCTCTGTTGAAACCATTCTGTAGAAGGTATGATGACAAAGTGTCATACCATGCTCTAGGGGCTTGGTGGAGTCCATAGAGGGCCTTGTCTAGTTTGTAGACTCTGTCTGGATACTTGTAGTCCTCAAATCTAGGAGCTTGACATACGTAGACCTCTTCTTCAATTGTGCCATACAGAAAAGCAGACTTCACATCCATTTGATACACTTTGAACCTTTTGAAGCTTGCATAAGCTAGGAACAGTCTGATGACTTCAATTCTTGCCACTGGAGCAAAGACATCATCATAGTCTATTCCTTCCTCTTGAGTGTACCCTTGTGCTACTAGTCTTGCTTTGTTCTTGATGACTAGCCATCTCTCATCCTTCTTGTTTCTGAAAACCCATCTTGTACCAATGGCTCTCTTTCCTTTAGGAAGATCAACTAGTGTCCATACATTCTGAATCTTGAATTGTAGAAGCTCTTCCTGCATTGCCTCAATCCAAGACGAATCTTTCAAAGCTTCTGATGCCTTTTTAGGTTCTAGCTGAAACATGAAACAGGCATGCTCAAATGCAGCTAGACTAAATTCAGAAACTGCTGGTGCAGCAGCAGTAGTCTCCTTGTGAACCATTGTTCTTGTTTGCACAGGTGTGCGTGGATCACCCATTATTTGATTGAGAGGATGATACTTGTGAACCCTGAGTGTAGGCTCTCTATCTGTCTGGAAAGAGGATCCAAGATTTGTATCATCTCCATCAGGACCAGTTGATGGTTCAGCTTCTGGAACAGCTTGACTTGAATCTGGGACTGTTTCCCTTTGTGTTGGAGCTGTTCTCTCAGGACTTGGGAGTTGCACTTCATTGTCTGGATTTGAATCATGCTGAGCATTCAGAACCCCTGGAGGGTCACAAGACAGAAGTGGTATAACTGTATACCCATCCCATTTATTTGAATCTGCAGCAGTTTGAAACTTTGTGCCAACAGCTTGATCATTTGTGCTACCAGCATGAGAATTTGCGTTGACAGCTTCAATCCTGTTTTCATCAGATTCTGCAGTATACTCAACAAGGCTCAGAGAATTTGTTAGTGAATCTAAATCAAACAACCAATCAGGACCAGTGCCTTTGACATTTGCGGTATTTTATTAAGGGTAGTCTATTATGGAATAACTCATAAGGAGTTTTCCCTTGTGATTGAACAACCTGAACCCTATTTAGAACATAACAGGCTGTATTAACTGCTTCTGCCCAAAAGGTCATTGGCAGTTTTGAATCAGCTAGCATGGTTCTAGCAGCCTCAATTAATGTTCTATTCTTTCTTTCAGCTACACCATTTTGTTGTGGTGTTCTTGGTGCACTATATTGCCTAGCAATACCTTTGGACTCACAAAAACTGTTTAGGATATGGTTTTTAAACTCAGTTCCATTGTCTGATCTTATCACCTTAACTTTTGAGTTGGATTGGTTTTCTATCTTATGAATAAATGATTTAACCAGCTCAGCAGTTTCATCTTTAGACCTAAGAAAGTAAACCCAAGTAAATCTGGTGAAATCATCAACAATGACTAAACAGTAAGCCCTTTTATTCAAACTCAAAACAGATGTTGGACCAAATAGATCCATATGAATCAGATGAAGAGTAGATGAGATTGAATTTACTTCTTTGGCCTTATGAGAAGTTTTGTGTTGCTTGCCTTTAAGACATGCTACACAATGATCATCACATATGAACTCCTTTTGTGGTAAACCTCTTACCAAGTTCTTTTTTACTAAAACATTCATGGATTTGAAGTTCATGTGACACATTCTTCTGTGCCAAAGAGCAGACTCATTTGATGATGCTTTGGAAATCAAACAGCTTAAAGTACTTAATTTGGATAAAAGATCTGTGTCCAAACAGTGTACATTGTCCTTTCTTGGTGTTCTTAGTAAAACAAGATTTTCAGGAATTGTAAAATCGTTTGAAAGGACAATGCATTCAGAATCTGTAAACAGAACAATATTTTGTTTGTCACAGATTTTAGACACACTCAATAAGTTATACTTAAGCTATTCAACATACAAAACATCATTGAAAATCATGTTGCCTGCATTAACAGTACCTTTACCTGTAACCTTACCTCCTTTGGAGTTTCCTCCAAATGCAACAAACCCTCCTTCAAAGCCTTTGAAATTTGACAAGCACTCAGAATTGCTGTCATGTGCCTAGAGCATCCACTGTCCAAATGCCATCTTGTTTTATGTTGTGACCTGTGGTTACTCTGCACAAATAGAAGCTTAGTTAGTAGTGGAGTAAACCCAAACCAAGTTGGTTTTGGGTTGTCCTTGTGCATTGACATAACTAAATACTGTCTTTGATTTCTTATACTTAGTGAGATCTACTGATGGATTCTGTGGAGAGTACTTAGTTATCACATGAGGTATCCAGGTGTTTTGTCCATCCTTTTCAATAACACTCTCAGATGATCCATTACCAGTCCCAATTTTGAGCCTAGCAGTCTGAACTGAGTCTGTAGTGCTAACAGCTTGAGAATTTGCACTAGCAGTCTCAACTTTAGACTTGGCACTTTCAACATTTGTATCAACAGGTTCACCTGAGATTTTACCTTTAACACACCATATCTGTTTAAAATTTGATTTTGGTTTACCTAAAACTTGTTTTTGGTGTGTGGACTGTTTCTTATTTACTTTTGAGAACCTGTGATCAACTGTTTTCTTTGGAACTGATGCAGTAGGAAGTTTGGCCTTTGAATTTTTTGAATTTGTCTTTTTATGAATCACAGTCTGTTTTGCAACAGATGGTTTATAAAAGCAATCCCTGGCCAAGTGATTTTTCCTGCCACAATGGAAGCATTTTTTGACTGTTTGGATTGGAGAACCAGTTTTATTGGACAATATCTGGTTCTTGTTCCTTTGATTTCCCCTTACCTGCTGTTGTTTGGGAAACTTTTGGACACCATCCTTTTGGCATGTGCAGATTGGAACATTTTTACACTTTTTATTATTCTTTGATGAAGATGCAGTGTTACAGTTAGAAGGTACAGAAACCTGTGGAGCAGCATTGCATACACTCATCTTTTCCTTTCCTTTCTTATTGGGGATTTGGATTGCTATAGGTGCACTCATTGTTTTGTGTTCTTTCTCAACTTCAGTGCACTCACAGTCTCTATTTTGAATCAGATCTTCTTCAGATTCAGGACTGTTTTCAAGGATAGGATCTACAGTGGTCATACACTCATCTAATGGTTCATTAACAAGTCTATCAGCAACTTCACTCATTGGATGAATGTATTTGTTGTTATATGGAGGTGGAGTGGCTCTGTATCCTATACCTTCTTTGGGATTGAGCTGAGATTTTACCCTATCTTTAAATTGGACTTCCATTAGGTGTTCCAGCTTTTGATTTGCCAATTTGAAGTTTTCTACATCTATATTAACAAATTCTAGTTTCTTATTAGCCTCTAACACCTTTTGTTCAGCCTCATCTAATTTTTTATTTAGGGATTCTAATTTTCTTATTCAACTCCTTTTTCTCCCACTCATGATATGTTCTATCATGTCCCATTTGAATCTCATTGTCCTTATAGTCATTGATCTGTTTTTCAAGATCTTCTATGGCCTGCATGTATTCATATCTCCTTTCTTCCATCTTAGCTAGAGTTTTACACATGCTCTCATTATGATCTCTGTACTTTTTAACCATATTTTTGCATGTTTGAGAGCAGAGTTTAGAATTTACCTCAGATGGTAGTTCAGTGGAGGTGACATTTGGTGTTTCTGCCATTAGAGCTTGATTTTGAAACTCTTCCTCTGTCTGATCACTCCAGTCAAACACATTGTCTTCTTGAGAGACAAGTGCTTATGATGATGAAGCCTGATTAGTCTGCTGAAGTCTTGATGGCTGTTGACCTTGAGATCTGCATTCTCTAGCAAAGTGGCCAAGCTTGTGACATTTAAAACACTCAACTTTTGATTTATCAAAAGCTGGTTTGCCTTCTGCTCTGGCTTGAAAGTTGGATCTGCCAGTTTCAGAAACCTTTTGGCCGTCATGGTCAGCATTGCATGTTGCCATTTTAGATCCATCTCTTCTAGGTCATCTGGATGAATCTGTTCTAGATCTTCAGCATTTAGAGCAAACAGTCCATCATTGGCAACAAAAGCTTCATAGTGAGCTTCAGTAGAGTTACCATCACCACCTGAAAAGGAATCACTGCAATTAGATTTTTCAGATGACAGTAGAGCAGTGTTGTATTTATAAGAAAAAGATTTCTTTTTAGTGTCAATCTCAGTTTCAAACACTCTCAGACTGTTGTACAGATCATCCAGCTCTATTTCATCAAGAGTGTCTTTTGTTCTCCATTGAGCAGCATAGACTGTCCACTCTTCACCAAGAGATCTAAGGAATTTTTTGTTGACTTCATCTTGATCCAGGCTGACTTTTGCACTCTCCAATTCACTTATCAGTTTGTTGAACCTATCAAAGATTTGAGTAAGGTTTTCATTCTTGCCACCAGAAAAGTTCTCATACTGCTGTTTCAAAAGATCCTTTTGATTTCTCTTGGTATTGGCATTCCCAGCAAATCTTTTCTCTAAAGCAATCCAAAGAGAATGAGCAGTATAAAACTTTGTAAACTGATGTTGATAAGCATTAGGAATGGCTATTTGTAGAAGTGTAAGAGCTTTCACTTCATTCATTCTAGCCTTTCTTTCAAGTTCAGTTTTTGGAGGAGTTTTGATGGGTTTGCCCTCAGCATCAAGTTCAGGATCAACTGCAGGAGGAAATTCAACAGCTTCCCATATGGCATAATCAATGAATTGAATATGCTGTTGAATTCTGAGTTTCCACATCTCAAACTCAGTGGGCTTGAGCATAGGCACTTTGAGTCCTTGCCCAGATCCACTACTGCTATTATCAAATTCCATTGCAGAAAATTAAAAATGTTAAAAGAAAGCTTTTGACTTTGAAAACAAAGAACGACCTGTGGCTCTGATACCACTTGTCAGGATCAGAATGTTACTACCTAAGATTAACTGGTTTGAATTAATCAGAGTATAGACCAATAATCTTGTATTGAATCAAAGTCCAATTAAGAAGTTTGCGGAATAACACTTAATTGTTTTTTAAGAAAAACTTTCAGAATCAATAACAAGTAAATATAATTGAATAAACAAAATTACTTGTATTGCTGAACCCAATGATTACAATCACCTCTAATCTGTTTGATTAGACGAAGAACACAAATTGTTCTTAGGGTTTTACAACCTTAGAGGCTTATGAAAACTTAAACAAAAAGCAATTACAAACTTGAACGTGCAGAAAACTTGTTACAATAGAAAAACCTATTCTATGTATTTATAATGCTTTATGATTTGTTTCCTTGAAGGACTCTGACTTCTCTGATAGTAGATATGTTGGAATCTTCATGTAAATATCTTTTCCTGAATATCAGCACTTTCTGTTTATGAAACTGTTGAGCAGCTTGAATCACTGAGCAGCTTGAACAGAGCAGCTTGAATGAATTTACTCTGGCAGCTTGAACTTTTATACTAGCAGCTCGAACTTCTTGAACTAACAGCATGAACTTTGTACTTACACAGAAAATCTACTAACAGTTTGAGAAATCTAACTAACAGCTTGAGCTACTTAGAATATTTCCCAACAGCTTGGGATCCCTTCCTTGTTTCTCCATTTTTTGAGAGTGTGAGGCATCCATCCCCATTATCTTATGTTTGCCCGTCACTACTACGGTGGGTTTGGCTGATGGGCAGGTACCGGGATAGACTCCCGTTGTGCCAGTCACACCCTTTTCCTAGGGGTGAACTTCCTCAATGGTCAATTGGGATGGAACCTGAATAGGGTGTAGGATGGAATACATGGTGGTGATGGTGGAGCAATTTGTGTTGCAGGGCCAGAGTTACCTTCCTCGGGTTTGACGGGTCCTCTTCCTCGTCATTGATTCGGTCTGGGTGGGTCTCCGATCCAAGGTACATCTTAGTGTCATTTTGGCCAACAGGAGAATACTCATCCTCAGAGTCAGAGACAATAATGATCGTATTACTCGACATGTCTTTGTAATCATGCCACTTATAGTCCTTAGTTATTTAAAATATATTTTTCTAGAATTTGTAAGACTTAAGTGTAGTTATAGTCTAGGGTACTAATGCAACCGAGTTTACTATAACTATGGCTCTGATACCAATCTGTAACACCCTACTACCCCGGTTGGCAGCGAGGCGTGACGAGTGAGGAAGCGTAACCATAATCATAACGAACGACCACTATATGGACGTTTTCAGAAAATACATCGATTTAATTTTAAAGTAAGGAAGGTTTTTCAAACCAACGTGAAATGTAAATAGTTCGCAGAATACAAATATTTAAATACATAATTTAGATTATCCAAAAATTCTGCAAATAAATCTTCGAGTTTGAAAATGATGCGACTCCAAAATGAACGGAAGCCTTGGAAATGCTTCCGATGAATGCGCATGTCTTAATCACCTGAAAATACAAGCTAAATTACGTCAACAAATTGTTGGTGAGCTCATAGGTTTACGCAAAAAGACCTATTGAATGGACATTATCAGATGAGTTGAGTTTATAAAAGCATAAATTCCATGTATGTATTACATAAACCATCATGCAACTGAAGCTTAATTATGAGTTTGCCCTGTGCAGTATTCCCATACGTAATACCGTGTGTTAAATATATATGGATTCCACTGTTAGTCGGATTAGGGCTAACCCGAATGGGGGACATGACTCCCGATAGATCTATCCACAATATATTCGCGCTTACAAATAAATGTAATTAACGATTCATGATTTGAGGGCTGATGGATCCACATAAACACATGTGTAATACATATAAGAAATAAACAGTTTTGATGTCCATATGAAAATAGAGCATGTATTTCCACCCCAATAGATAGTGAAAATAAGGGCTATGAAGACTCACCGAGAGTGCGATGGCAAAATATGAGCGTAAAATGCAAATTTGCGTTGATTGATGGGTGATGAACCGTATGTAATTAACCGAGCCCTAAATGATATAAGGGACTTAATAACTCCCCATATATTATAATATGTATGTATAAAGCTTTTTATGTCTTAAATCACCCAACATTATAAGTTTATAAATAAAACCCACTTAAAACGTCAAGTTTATATATATATACAAGATGTTATGAGTTAGTATTTACTTACTTTGGGGTATTAGGAGTATGCAAACTAGTAGAAGTTGAAACTTTTTGAATAATGCACCAAGAACACTTGCAAAAATGAAGAACACTTGAAAGTTTTCTTGGCCTTGCACTAGGCCTTTACTTGGCCGGATTTTGAGAGGGAGAGAAGGGAGTTTTTGTGTTGTTGAAAGTGTGGAAATGAAGTGAGGGTTTGGTATTTATTTATAGATGAATAAAGGTGGTGAAATGATGAAGGGATGGAGTTTGTGTGCACTTTTAAACAAAATGATTATGTTTAAAGTAGAAATGGGTTTTGTAATAAAATATTAAAGTCAAACTCTATAAAAGTACCTACTAGGGGCTGGATTTCATGATGTATTTTTCATGTATTTCTTTTTTTTGTATAAAAGTATTTAGAAATGTATTATTGTATTTCCCTTTATTTGTAATTTCATAAATACTTTTGGATGCATTGTTTTAATGAATTGTTTTAGTCTTAAATAATTAATGTTGAGTAAGTGTATTAGTGTATGATTAGTGTCACTAATCATTATGTACTTAGTTGAATTAATCCATCATATCGCAAATCGATCGGACTAATTAATTTGTCGATTCATCGCACCGATGATATTGATTCTAATTGCGTTGAATTTTCTTATGAACATTGTTAATCACTTTGATTAATTGTTAATGACCACTGATTAGGTTGTAATTGGCTAGTAAATACTGATTAGATCATAGTTGCTAACCTGGTTTTGTGCCGGATGTTACACCATATGCTCTTTTAAGTGAGGTAAACTTGTATTTTGTGTGACTATTGTCCATGCAATGGCCACTTTGTTTTTATTTATGTATGGCAGATCGCAACCATTTTGTCACACAACGAGTGTGTTGTTGTGGGATTGGTAACATAAAATGATGCCAAATGTGGTCGTAGGGGTTAAAAAGTGTGACCATATGCTCTTTTAAGTGAGGTAACCTTTTATTTTGTGTGACTATTGTCCATGCAATGGCCACTTTATTTTTATTTGTGTGTGGCTGATTGCAACCATTTGGTCACACAACGAATGTGTTGTTGTGGGCTTTGGTCACATAAAATGATGCCAAATATGGTCGTAGGTGTTAAAAAGTGTGACCATATGCTCTTTTAAGTGAGATAAACTTGTATTTTATGTGAACATTGTCCATTCAATGGCCACTTTATTTTTATTTGTGTGTGGCTGATTGCAACCATTTAGTCACACAATGAGTGTGTTGTTGTGGGCTTTGGTCACATAAAATGATGCCAAATGTGGCCGTAGGTGTTAAAAAGTGTGACCATATGCTCTTTTAAGCGAGGTAAACTTGTATTTTGTGTGACAATTGTCCATGCAATGGCCACTTTATTTTTATTTGTGTGTGGCTGATTGCAACCATTTGGTCACACAAGTAGTGTGTTGTTGTGGGCATTGGTCACATAATATGATGCCAAATGTGGCCGTAGATGTTAAAAAGTGTGACCATATGCTATTTTAATTAAGGTAACCTTGTATTTTGTATGACTATTGCCCATGCAATGGCCACTTTATTTTTATTTGTGTGTGACTGATTACAACCATTTGGTCACACAACGATTGTGTTGTCGTGGGCTTTGGTCACATAAAATGATGCCAAATGTGGCCGTAGGTGTTAAAAAGTGTGAACATATGCTCTTTTAATTGAGGTATACTTGTATTTTGTGTGACTATTGTCCATGCCATGACCACTTAATTTTTATTTGTGTGTGGCTGATTTCAACCATTTGGTCACACAACAAGTGTGTTGTTGTGGGCTTTGGTCACATAAAATGATGCCGAATTTGGCCGTAGGTGTTAAAAAGTGTGACCATATGCTCTTTTAAGTGAGGTAAACTTGTATTTTGTGTGACAGTTGTCAATGGCCACTTTATTTTTATTTGTGTGTGACTGATTGCAACCATTTTGTCACACAACGAGTGTGTTGTTGTGGGCATTGGTCACATAAAATGATGACAAATGTGGACGTAGGTGTTAAAAAGTGTGACCATATGCTTTTTTAGTATTTTGTGTGACTATTGTCCATGCAATGGCCACTTTATTTTTATTTTTGTGTGGTTGATTGCAACCATTTGGTCACATAACGAGTGTGTTGTTGTGGGCTTTGGTCACATAAAATGATGCCAAATGTGGCTGTAGGTGTTAAAAAGTGTGACCATATGCTCTTTTAATTGAGGTAAACTTGTATTTTGTGTGACTATTGTACATGCAATGGCCACTTTATTTTTATTTGTGTGTGGCTTATTGCAACCATTTGGTCACACAACGAGTGTGTTGTTGTGGGATTTGGTCACATAAAATGATGCCAAATGTGGCCGTAGGTGTTAAAAAGTGTGACCATATGCTCTTTTAAGTGGATAAACTTGTATTTTGTGTGACTATTGTCCTTGCAATGGCCACTTTATTTTTATTTGTGTGTGGCTGATTGCATGCAACCATTTGGACACACAACGAGTGTGTTGTTGTGGGCTTTGGTCACATAAAATGATGCCAAATGTGGCCGTAGGTTTTAAAAAGTGTGACAATATGCTCTTTTAATTGAGGTAAACATGTATTTTGTGTGACTATTGTCCATGCAATGGCCACTTTATTTTTATTTGTGTGTGTCTGATTGCAAGCATTTGGTCACACAACGAGTGTGTTGTTGTGGGCTTTGGTCACATAAAATGATGCCAAATGTGGTCGTAGGTGTTTAAAAGTGTGACCATATGCTCTTTTAACTGAGGTAAACTTGTATTTTGTGTGACTATTGTCCATGCAATGGCCACTTCATTTTTATTTGTGTGTGGCTGATTGCAACCATTGGTCACACAACGAGTGTGTTGTTGTGGGCTTTGCACTAGTACAAAAATGGGCTTTGGTCACACATGCTCAAAATCAAATCGTCACACATTAGAATATTTGTATGACTAAAGATACAAAACTAAAATTCACGTCATTCTTTTAGTCGCATCTGAACTTCAATCGTGTGACCAATTTAAATTATATTGCCACACATTCGAACATTTATGTGACTAAAGGTATCTGGTGTTTTTTTTTGCTGATTATGTTAGAAGCATTAGTCACGTTACACTCATAAAATGTGACAAAACGACATCACACAGTTGAACAGTGTGACCAAATGCCAGTATATGGTCACATGAAGTAATTTGTTATGTGACTAAATCATGAACTCGAGTTTGTCACACAAGATTTTAGTGTAACCAAAGCAGACACTATATGGTCACATAAGTTAGTATGTGTGGTCAAAGTGTAGTGTGTGTTAGAATGTTAAAATCTAATATGTAGTAGTTACATTGAGTGCCATTTTGTGTGACTAAATCATATGCCACTATATGGTCACTTGAATAATGATTTGGGCGACCAAATCATATTCCAGTATATTGTCACATGAAGTAATTGTATGTGTGACTAAATCATATTCCAGTATATGGTCTCATGAAGTAATTTGTTATGTGACTAAATCATGAACTCGAGTTTGTCACACAAGATTTTAGTGTAGCCAAAAGCAGACACTATATGGTCACATAAGTTAGTATGTGTGGCTAAAGTGTAGTGTGTGTTAGAATGTAAAAATCTAATACGTAGTAGTCACATTGAGTGCCATTTTGTGTGACTAAATCATATGCCACTATATGGTCTCTTGAATAATGATTTGGGTGACCAAATCATATTCCTGTATATGGTCACATGAAGTAATTGTATGTGTGACTAAATCATATTCCAGTATATGGTCACATGAAGTAATTTGTTATGTGACTAATTCATGAACTCGAGTTTGTCACACAATATTTTAGTGTAGCCAAAAGCAGACACTATATGGTCACATAAGTTAGTATGTGTGGCTAAAGTGTAGTGTGTGTTAGAATGTAAAAATCTAATACGTAGTAGTCACATTGAGTGCCATTTTGTGTGACTAAAGAATATGCCACTATATGGTCACTTGAATAATGATTTGGGTGACCAAATCATATTCCAGTATATGGTCACATGAAGTAATTGTATGTGTGACTAAATCATATTCCAGTATATGGTCACATGAAGTAATCTGTTATGTGACTAAATCATGAACTCGAGTTTGTCACGCAAGATTTTAGTGTAGCCAAAAGCGGACACTATATGGTCACATAAGTTAGTATGTGTGTCTAAAGTGTAGTGTGTGTTAGAATGTCAAAATATAAATGTTAGGATATAAATTAATCAATTAATTTTATAAACTTAGGTTATATATAATCAATTCAATTTCATTCCATTTCATGAATAATAAACTAATTTTATAAACGTAGTTTATAAAACAATTAGCAGCTTGATAAAATGTACTAACAGCTTGTGATATTGAACTAACAGTTCCAGATTTGCGAAAACAGAATTTCTCAATTTAACTCAAGTGAATAATAAAACGTAGGTTAAAATTAATCAAGTAATTTTATAAACTTCTGTTATAAAACACTTAACAGCTTGAAAAAATGGACTAACAGCTTGAGAAATTGAACTAGCAGTTCTAAATCTGCACTAACAGGATTTTTCAATTTAACTTTAGTGAATAATAAAACTTAGGTTAAAATTAATCAAGGTTTATAAACTTAGAATATATACAATCAATTCAGATCCATGAATAATAAACCTAAATCATAATATATGCCACTATATGGTCACTTGAATAATATTTTGGGTAACCAAATCATATTCCACTATATGGTCACATGAAGTAATTTTATGTGTGACTAAATCATATTCCAGTATATGGTCACATGAAGTAATTTGTTATGTGACTAAATCATGAACTCGAGTTTGTCACACACGATTTCAGTGTAGCCAAAAGCAGATACTATATGGTCACATAATGGTTTGTGTGACTAAATCATATTCCACTACAATAACTTACTGCACCATAAAATAAAATGTCGAAGTCACATAGAAACTAAGATATGTACAGATAATCATTCCATAAATTAATTAATTAAAATTTCATTTACAAGACATGTTTCCAGCGAACGACATGGTTCGATCACTTGGATTTTCGTATAATAATACCTTCACAGTTGCTTCGATAATAATCATCTCTTGATTCAGTACCCAAGTCACGTTCATCCACACGTGGCAAAATGTTATCATTGTGCGGGTGAATGACGATGCTAAATTCCTCATCGATTTCATCATATATCTCTGTAATTCTTCGGAGGTGTGTTGAAGACAATAGACAACTTTTTATTGTTCTAGTCTTTCACATAAAACACTTGGTGTGCTTGTGAGGCTAATATGAACGGATCAAGCTTGTGGCCTAAAGTAGTCAGGTCAACCAATGTATAACCAAGCTTACGATCACGTTTGACCGCACCAACATGATGGTTAACCCAATCACAATTGAAAATAGGGAGTTGCCTGAAACGATAATCTAGTACCCATATTTCTTGCAAAACGCCATAATACAAGTTGCGTCTTGTGGTTGTTACTCCTTTGGATATGTGCATATCGTCTGTCACAACACTAACCCCACTATTTTGGTAAACGCTGCCGTCACTACATTTAGTACGAAATGTATACCCGTTGATGTTATATGCAGTGTGTTTCAGTATGGTGGCGCGTGGTCCATGTGAAATCCACCTTACGGTTTCTTAAACACTTTCTTTGGAGATTGCTAGTTCTCTCTCAACCTGAATATTATATCATTACACTTACATATATGAGCTTCAAATTGAAGGAATAACTACAAACAATTACAAAAAATAATTAATTACCTCTAGTTTTAACCAGGTAACAAAAGTTTTACTGTGCTCATCCTCAAGGAATGCTTTTCGCTTACCCGGGTTTTGTGTTTCCAAAATCTGTTTGTGTCGCCTGAAAGAATGTGTTAATTTGTGGTCAATTAATATGTTTGATGCAAGCTTTTTAGTAATTAACGAAATAGACATGTGTTAGTAATATATACTCGATATACGGTTCAATTTCATCTGTATTGTGTATTACGTACAAATGTGCTATCCCAAGTAGTTCTGCAGAAACTTCACTTGACTTGCAGGCCGATAGCGGCTTTCTGTCTTCATTTAGTTCATCACTTTCATCTGTATCACCTGGGATACCAATAGTTTTCATGGACTTTTTATATTCGCCGAAAAACTCTATTGTTTCTTCCGCAATAGTCTCCTCAGCAATGCATCCCTCTGGTTTATTTTTGTTTCACACATGTCCTATAATAACCTTCATACAACGTTCGAAGGGATACATCCAACGAAAGCATACTGGACCACATAATTTTACCTCCCGAGTTAAATGCACAGTCAAATGGACCATAATATCAAAAAATGAGGGAGGAAAGAACTTTTCGAGTAGGCAGAGTGTGACAGAAAGTTCTTCTTGCATCTTATCTAGTTCATCTAACACGATTTATTTGCTGCATATCGATTTAAAGAAAAAGAAAAACCTGATGATAGCATATCGTGTGGGTTCGTGCATGATTGACCGTATTGAAATGGGCAAAAAGTCTTGCATAAGCATGTGATAGTCATGTGATTTAAGCCCTATGAGCTTCCTATCTTTTAGGCTGACTAAAGACGAGAAATTTGAACAATAGCCTTGCGGTACCCTGATGTTGTGTAACGTTTCACAAAAGATGTCTTTTTCTTCATTTGTTAATGTGTAACCTGCTGCAGGTAGTACTATTTTGTCTCCGTCTTTCCTAGCAAACAACTCTGGTTTATTTATCCCCAACTCTGCCAGATCCAATCGAGCATTCTCTCCTTCTTTCGTCTTTCCTGGAACATTTAGTAAAGTTCCGAGTATACTCGCACCAACATTATTTTCAATATGCATGAAATCAATGCAATGTTGAACTTCATTATGCCTCCAATACTCAAGCTTTCGATACCAAATGTTGAATTTCTTCCAGTACGCACCATCTTGTTCATTTACTTGGATTTAAGTACCATCTTCTCTTCCTCTTTTCCTTGTGTGCTTCTGGTTTGGTCATTTTACCCTTCCCCATTTATTTTCAATATCTTTGACCTGGTTGTAAATCTCTTTTCCAGTCATTGGTTTTGGACACGGGCGAAAAGCTTGTTTTCCATTAAACGCCTTCGTTTGCCTTCTGAACGGGTGTCCCTGTGGTAGGAATCTTCTGTGACCAACATAGCTCTGCTTGAATGATGCAGGAAGTCTAACACAATCAGTTTCTTTCCCACATACTACACATCCTTTGTATCCACTGGTTGGGCGGCCACATAAAGTAACAAGTGCAGGGTAATCATTTATTGTCCATAACACAACCGCACGTAGATTAAACATTTTGTTTGTGGCAGCA
>JAANYP010002020.1:30094-32594 GCA_020465985.1 Centrapalus pauciflorus | reverse complement strand
ACCTTTTGGATCTTATAAAACCATTTCTGACTTTAGATTGATACAAAAACTACTTTTTGCGCAACCTAGTATATTTTAGATCTCAATTAAAAGTTCTTAGGTGGAGCTGCTTCATGTTTTTTAGATAGATTACTATTACTCTATTCCAAATCACGCCAGCAGACATTAGCCATTACTAAGAAATTTTCATATATTCAGCGATTCGAAGTCTTTTTGATTAGTTTTAATAGTCTTTTTTTTTAATAGAAAAAAAGAAAGACAAGAAAAAATAGATTTTGTAAGATATCCATGTATCCTTTATTCCTATGAAATACCATACGAAATAGAACGCTTAGAAGGGATATAAAGAAATTCTTTGATTGGTTCTTCCCCAACGGAATTACTATTTTATTTGATGATGGTCCAACCAACCAATTAATTATAATTCAAACACTAAAAAAATATCTAAAACAATCTAAATACTAACTAAAATAAAGAAAACGGTAGCGTTCTTTTTTTTTTTTTTTTTATTCGAAACGTCTAGTGATCTTCAAACCAACTATGCGCTTTCACATATAATTACCAGGAGTAAGTGCTATGCCTGTTCCACTACTCAGCGGCTTGGTCGAACCAAGCCTCCGCAATTTCAGAATCCCCCTGCCGAATGGCCTGTTCTCCCCGGTCGGAATAGGTGGGTTAATTCCTTCCCTTAGAACCGTACTTGAGAGTTTCCTACATCATACGGCTCGGCGGTCAACTCTTTTTGTATCCCATTTGAATCTACCATATCTAACTGAATAAGATTTCTCGTAGATCTATCCCATTTTTTCGGGTTAACGAAAAGAAGTTAATAAAATGAGTTTCAAACTTAAATCTTAAGTTTGGATTTAAAATCCGGTTTATTTTAGTTTTATCTTTTCTCCAACCTTCAGAAGAATAAAACATAGGCATATCGCCTATCATTAGAATTTTCTGAAAGGTAACTATCTCAGTTTCATATCATATAGAAATTTATATAGAATTTTTGAAAAAGACTTTCGAAAGGAAAGACTTACTATCTTTGGGATCTGATTCCTACACCGTGCTCAATACCTTAGTTGGATCGACTATATTAAATAAGCGTACTTCCTAACGTTTGTCTCACATCATGACATAAGTAAGCAGTTATTATTGTATCGGCTAAAACCTCGCTAATTGCTCTTTCCGGTGGGCTTCCTCTATAATTAGATCCCTTTTACCCATAGGAATACAACAGCTAGGAATCTTCTTTCTTCCTATTTAACTTCTAGAAGTTTCTTTCTTTCTACAGCTGATTAAAAATCTTTGTTTTGTTTTAGACCGATTGCATATGTAGAAAGCCCATTTTTCGAGTATTTATTAGTAAATTTGAGCTTTACTTACTTTTTTCTTTCTATAGTGGACGATAGTCGCACGTAATGAAGCTCACGGCCATATTTTAAAAGCTTGTGGTAAGAATGTGTTTCGTTCGAGCGCTCGAAAATATATTCCACAGCTTTCGTTATGTTCTCGTTACTTGTGTGTATAAGTCATGTTATAGAGTATATACTTCGGTCCTGGGATCAATTCTGTCGCCTAGCTTCATAATAATTCTGTAAAGCTTCCGCATAATTTCCTTCGGATTGAGCTGACATCCGTTACGGTCGTCATTCAATTCAAAGAATCTCCGTTACAGAACCGTACATGAGATTTTCATCTCATATGGCTCCTCCCTTATGTGCATAATGATAAAATGATAAAGAAGATGAAAATCTTATCATTATGAGCTGAGTAGGGCTAGTGTTTTTACAAGAAATCTCTAGCCAACCTTCCTGCAAGAGATCTTTTCTTAACATCAACCGTATTGGTACTAGAGAGAAATGATCACTCCAACAATTTCTTTGTTCTCAACGCTTCCCAATTTCCAGGAATTAGTCACTTCAACAGCCTTCGATGGTTATACGGGTATCCAAAATACAAACGAGATGGATTTTTGTTGTCCCAACCATTCTTTGAGTCCCAAGCCTACTAAAGAAAGGGATAATTTATAACAAAGTTTTCATGTTGTTGATTCCTAGGTGTAGTGCTTCTTCCCCTCTGCTGCCTATTGGTACTAGTGAACTGGGATTGACCTGTAATACCGAACCTATAGGTATAACCTTTCGCTCAATACTAGAATCGAGAATTGAAAAATAGCATCTGCGGCTGCATTAATCGAGGATACACGACAGAAGGAATTGTTCTATTTCCAAACTTTACCTTCAACAAGCGTATATTTTTTTTATTTTCTTTTTTTCCCGATCACGAATCATGTGTATTTCTCGTACGATAGAGAGTATAAAAAAAATCAATCGCACCATCTCTGTAATAGGTAAATGCCTCTTTTTCTCCTGAAGTTGTCGGAATTATTCGTAATAAGATATTGGCTACAATTGAAAAGGTTTTATCAATAAAATTTCCATTTATCCGCGATCTAGGCTTAGGTAGCAATCCATTCTATCATTGTTCTCATTACTTCTCGCGG
>JAANYP010002020.1:0-26667 GCA_020465985.1 Centrapalus pauciflorus | reverse complement strand
GCTAATGCACGCACTCACCATACGTCTGCTAGTCCCTGCGTTCCTATTGTTGTAGTAAGTAGTTCCACCACTCTTCGGTCGATGTCCAGAATTTATTCACCAGGGTGAGACTGTCCTGTTGATCCCAACAGCTTTGAGATCATTCACTAAGCAGTAAACCTGGTGTAGGTGTTCCAGTGAGATGCTCTTTGGTTTAGCAAAGAAAAGTTCATACTGTCATAACAGATTGTTGATCCTGTTGTCCAGTGTGATTGTGGGTCCACATAGACAGTACACAAAGTATCCCACATTTCTTTTGCTGTCTTCATTTTCCTCAACCTGGTTTGAACACATCATCAGGAAGAGAAATGACCAGATTGTTTCTGGCCTTTGCATCCAGACCGCACCAGTCTTTTGTCTTCATCAGACCATCGAGCCTGCTTTCTCAAAGGTCCTGATTCAGGAGCAGCTCCTTCAACCGCGTGGAGTTATGGTAGTAACAGAGGTTGGCACATAGGGACCCCTCCATCACTATCTCTGGCAGTTGTAGCATCAGATTCCTAAATAGAGCATCATTCTGCACTCCAACCAGAGAAGTTGTGATGATTAAATTTGGAGGTTTGCCCATAGAGCCATTGTCATAGTAAGAAGAATGTCGCACACTGTTGTCCATGGAAACTGGGAGAATGAGAGATCTAGAATGACACACACCTAAACTGCTCTGATACCAGTTGTAGGTCCGGAGAGGTTCCCAAGAAAGTAATAGCTGTTAAGCTTGTAAGGGGGGGGGGGTGAATACAGCTATTTAAAAACTACACACTTGTTTCTCAATGTTGTATGTATATTATCAACAATTTGTTAATTACAAACAGCTTGAATGCGGAATAGTTCAAGCTGAGATGACAGATACAACAGTATGTTCACTAGTCTAAGCAAACTCAAACTAGTATACAATGAATACAACTCACTAAGAAGCACTCACTGTGTTTACAAGACTAAGGGAACAGCTTGTGTAAAACAGCTTAGACACACAGATACTGGATTTACAGAAGGCTTGCATGCATGAAAATCACACTTGCACGGTCCTCTTGGTTTCAGCAATTAGCGTTCTTCACACGTCTTCTTTCTGTCCTTAGAAGCTCCTTTTAACCATTCAGAGGATCTAAGAGAAACATCTTCATGGACGAAATGAAAAAAGGGAAGTCTTGTTGAAAAGACAACATAACCTTTTCTGTCGCGCTTCTGAAACAGCAGACTGTCTCACATGTGCAGAACTTTTGTCTTTTTTCACGTTTGTCTATGTTGCATTGGCGTTTAACTATTTAGGAATGTCAACTTGCGTCTTTCTTCCTTGTAAGGCTATTTTTGATATAAGAAAAAGGTTGTCAGTTTCAAAAACCCTTGTTCAAAAAACCTTTTGTCTTCATGTTACAGAACAGGCGTTGGGCAGGCTGAGCAGTTCTGTTTTCCACTTTATCTATCGACTTTTGTAAAACTTGATCTTGTAGTCAAAAACAATACATGATGACTTGGAAACATATTCCAATTAAAGTGGTTTAGCCTGTTCACAAAGAACAGGTTCTGTCACCAAAGAACAGAACACTTTAAAATTGCCCAAGCTGCTCAACAGTGTAGAGCAGCGTAGACAGTTTATGTCCAGCCTGTTCAGCAGACAGAGCAGCTTGGACAAACTGTCTTAGTTGCAACACATGCAACATATAGAACAGCTTTAGACTGATATTGCAAATCATTTTCAGGTTTCAATAAGACATATAACAGGCCTTAAATTAAACCTTCATATGCATCAATAGGTTTGATTATAAATCTCCCCCTCAGATGTAGAACAGGTTTGACTGAGGCCTTTTTGTGCCTAACAAATACATACACGGAATTTATGATTTTATAAATTCAACTCATCTGATAATGTCCATACAACTGGTCTTTTCGCGTAAACCTATGAGCTCACCAACAATTTGTTGACGTATTTTAGCATGTTTTTCAGGTGTTTGAGACATGCACATTTATCGGAAGTATTCCAAGGCTTCCGTTCATTTTGGAGTCGCATCATTTTCAAACTCGGAGATTTACTTGCATCTCTCCAGATAAACTAAATGGTGTATTTAAATTTTAGTATTTTAAGAACTACTTACGCTGTATTTTGGTTATGTAAAACAATATTTATATTTGAAGTTTTATTCAATGTATTTTTGAAAAACGTCCATATAGTGGTCGTTCGTTATGATTATGGTTACGCTTCCGCAACGTCACGCTTCATTACCAACCGGGGTAACGGGGTGTGACAAAAGTGCCTTCTACCAGCACCATGACTGGGCATATTGGGAGGGAGTCCGACATCACGAGGACTTCGTAGCTGGTATGCCATATCAGTCTTATGAGGATTACACGATGCCCGACTACCAGGCCTATAACCCTGCTGTAGATACTTATCTGCGCTATCCGGCGCATGGCAGTCAGGACCTCTCAGACCCGATGCCTCCTTACTTGGTTCCGCCGACTGCACAGTTCACCCATGGCCAGAACCCGTATACCGACTTCTTCAACTGCGTCTTCGGTCCTCCTCCTCCGCCTCCTCCATTTGAATGATCAGGTACTATCCTTCCTTATTCTTTACTTTTCTATACTTTGTTTTATTTTAGTTTGTTATGCATATAATTTCTTTATCGTAATTTTCATTTATTTTTAGTTATTAGCCAAGTCCTATTTAGAGTTTATAATGTTATACAGTCTGTCATGTCTTCCCCATTTGAGTCTTGTTTGCCGATCAGGCCGTGGAACATGATGATACTTAGAAAATACATGGGCGAGGGAATTGGCTAGTGTTGACAGGATATTTTATAATTAAGAAAAGAGTCGTAGTAATAATTAAAATTTTTGCCATGTAAAACGAATTCAAGTACGTTAAAATGTGTTTGGGCTTAAATATAAGTAATGTGTCAAAAGATTTTGGAAACTCATGCAATAAGGAGGAGAACTTAATCATGATTTAGCCTCAAAAGTAAGTTAATTGTAGCTTAGATGGTTCGAGAAATTAAGTCCGTAGGGGTACCCATGCCTAATCCCCTAAAACCATTTGGTTTGGGAGCGGTTGCCCGAAATCTCGTTACATGGACCATCTAGCTAATATAGTGAAAAGAAAATAGATAGAAGCATGATATTAAAAAAAAAATTGTTGTAAACAGGCAAAGAGGAAAAAGATGGTCAGAAGACCCACATGTTTTAAGTATCGTAACCTTGAGCTAAAAGGGTATTTTCAAAAGTGAGATACATTATATAAATTCTAAGAGAAGTATATTTTAACTGAAAACGTCTTCAATTTACATGTTAAGAATTTTAATGCATTAGTACGAAGGCTAGCTTGACATAAAATTCCTAGACTCACTGTCAATTCATGCTCGATACTTAGTTAATTCTGATTCCAAAAGCTTGTTCGGGGACGACCAAGAGTTAAGTTGGGGAGATTTGATAAGTCTATAATTTATATGGTTTCTGAGTCACATTATGATCATTTTAAGCACCGATACTTTGTAAAATCTATATTATTACTCCAAGTTTGTATTTCATGCCCAAGATGATAAAAGAATCAATCCGAGAGATTTCAGAGCAAACCGGGCTGAGGGGGCGCAGGCCTGCGCCACCCTTTGCTCCACAAAGCGCCCAAACTGTCCAGATACGTTCCAGCACATGCCAGCTAAACCCTAGCCGCATCCGGGCGCAGGCCGGCGCCTGGCCTGCGCTAGTGTGGCGCAATAACGCATTTTTCAACCCTGGAAACCCTAACCTCGACCTCCCTATAAATACACGTGAAGGGGCAGCTTTGGAGAGAGTCCCGACGTGTGTGAAAGTGTGTCGAAGCCCTGCCGGAGTGGATCTATGATACGAAAAACGAAGACGGTGGTTCGCAAGCTACCCAATGGCTCAGATCTGTGATTGTGACGAGCATACGATGAGCGGCTAATCCCATGCGCTGTTTGCGGAGGATCTACGGCTAAGTTTACTCTTCTTTAATTTCTATGTTTTGATGTATTCGTATTAAGCGAGATCTATTATGTGAATGCAAATGATAAACATTTGGCTACGATTATGATTATGTGTTGCGATTGGTAAAAGCAAGATACTTTATCGTTGTGTTATTATTCGTATCGAGTCCATTAGTTTAGGGATTAAGACGAGTATTAATGTAGCATACGCTATGACGAGAGTTCTTGGTTAAAACACGTTTGATTAATTTAGTCGCGCAATTGATTATGTCTATGTGATCGTTGCATGAAATTATAGTGAGTAATACTTACGCCATGGTGATTCCGTGAATGGTTATTCGTATCTTGATTGTTTATCTTCTTCGTTAGTTACTTCGCTCTTTATTTTAGTTACAAGCAATAGCAAACCATTACTCTAAACAAATCATTCAAATCCACAAATTCACATTTTAAATGCTTTCAATAAACTTCTAACGCTAATAACTCAATCCTAATTACGACCACACTCCCTGTGGATTCACCCTTACTTCTCTAGCTAAATAGTGGATTTAAGGACTAATTCTGCGGGTCACGACAACGGCCCGTCATGGGTCAATACCAGACTCTAAAACCGCGTTCAGTGTTGAGCATCATCGAGTATACTCAGTCAATGAACAAAGGCTCTGATACGAAATTGAAACACCCTTCCAACTAATATAGATGTTTCACGAATAATTTACAATAATTAACGATAATTACTTGTGGGATTGTGGTCAAATTTACATTTTCAGTATACACAAGCCATCGACATGATTCTCCTCACTTTTTACTACCCATCAATATGCAAACTGATGGTGAATCATGGATCAAAGTTCAAGGGTTATAATGTCTAAACATCCAAAATATATGATCGTGAATAGAAGCTATATTCATTCCCATGTGTGAGTCATAACGGAAGTCCACTAAATCTCAACCCCAAGCATGTCAAGCCATATACCAAAACAATGAAGCCGCTAGTCAAGGTTGTTTGATACATTTTATGATTGATGAAATAAATAAGTCCAGGGTTGTTTTTGTAAATATAGTATAGTTGTAATTTTGTATAAATAGAATTTTGACTTGTGTAAATGTCAACAACTGACATTCTGAATTTTGTAAGCGCACGGAAAGCTATGTTTTAGAATAGGGCTACAGTGTTGTCGAATCTTTCAACCTCATTTGTAAATCATTTGGATCTAAGAAATCATTCTGTTAATTGTTAATCGTTGTTCTTAATTGTTTCTTTATAATTGTTGATTGAGTATACAAGAATTACAATTGGTATCAGAGCTTAGGAATGAATTTTTGATTGAAATATTGAAAAGCGGTTACTGTTTTATCGCAAGTTTCAGAAAATTGAAAATCTCGAAGGATTTTTGATTTACTGATCTATTGTTTTTGATAATTGGATTGAAGGATAAGGATTCAAAAACGATCAGTTTGATCATGAACTTAATCAGTAATTCAAAACACTTAAAAAGATTCATTGAATTTTCTGAAATTTTGAAAAACCCATTGTTCTTCACTGTTCTTGTGAAAATCAAGGGGTTTAATCTGTTTTTAACCAAAGTGTTTTAAGAAAAAGTGTTTGTAATCAAAAACCTTACCTTCAATTTCAATTTGGAAGCAATTGATGCATTTTCAGTGAAAATTTTTAAAATCTGGACTTCGAATTTATAAAACTCATAAAACTCGGATATTAAAGTGATCATGCCTCAATAAAGTTGAAAAGCCTTTTAATCGAGTTGACTTGAAGACTCATTCGAGTTGACTTGAATACTCATTCGAGTTGACACATATTCAATTCGAGTTGGGAGCAATTTATATTCGAGTTTTACAAAACAATTTTATCTGGATTTCAATTTTAATTCGAGTTTACTCAATCATCAGTCAATATCATTCGAGTTTACTCTCATTTGGATTCGAGTTTAATCACATTTGATTCGAGTTGACTCACATTTGATTCGAGTTGACTCACATTTGATTCTCGAGTTGCATTATTATTCTAATTGACTGAATTGACTGATTTTTATAGATTCGAGTTGAGTACATTCTTTGTTCAAGTTATCACACTCATTGATCGAGTTGTTCCATTCAATATTCGAGTTTTTCACATTCTTTGATCGAGTTTCAGTGTATAATCATTCGAGTTTGATCAACTTACATTCAAGTTTGATCAACTTTTCAAATTCAATCAAAATCTCATTTAAAAGATCTTGGAAGATTCTTGTTATTCAGTCAACATGTCCAAAGACGCACTAGCCATGGGGTCGGAAGCAAAACCTCCAATTCTGTACCGAGGAGAATATGTACAATGGAGGGAGAGATTTCTTGAGTTCATAAGTTTCCACGACCTATCCGATGAGATGCTAAAGTCACTTAATGACAGACCGGCTGTATTCCTTGAGACCATACCTTTTGTACCAAATGGCAATCCAGCTATCCCTGAAAGAACAGCTAGAAAACTGTTACTGATATCCATCCCAAATGATATATATACCTGTCTGACAAATACCAAAACAGCCAAATCCATATGGGATGAGGTTTGTAAGTTGATGAGGGGATCAGACATGACAGCAACAAACAGAGCCCGAAACAGTTTAATGACGTTTGAGAACTTTAGAGCTAGAGAAGGGGAACTGCTGGAGAGTACATACCTGAGATTTGACAGCCTGGTCAGTGAAATGAAGAGGAATGGTATCACAAAGTCCAACTTAGACATCAATGTTAAATTCCTGAACGTACTAAATCCAGAATGGGAAAAGTACGCAATGATAATTCAGCAGACTAAAGATATTGAGGACATGGACTTTCATATGGTGTTTGAAAACCTAAACAACTATCAGGAAGTTGTTTTAAGGAAGATGTCCGGAAAGAAGAAGGTTGAAAAAGAAACCGTTGATCCTTTAGCGTTGTTGGCAGACAAGAAATACAAATACAAGCTAAAGAAGCAGAAATGAGTAGTAATAAGCAGCAGTTCATCTGAATAGACTCATCGGATTCCTCAGCTGATTCTGAAATTGAGGAAATGAAGAAACAAATGGCCTTACTGACAAAGACATTTCAGAATAAGTTTTACCGGAAACCAACCAACAACAAGATGAGATACAAAACAGGCTCATGAAAGTTTGACAAGAAGGATAGATATGACAAATCAGGAGAAAGCAGTGGAAAGAAAGCAGACAAATATGATAAATCTGAAAAGTCAGCCAAGAAGGACTCAGAGCAAAAGTGTTACAACTGTGGCAAGCCGGGTCATTATGCTAGAGAATGTAGAATGGCTGTAGTGAAAAATTCAGAATACTACACTCGAAAGGCACTACTAGCAAAGGAAAAGGAAGCTGGCAAAGCTCTAATGGCTGAAGATGATCACTGGCTTCAATTATCTGAAGACGAAGACATCTTAGATGAAGATGCACACATCTGTCTGAAGTCAGAAGTTTTTAATGAGTCAGAACTTAGTGAGTCTGCAATGTTAGCAGAAGATGAAGTTTCGGTAGGGTTGACGGATGAGGAGAAAGAAGAGTCTAATGAAGAAAAGGAACTGACTGAAGAAGTAACACTGATGGCAACAGGAGATGCTGGATGCAGCAAGGATAAAGAAAAAGATGACTCAGATTCAGATACATCAGAGAGTTCAGAGACACCTGAGGTACAAACTAACTCTGATTCTGAAAATGATGACTCATGTATGCTAGAACAAAAACTAACGCAAATGGCTCATATGTTAAAGAAATTTGAAAAATCTTTAAAAGCTAAAAAGAAAAATGTCCATTCCTTGGAAAACAAATTAAATCAAGAACATGCGTTAGTGTTAGATTTTTCCAAGGATAAGGCATTAGCGTTACGAGCTGTATCAGATTTACAAGATAAAGCAAATAATTTTCAAAGTCAAATCCAGAAACTGAATAGCAATATATCTGACCTAACCAAAAAACTGAATTTAGCTGAATTAGAAGCATCAAGTTATTCTGTAAAATATCATGTCATGTTTGATGAAAGAACGAAACTTTATGAGAAAATTAAATCATTAGAAGATGATTTTATAAAACGAGGTCAAACAGATCAAACGATATATTTAAATCAACCTAAAGATACCGAATTTTATAATTCTAAATCAGGTATAGGTTGGACTAATCCTAAATATTTGAAAAAATCAATTTCAAATTCACCTACGTTATATGATGTCAGATACATGAATATAGGATTACAAATGACTTTTATGAAAGCATCGAATGAAATAGAGTCAAGTGAAGATTCAAAAAGGTTGAAATCTGAAAAAAAAATGCAAAATTTTGTTGATTATAACAGAATAAATGAATCTTATCAAAATTCTTGTATTTATGATGAGTATATTCAGACTTATTCTGACAAGGATTTATCTGAAAATACTACTCATTCTCAAAAGCCATATTTACCAAATTCAATTCTTGAGAAGATAAACGCTGATCTTGAATTGAGAATCAAAACTTTTGAGACTAAAAATCAAAATCTTAAGGCTGAAATTAAATCTTTGGAACTAAAATTGCAAAAACAGCCTGAAAACAAATCACAATCAGATCAAACACCTTCAATTCAACTTGATTCTATTAAATCTGAACAAGATTTTGATCTGTATATGAACTCGGACTTTAACTCATTGGAAGAAATGTTTGTCAAAACAAATGAATTTGTTAAACCATTACATGACAAACAAAATGAAAAACCTAAAGAACCTGTTAGAATTCTGAAAAGAATATCTACAGATTCAAAGGATTCATCAGAACATTCACCAATTTTACAAATGAAAAAGGAGAAACAAAAGTTCATTTTATGACTCCAACATATGAAAAAGGTGAAACATCTTCCTCAAAGGACTCTATTACACAGAAGGTCCATACCTATAAAGGTAAGAGAATTTTACAGGATAAACATACTTCTAAAACGACTAATTCTCGTGTTTCTTGCATGTCAGATAATATTGTGAAAGGTTCTCGAAGAAAAAAATGGTGAAAGAAGCAGCGAGAAATGAAAAACAAGAGTTTAAGACAAGAGTGGAGAGTCAAAGAAAGTATTGTTAAAGATAGGATTAGACAATTTGAAAAATCTGTCTGTAATAGTTTTACTGATAAACGATGTAATAAATACTCTCGAACTGACTTACTTGCTTTAAATTCTGCTTCTTGTAATCCAATGCATGCTAAATCTGATAAGTTCGCTTGGTTACCAAAGAAAAGGTTCCTTCTTTTAAACAGGAAAAGGTTCCAAAGCAGCAAATTTCAAACTCAGTTCCACACCGGACTGTACAAAAATGGATACCGAAACGTACTGTTAAAAAGTGGGTTCCTAAATTAAAAGAATTATCTGATGAAAGGTGAAATCAAACCACATGATTTACCAAAATCTAAAGTACCCAACTATAAGTGGTTACCTCACGTTTTCTTTCGTCTTATAGGTAAATCATGTGTGGTACCTTGACTCCGGCTGCTCAAAGCACATAACCGGACAGAAAGAAACTCTCACTAACTTTGTTGATAAGTTCTGTGGGACGGGTCGTTTCGGAAATGATCAATTCTGTCCGATCAAAGGATATGGGAGTCTTGAGTACGACAAGATCACGATACAAAAAGTATTCTACGTTGACGGTCTCGGTCACAATCTGTTCAGCATTGGACAACTCTGCGACAAAGAATTAGAGGTTAATTTTAAAGCGAATCGGTGCAACATAAGATCTAGAGAAGGGAAGGAAATCCTTGCAGGGAATAGGAAAACAAATTTGTACTCGATAGACCTAGCCTCAATCAATCTGAAGAAAGATGTTTGCTTATTATCCAAAGCAACATCTAAAGTTTCTTGGCTATGGCATCGCCGTCTTACTCACTTGAATTTAAAAGAGTTAACCAACCTTGCAAAAGGTGGGTTAGTCAAAGGGCTTCCAACTCTCAGATTTAAAAAAGAGCAGTTGTGTGCAGCCTGTGAGAAAGGAAAGATGGTTAGAGCGTCTCACAAGTCAAAAACTGAACACTCGTCAACGAGAGCATCGGAACTGCTTCATATGGACTTGTGTGGACCAATGCGAGTACAGAGCATAAACAAAAAGAGATATATGTTGGTAATAGTCGATGACTACTCCAGATACACATGAGTATTTTTCCTGCGTTCCAAATCTGTTGCTACCGAGATAATAATCGACTTCATTTGCAAAAGTCAAGTCAAGTTGTATCTTTCAGTTCAAACCATTAGATCAGATAATGGGACAGAATTCAAGAACAAATCTCTCGAGACGTTTCTAAATTCTGTGGGAATAACTCATCAATTCTCAGCAGCTCGCACTCCACAGCAAAATGGTGTCGTTGAACGAAGAAATCGCACCCTAGTGGAATCTGCAAGAACTATGATGACATATTCAAACCTTCCTTTATTCCTTTGGGCTGAAGCTGTAGCAACAGCTTGTTTTACGCAGAACAGATCCATAATCAACAAGAGATTCAGAAAGACTCCGTATAAATTAATAAACAAACGTGTACCTAATGTCAAATATTTTTTCATGTCTTTAGATACAGGTGTTTCATCTTAAACGACAAAGACAATCTGGGAAAATTTAGTCAGAAAGCTGATGAAGGCATCTTTATTGGTTATTCGAAGGAGTTTGTAGCCTTCCGAGTCTACAATAAGAGGACAAAGACAGTCAATGAAAGCGTCAATGTCAAATTCGATGAAGGCATTGTAATGGCTTCTGAACATACCAGTTCAGGACCCGATCTTAACAAGCTGACTTCTATGAAGTCATCTGAACAGAGTGCAGAAAATAATGAGTTAACTAAACTGTTCGAGAATTTTTATGAAGACTCCAAACATAATGTTTCAAATCTGGTGCCTGACAGGATTACTGAAGATCCAGTCGTAGTCTCAAATTATTCTCACCCACTTATTTCAGAAGAAACTGGAGAGGCTTCAAAGACAGACGTACACTTACCTGTTGACAGTGTACAACCCATTCAACCTCCAGTATCTTTTGAAACCCCCTTACCTTCTGAAAATTCAGAAACCACGATCTCAGTTGATATACCATCAACCTCAGAAGTTAATCCCCGAACTCCCTATCTAGATTTAAACCCCAATAAAGACCAACTTTAACCTTACCCATATACCTTTAAATGGACAAGGAATCACCCAACTGAAAACATCATAGGTGATCCTTCAGCTTCAGTCAAAACAAGAAGAGCAACCGAACGAGTGCTTATTTTCAAATCATGAGCCGAAGACTGTAAAAGAAGCTCTCATGGATGCTGATTGAATCGTGGCTATGCAAGAAGAGCTAAATCAGTTTAAAAGGTTGAAGGTCTGGAGATTGGTGGAGCGACCAAAAGATAAATCAATCATTGGCACCAAGTGGATCTTCAAGAATAAGAAGGATGAACATGGTGTCATTATTCGTAACAAGGCTCGCCTCATCGCCAAAGGATACAGTCAGCAAGAAGGGATTGATTACGATTAAACATTCGCTCCAGTTGCCAGGATATAAGCTATTAGGATGTTTTTGGCTTTTGCGGCTCATAAAAACTTTACTGTTTATCAAATGGATGTAAACACTGCGTTTTTAAATGGGGAACTGACAGACGAAGTATATACATATCAGCCCGAAGGGTTTACTGATCCTTCGAAGCCTGATCATGTGTATATTTTGGATAAATACATGTATGGCCTTAAACAAGCACCTCGTGCTTGGTATGATGCACTTTCAACATATCTGTTGAAATGTGGATTTAACAAAGGTGCAGTGGATACAACCTTGTTTATAAAACGTCAGGGTCCAGATATTATAGTTATTCAAATATATGTAGATGATATAATATTTGGGTCTACTAATCCTGAATTTTGCAAGAAATTTGCTTTCTTAATGTCCCAGAAAATTGAAATGAGCATGATGGGAGAAATCAATTTTTTTCTTAGGTTTACAAGTGAAACAACTGATTGATGGAATTTTCATCAATCAGTCCAAATATATTCAAGACATGTTAAAGAAATTTAACATGGTAAATAGTACTCCTATGAAAACTCCCATGGCTCCGGATTCCAAATCAAAACTCGATGAGGACATTTCAGGGAAACCTGTAGATGTAACTCATTATCGATGCATTATTGGGTCATTAATGTATTTAACTGCAAGTAGACCTGATATTATGTTTGCTACATGTGTTTGTGCTAGATATCAGGCACATTCGAAAGAATCACATTTGGCTGCTGCCAAAAGAATCTTAAGATATCTAAAACTTAGGTTTGTGGTATCCCCGGGAATCATCATTCACATTTACTGCATTTTCTGATGCTAATCACGCAGGTGATAAAATTGTTAGAAAAAGCACATCAGGAGCAGTCCAATTCCTAGGTGACAAACTCGTCTGCTGGTCATCCAAGAAACAACATTGTGTTTCACTATCTACAGCCGAAGCTGAATACGTTGTCGTATCGTCATGCTGTTCCCAAGTGTTGTGGATGAAGAGCCAACTCAGAGACTACGCGTTTACACCACAAAAGATTCCAATTTATTGTGATTCTCAAAGTGCAATAGACATAGCTTCCAATCCGGTGCAACATTCTAAAACCAAACACATCGACATCCGGTATCATTTTATAAAAGATCGTGTAGAAAATGGTAATATAGAATTATATTTTGTACCTACTGAATATCAATTAGCTGACTTGTTTACCAAAACCTTAGATTAAAAACATTTTAAGTTTTTGAAATACAAGTTGGGTATGTTGAATCGTTAGATTTAAACATACAGTAGTTACAAAGTATAATTATAAATTTACATTTTTTATTTGATCAGAATTTGATGTTAATCTCATTTGATTTTAAAGTTTAAATTTTTATGAGTTTAACAGATCTGGATTGTCATGTGTAGGGGGGAGCAGAAAGATATTTTATCTGATTCTTAAATATCTGATAAATTCTTATATGATTTTTTTGTAGGGTGAGTTGTCATTTAAAAAGATATATACATCTGAGAGGGAGCTTAACTGCAAATATCAAGGGGGAGCAATTTTTGTGTTTGTTAAATTTTTTTTTTGTAGTTGTTCAATTTTTTTGTTATTAAATTTTTTTTGGTTTGGTTTATTATTTTAAAAAGAACAAATTTGTATGTGTTATTTGTTATTTTTGTTTGTTGTGTCTAATTTTAATTTTTTATAGTTCATTCAATAGTTTTTAGTTGTTAATTTTTTTAGTGCAATTTTTTTTTCTTATGTGTGTACTTTTTTTTAATAAATGGACTTAACATGAAAAAGAGAAATGGGTTGTAAATCTTAAAAGTGGACCGTTTCATTAAAATTCAAATTTTAAAATTTGCCTATAAATTTGAAATTTGAATTTCAAATATACTTTTTCCAAACACCCTCTACTGTTCATCACCGACTCACTCCTTTCACTTTCTTAATCACGAAGAAACTTCAAGAAACTCATTCGAAATCAGATTTTCAACATTGGAGTTTACAATTGTAAGTTCATTTATTGTCTTTCAGTTTATTTGTTTCATTTCAGTTTCAGAATACAAGTTTTTGGCATATGTGTGTGTTCGTATGTTCTTTGTGTGTGTTTTTGGGATTTACAGATTTGATGCTCATAATATGAAATAAATTGTGTGGTAGTCTGCGTATAAATGATGTGAACTTGCATATTCAATTTCAAGTTCCAATTCATATCACACAAACACTAATCTGAATTTTCCAGTAAAGAAAAGTTTTCGAGTTGCTCTTACTGAAAATAGGATTTTTTTTGTTTTGAATTGATTGTTTCTGGACAATGTTCAGTAAACAAATGTTGTTTAAAATCAATTTTCGAGTAGGACTCAATTTTTAAATAGGCAAAATAGTCCATGGATTGAAAATTTCAAAATTATAAGTGTTTCTGTACTTGGAACATTTTTAAGCATTTTTTCTCGATTAAAACGATTCGAGAAAGTTTGAGACTTTCATCGAGTTGACAGAAGGACCACTCGAGAAAATGTTAGTGTAATCCGAGTTGGCCACTTCATAATTCGAGAAACATGTTCCTGTTATTCGAGTTGGTTAAGTTTCAGGACTTAGAAAAATTTTCAAATAACCCTCGATAATATAGTTGATTCGAGTTCAATCTGTTTCATTCGAGTTGGCTCATAGCTGATTCAAGTCCTTACATGTTTCATTCGAGTTGGACTTACAGTTAGTTCGAGAAAATGTTATTGTTGATCGAGTTGAGCAGTGTATAGGACTTAGAAAATTTTCAATCAAAGTCTCGATAATTCCTTTCATTCGAGAAATCAACAAGTCCATTCAAGTTAAGTTGTATGTCCTTCGAGAAAACATCAGTTTTATTCGAGTTGTCCCATACATTCATTCGAGGAAGTTCTTCAACTTTCGAGTTCCATACATGGTTCAATTGAGTTGGGTCATGCATTATTCGAGAAATATTGTGTTTCACCCGAGTTTCACACTCTTTCTTTTCCAAAATTTTTCTAAGTGTTGGGAATTTAATTTTTTAAGAAAAATTTCACATTTTTTGAGAAAATATTAAAATATGTGTTTTTCTAACATTGGTCTCTTAACGATTGACTTTGGCATCCTAACAATAATATTTTAATATTATTGTCTGGAATCCCGATGATTTAAACAGGAAAACACATATTTTTCTATTTTCTAGTTAAATGTTTTATTTTTCTATTTGCAGGATTTCATTTGATTATATGCTAATTCTAACATGTTTATTGTTTCTCACAGGTTTCAAATGGCATCCCCAGCTCAATCCCAACCCTCTAACTCATCTGATTCTCATTCATCTTCGAATCACACCATGGACTCCAAACCAGTAAAATCTGCCTCTGTCACCCGACCTTCACCTTCCACTGTTATCCCAGATAATCAGCTAGTTAAACCTCGTTATTGCTTACCCTTGACCCCACGGTCATAAAAGTCAGCCACCCGATCATAGTAGACATTCTTAAAGGCCATCCTTTAGGATATCTACTTCAATACAAACCTTCGATTCCCCAAGTGTATCTGCAGCAATTTTGGCACACCGTCAAGTTTGTCCCAGCTGATGGTAACCATCACTTTAAGGTTACCATCGATCAATTTAAGACGAAGATTACATTAGCCAGACTGAGACACAATCTGTTTCTACCACGTCGCATAGATACATTGAACTTCCCAAAGCTAGCAGACTTCGAGAATTTTGTATCCGGTGACGAATTGGTGCATGATTTGATTTGCCTGGGTTACTCAATACCACTACCAAAAGGCTCTAAGTTCCACAGAAATGGACTTAATGGAGAATGATACACGCTATTTGGGATTATCAACCGATGTATGACATCTAAGCATACTTGCATAAATAGGTGTAGTATTCACTGTCTCAAAATTTTCCATGGGATTGCGTTTAACAAGCATTATGATTACGCCCAATGTATCTGGGAGGATTTAAAGGAGGTGGTGTTAGCAAAGACGACAAATTGATCAAGAAAGTTTGACCCTCTTCAACGCTTTATACAAATACTGATAAGAGGAATATTAAGGGGAAATGAAAAGATTCCTAAACGCTCTAATGCTCGACGGTGCCCTGATTATGTTATGATGAGCTTGCATGGAATACAGGATTCACCAACCACAAACATAATGTCAATTCCTGAAGCTTTATTAAAAGTATGTTGATCCGGAGAGTGAGCATATGAGGTTGTATAAAATAGATCACGCTCCTGTAGAAACCCAAGAACCGGGTTTTCTTAACCAGGGGGCTATAGGTGAGCAGGAATTTCAGCATGGGGCTGAAGTTCAAGGAAGCCAATTTGTGAGTGAGGGAGTAGAAGTTCAAGAAAGGGGTGGTGAGGGAGAAGAAAGCAGCTCAGATTCTGAACGTACTCTATTAAATATTGCTGAGGGAGCTGCAGAAGGAAATGATGATGATAATGATGATGATGATGAGGGAGGTAATGATCCTAATGAGGGAGGTGCAGGATTGATTGATATTATTGAAATAGCAAGAGCGAGTATGAGGGAGGTTCTAGCCCAGACAGCCGGGATCAAACCACATCCGCTGTCAGCTCCCAACTGGGAGTTAGCAATGAATTAGTTAGCATCCCACTGACATCTGCACACCCCACTAGCCACTCAGTCTCCTCCCAACAGGAAACTGTTTTACTTTCTCACTGGGATAATACACATATTTTATCCGAAAATCCTTTGGATTTTATGGATATTGAACAAAGTACACATCTGCCCGGGTGTACGACTTCATTTGTTGCACAGAGTATAGAACCCATAAACGATAGGACACTCGAGTCCGCTTCATTTGTTGAAGTTCGTGCAGCTGAACTTCGTGTCACTGCCGGAACAACCTTAGTCACGGAAGCATTTGTTGCTCCGTCACTTGAAGAGGTTGGAAGTCCAGTCGGAGCTACATCTTTGCCAACTCTAAGTACCGGCCACACAGATGTTCTTTTCACAAGTTCGATTGTTGTGACAACTGGAAGTCTTCGTGACCCGGTAGTTAGCCTTTCCCAATTTGTTACGGAAACAAAGCTAGATGAAGCATTGAATGCGGCAGTTGCGGGCGTTAATTCTCATATGACAAGCCAATTAGCCGAAGTAATGAATCAGATGATGAACATTCATAAACTGCTAAAAGGCAAGAACGTCGCAGAAGAAGCAATGACGCAAAAAGATCCACATCAAGCTATTGCAGAGCTAAGAGAGTTTGTTTATGACCAATTTGATGAAATGCGTGAAAGAATAATGGGTTTAGAGAGCACTGTTGTCACAGCCTTAGGCGACTTATCCGAAAGAGTTTTCTGCCATTGAACAAACTTGTAAGGCTCAAGCTCTCGCTCCGAAGCGTAAGCATGATGAGCACGATGACGACTTTGATGATGCTCCTCATGAGGGGGAGAACAGGAGGAAGCTTGATGAGCCAGGCACTAGACTTTTAATGATTACATATCCCAAGAAAGAGACAGAAACTCAAGAGAAAGGAGAAGCTGAAAGCTCCAAGGATAAATCTGTTGATACTCAAGGTGGGCAGGAATTGATTCTTTATAAAGATGTTCCTGTTCCGTTGAGCATTCAATCAGAGTTTTACAATTTTGATGAATATGATGACTCGGACGATGAAGTTCGTGAACAGATCCCGATGATTGAGAAAGTATAGAAACAGGTGGAGATTGAGGAGTCTGAAGATGATGATGTAATTGAATTGACTGATATTGTTGTGAGAGCAGAAAGGATTGAAGAAGAAGAAGTATTAGTTCAAGAGATTTTAAAAAGATGATATACCTATACCGACGATTGAAAAGTCTGAGGTTATGATAAATGTTAAAGAAGAAGTGATTGAACCGTTTCATTTGGAGAGTGTTATTCCAGCAGCAGTTACAGAACTGAACGAAGTGGAGATAATGGACCGGTTTTTCAATGATTATGTCTTAGCTGATGAATCGCAAAGACAAACATCAGTTGAGATTTGAAGCTCAAAAGATTGTTCAAAGAGAGATCAATGACATTTTGATTATACTTAACGAAGAATAGATTAGAAAAAAGAAGAAAAAGGGATTAGAGCTTTCATCTAAGAAATCTGCAGAATATACAAGAAAGAGGAACAAGTTGCCATACCTTGAAATTTACTTGGAAAAGAAATTTTTCTGCAAAAGACAAATTCCGTGTACATTCTTGAAGCTTCTTAGAGTTCTGGAGCCTAACAGACCACATTTAGCCAACTATGCAAGTTTCCTACAGAATAAAGCTCAACATGTTGATAAAGTCAGAAGTGAATATAGGATTGTTGATCTGGTCAAAATAGAAAAGGATCGTTTTGTGAAGATTTTTTATCCTACTTTCACTATGACAAGATCATATGGAAACACGTATAAGTTTACTGAAGCTGACATGTTCAAGATGCATCTAATTGATATTGAAGATTTGTTTGATGAACTGTGTCGCAACAAAAGGAATGAACACTGTAGTTTTGCACTAAAGACACTCTTTCACTTCATGCACATTAAACTGGTGCTAATGTCTGTGCAAGACTTACATATCGGAGTTGAAAGGGGAATGAGGAAGATTAATGTTACTCCTCCGAATAGAGTTATCAAGTTTGCTAGTGAGTTGAAAGAATATCAAGTGATCATGGTGAAGCGTCTTGCAGTCATGTATAAAGATAAAGATCGAAAGCTGAGGGCTATGAGAAGCATCGAACTGAACAAATTTGTGATGGAACTCTTCAGAATGTAATGAGTGGGCTGAAAGGAAAGTTAGCGGCTGATCAGAAGAGAAAGACAAAGAGAGGAGCTTTGAGTGCTTATGATAAAAAGCTCATGGTTGAGTTTATATCAAAGATTAAATGGAGATTGTCAAACCGAAAGAGCGTCAGGAGGTTTGAAATAAAATTGGGGCTTTCAAAGTGAAGACTGAGTTTATTTCATCAAAGGGGGAGATTGTTAGATACATTTTATGATTGATGAAATAAATAAGTCCATGGTTGTTTTTGTAAACATAGTATAGTTGTAATTTTGTATAAGTAGATATTTGACTTGTGTAAATGTCAACAACTGACATTCTGAATTTTGTAATCGCACGGAAAGCTAGGTTTTGGAATAGGGCTACAGTGCTGTTGAATCTTTCAACCTCATTTGTAAATCATTTGGATCTAAGAAATCATTCGGTTAGTTGTTAATCGTTGTTCTTAATTGTTTCTTTATAATTCTTGATTGAATATACAAGAATTACAAAGGTCCAATCCACTATCAATATGGTCCAGCGTGACCCTTTCCTTTTTTCCTGAAAGGTTAACAACTAAAGGGTCAACAAAGTTGAGTGAGTTGCTAGATTAGAAGGTGTAGGTCCCGAGAGGTTCCCAAAGTATATAGCTTTAAGCTGTAGAGGGGGGTGAATACAGCTATTTAAAAACTACACACTATTTTCTCAATGTTTGTATGTATTATCAACAAGTTGTTAATTACAAACAAGCTTGAATGCGGAAAAGTTTAAGCTGAGATGACAGATACAACAGTATGTTTACTAGTCTAAGACAGACTCAAACTAGTTTACAATGAATACACTCACTAAGAAGCACTCACTGTGTTTACAAGACTCAGAGGGACAGCTTATGTAGAACAGCTTAGACACAGAGAAACTGTATTACACAGGCAGGCTTGCATGCATGAAAAACACACTTGCACGTTCACTCTTGGCTTCAGCACTTAGCTTTTTGGCTTAATCTTTCTGATCTTAGAAGCTTCCTTTTATACTCACTCAGAGGATCTAAGAGAGGCTTCTTCATTGGATGGAATGAAAAAGGAGAAGTCTTGTTGAAAAGACAACATAACCTTTTCTGCACTTTCTGAAAAGCAGACTTGTCTTCTTGTATGCAGAACTTTTGTCTTTTCACTTTGTCTACTGTTGCATTGCCTTTAACTATATAAAGAAATGTCAACTTTGCGTCTTTCTTCCTTGTAAAGGCCTATTTTGATATAAGAAAAAGGTCTGTCACCCTTTTTCAAATAAGCTTTTGTCTTCATGTAACAGAACAGCTTGGGCAGGCTGAGCAGTTCTGATTTCCACTTTATCTTCGACTTTGTAAACTGATCTTGTAGTCAAATACAATACATGAGGACTTGGAAACACATTCCATAAAGTGTTTAGCCTGTTCACAAAGAACAGGTTCTGTTCACAAAGAACAGAACACTTGTAAACTGCCCAAGCTGCTCATCAGTGTAGAGCAGCGTAGACAGTTTATGTCCAGCCTGTTCAGCAGACTGAACAGCTTGGGAAAAACTGTCTTTGTTGCAACACATGCAACACATAGAACAGCTTTAGGCTGATATTGCAAATCTTTTTCAGGTTTCAATAAGGCATATAACAGGCCTTAAATTCAACCTTCAAAAGCATCAACAGGTTTGATTAACAATCTCCCCCTCAGATGCAGAACAGGTTTGACTGAGGCCTTTTTGTGCCTAACAATCTCCCCCTATTTGCAATAACCAGTCTAAGCTGGTCTTATCAAAAGTCACTATATATTTTTACAGTACATTTGTTGAAATAGAATTACAACATCAACATAAAGTAAAAGATCATATATACACTGATTTTTGATTACATTAGAACAACACATGTTCTTACAAAAGTACAACTAATGTACAAATGTATATTACAACTAATGTAAAATAGAAAATTACAACTTATGTAATTAAAGTACAACTAATGTACATTGGACTGTTTTGTTGGGAACAGATAATGGTAAGCCTGTCCAACTGATGGACAGCTTCCATTCTTCACCTACCCAGATGGTAGATGGACTTCATCACACTGGAGGGGGACCTTGAAACATCTTTTCCAGCTCTTCTCTTGTTTCCTCAAGTTCTTGAACTTCACTTCTTATTATCATGAACTTGGGATCATCGAGTTCACCTCTCTCAAAGAAGCCTCTGAGCTGATCCCAGACGGCTGCTCTCCACTTACTAGACTGCCTGAATGAAACTGCAAGTCTGAAGGCCACAAGTTGTCTCAGATCCACTTTGTGTAGATCTGAAGCTCTTTGAAAGCATTTCTTCTGAGTTAAGGTGTTAGATTTATTATTTAGATCATAGGAGTTGTTTTGTAATATTTATTGTCTTTGTAATTTGTCTTGTATTTAATTTCTATGTAATTTATGTTTATGCAAAAGTCTAGGGGCCAAATGTGCCAAGTTGTAAAAGTTAATTAAAGGAGCCTAGAAAAGGCTCCTAGGGTTGCTTTTGTAAAGACACGGTTGACATTTGAATTGAATATTACAGCCGCCATATTGTCTTTTTCTCTCAACATTCATATTGTCTCTACTTCATCATATTACATTTATTGAGCTTGTTTCTTCATGTGTATGATAAGAAAATCATTAAGGTGCTGAAAATATACGGGAATACATCATTACAATTGGTATCAGAGCTCAGAGGGGTGGATTTAAACTGACTTATACGGATTCTGCTGGGTTTTCTTGAGTGTTCTTCGTATTCTTCCATTATAACCGGTTAGATCTTCATTTTCCTTTGTTTTTCCGTGTTTCTTGTATTATAATGGTCATATAAACACCACATTATTATTCTCTACTGATTTTAAGCTCATTTACTTCCATATCTTTGTTAAAATCATCAAGAATCGGCTATTTTCAAGTTTGAAACTATGGGTTTTTTTATGTGGGTTTTTAACGTGTTCATGCTGTTTTTAAGTGTTTTTTAGGTTATTTTAAATCACCAAAAGTGTTTAAAATAGTTTATAAATCATTTAGAACTGTTTTTAGGCTTTAAAACTGATAAAAATCGAATTCTGCTCATTCTGCCTTAGAAATCGTAAAAAACCTGCTGTATTTCGGATTACTACTGTAGCATTTCGGACCACCTAGGCACAAATTTCGGACCTCACATCATCCTAATTCGGACCTCATTTCGGTCCAATTCGGACCATACTTAGGTGAATTTCGGACCCCCCATAAGCCTATTTCGGACCACACTTCGGTCCCATCCGAACTTCGGACCATCCGAAGTTCAGATCAGGCTTTCCATTTTTCACTGTTGGGACTTGTACTTAAATTTTTCCAATTTCGGACCACACATTTCGGTCCATCCGAATTCGGGCCTTCCACTGTTCATCCGAATTCATTTCATCCGAATTCGGCCCCTTAGGTCCATCCGAAATTAGGTTCAACCGAACTCGGTCTCCAACCGTAGTACTGTTCATCCGAATTAGGACCCTTTCCGAACTTGAACCCCATCCGAAATCCATACATCCGAAACCAACCCATCCGAAATCACCCAATCCGAATTCGGGTACCTCATCCGAAACACTGTTCATCCGAAGTCACACCATCCGAATTCAGAAATTTTTGTTTTCAGTCCAACCCATCCATGTCTAGTTTCCACCTCTAAGATCTTCATATTCGTAATCAGCACCCATAATCATAATGTCTCGCGAAGCTCTAGTACTCGAATCTGAGAACAGACCACCAGTTCTCTATCCCGATGAGTACGAACAATGAAAATCCCGATTCCTTAAGTTCGTTGGAATGCAACCTCTCGGGAACCTGATGCATCAATCTATATCCGAAGGACCCGTCATCTACTATCGAGAGATAGCTGCCAGACCTGAGGCTGACCCCCCTGTCCAAGCCTCTAAAGTTGAAAGAGACCCGTCAAATGACGCCGAGAGAGACCGACAGCACGCTGATAAGAGGGCAGAATATCTGATTTATCAAGCCCTCCCCACTGATATTTTGGTCGGTGTAGACAGTAAAATGTCTGCAAAAGAAATGTGGGACGAGCTGGAAGTCCAAATGCTGGGGGCAGATCTAGATGATCGTGCCAAAATAGAGGAGGCAAAGGCAAAGTTTACGGAATTCCGTGCCAAAGACGGGGAATCTCTGCAAGCCACATTCACCAGGTTCTGTGCAGTCCTTAACGAGTTGAACAAACTGCACATCAAGAAGGATAGGGATGATATCAACATCCAATTCTTTGCCGCCTTAGCCCCGAGTGGCAGCTTGCATATCGGGCAACAAAAAGAGTCCTGAACATTCCTGAGGTCTCCATTAATGTCGTCTTTAAGGAGCTTAAAAAGTATCAAGGGGATGTCGATCAACAGAAGATGATGGCAAATCAATTGGCCTCTCTACTGCTTTCAGCCAACACAGGGTTGAAACCGAATGATTCGCTAGCCTTGATCACCAACACGCAGATTCCGACACCATCTTTTGCTCCTTGTTCTTCATCGTCTCAGTACAGGTATGCTTCTCCTCCGCGTAGGTCTATGATGAGGAGGAAGCCTCGATACAAGAACAGATAGCCTTGTGGACCAACCGTCTCCAACAGCGATGGTTCTCAAACAAGACTAACAACCAACTCCGTTATGACACCAGTCCACGGAGGTACTCAGATGATAGAAGGGATGACCGCCGCGATGACTATCGCAGGGATGACTACCGAAGGGATGACAGGGATGATCGCCGATATGACGATAGACGCGACTATCGAGATGATCGCCGTTATGAAAGGCGAGATGATAGGCGCGATGATCGCAGGGATGACAGGCGGGACGATCGCAGGGATGATCGTCGGGATGACCGCAGGGAAGAGCGTAGAGAGCCCGAAAGAAGGGATAGGAGGCGCGATGACAGCCGCGAGCATCGCCGGGCCGATAAGAGGCCTGCGGAAAGGAGAGAGGACAGGCCAAGAGCTGATGAGCCAAAGGCTGCGGATGAACGTCTCTGCTACAAATGTGGCAAACCGGGCCACTTTGCTAGGGAATGCAAGAACAACTTCGACAGAGACGTCGCGTACTACGAGAGAAAGCTCGAGGTAGCCAAGAAGAGAACGGATGCGTTAGCCCTCGTCGTCCAGGAGGACTACTGGGATGCTGAAGATTCTGAAGACGAGGATGACAAGGGCAAGAATTGCTACATGGTAGATCGTATGGGGTTGGAGACATGTGCTGATTTCACTGCTGACAATTCAGATCATGCTGCTGAGGGGGAGACACTGAAAAATCCACCAGCATGTCTGATGGCTACAACCAACGATCCCGAAGGCTCCACATCCGGTTCTGAGTCCAATGAGGTATATTCCTGTTACATTCCTGCACATGTAAATAAATTATTTGTAGATAATGAATGTACACTGCACACACAAATACTTGAGCTACAAGCTAGATTAAATGATGAAACTGCAAGGTGTGTACAGGCTGAACATCAAGCTCAAACTCTGAAAGAATCATCTGTATTATATCATTCAAAGTGGTTAACTAATCATAATGTTATAAAACAGATGTTAATAGAAAAAGTAGATGTTCAGGATAGGAATATATACCTTGAATCTTGCATGGAAACGCTTTCAAAAGATAAAATCTCTTTAAAAGAAGAAATTTCTGTTCTTACAAAACAATTAGATGCGGTAAATATGGAAAATATAGACAGTTTAGAAAAATACAAAATGATTAAAGAAGAAATGATAAGTTTGTACTCAAGAATAAAGACCCTTGACGATGCATTTTTAAAAAGGGGTCAAACAGAACAAACTATCCATTTAAATCAGCCCAAAGAAACTAGGTTTTACCATTCTAAACAAGGAATTGGTTTTAAAAATCCTAAATATTTGGAAAAGGCGCAAAATGTTTTACCTGTATTTTATGACATGAATTATATGGGAGCCGGTCTTAAATCTTTCTTTTTTGAGTCATCAAAAGAAGTTTTAAACCAAGAAAATGAGAAACGTGTTGCTCGTAAAGATAAAGAAATTTCTTTTCATTATGAAGAACTTAACGAGAGTTATTCTTCTAGAGTACCAACTTTAGAGGAAGATCTCTCGTCAACTTATTCAGAAGCTGAATTGAAAACTGAAACCGTAAAATCAACTCCTCAACTTTATATTCCTGCAAAAGTTCTTCAACAACAAATCATTGTTTTAGAAAAGGAATTGAAGTCGTCTCAAGAGAAAGCACTTGATTCAAGATGCTCTTCTTAAGAGAGAAGAAGAATTGGTAAATCAATCTTTTCAACAAACTGTGGAAGTCACTATCTACAGAGAAAATTTTTAAATTGTTTCACAAAAATTGAAAGATCTTTCGAAAGAACGAACACTTTCTCATTCCATAAAGATTCCATGTGTGTCATCAGATAAAGGTAAGGCTAAAGCTGAATATTCTTCTGTCATTTCAAAAGGTGAGTGCTCAAAAGTTTTCAAAAATGAGGTTCCTAAAAAGACTCGGGATAAATCCAAGTCTTTGAAGAAACCCACTCACCACCAAAAAGAAAAGTCTGTCAAGTCTAAATCTTCCATGCTTACTGACTCTAATCGTTTTGTTCCTGCAGATCATGTAAGGAGAGTCCCAAAAACTACCATGCAGGATTTTACAAGTTTTTTTGTGAAGAAGGCTTTAATGCCAAGTGAATTTGTTACTAGAGATAGGATGTCTGTAATCTCTAAAGACAATTTATGTAACAATGTGTGTGACAATGTCTGTAATGTTGAACCGAATTCTGCTATTCCATAAAGTACTCTTTCAGTGATTTGTTTAATCTATGTCCAACTAAATATAGACGACAGGTTCCTGAAATGAATGCTTTTGTGCCTTATCCTGTAAAACGTATTCGAAAAAAGAAAACTAAAAATAGTGCATCATCGGCCATAAACAAAGTTGAGAATTGTCCGTTGCCAAGGCCCAAAACCAAAGCAATGGCCAAAAAGGTCTCAAAAAGACAAAAACCGAAGGCAATTTCAGCGTCTAAGGTTCCAAAACCCAATAAATCCAATCTTCAATGGATTCCAAAGGGTTGTGCATTCAGACCACACACAAATGCTAGTTGGGATTCTAAAACTGTGCACGTGCAATATAAAACTGGAAACCCTAACAAAAAGGGACCCATATTGAGGTGGGTACCCAAGGTTGTGTGATCTTAATGCAGATGGTTCTTGGTTACTTCTGATCAAGACCCGTGCTTCAAAGAAATGGCTTCTAGTTACCTTAGACTAGGACCCGTTCTTTTGCTTGTCGGTTGTGCTTAAACCGACACGTTTGGCTTCTGTGCACATAGCCCAGGACCCGGTCTTAACTCATCATGTTTTCTGAACATCTCGGTTCAGAACACGGTTTGATTGTGAATTAAAAATGGATGTGTTTGAATGCATATAGTTTTTCATTATATGAATTTATGTGTTTTTCAGGCTAAGTCCATTTTGTATATGGATTCGGGTTGCTCCAAGCACATGACTGGAAGAAGAGAATTGCTGTCCAACGTTGTTGAACAGTATTGCGGAACTGTGAAATTCGGGAACAACCATCAGGCTCACATAAAAGGATACGGGGACTTAGTTCTAAATAATCTGGTCATCAAGGACGTTGACTATGTTGAGGGGTTATCTCATAATCTTTTTAGCATAGGACAGCTCTGCGACAAAGGACTAGGAGTAACGTTTAGGGCTAAGAACTGCAGTGTTAAGAGCGTGGATGGAAAAGAAATCTTAACTGGGTCCCGAAACTCTAACCTTTACACCATTGACGTAGCTAAGCTAATAGTGAAGGATAACATTTGCCTACTATCAAAAGCCTCTTCAAAAGACTCTTGGTTGTGGCATCGAAGATTATCCCATTTGAATTTTGATAATATCAACAAGCTGGCTGCGAAACAATTGGTCAAAGGACTTCCTGAATTGCGCTACGAAAAGGACCATCTGTGTGGAGCATGTGAGAAAGGAAAAATGAAACGATCATCTCACAAACCGAAGCCAGAACCATCAACAAAAAGAGTATTGGAGTTACTTCATATGGATTTATGCGGACCGATGAGAACTCAAAGCATAAATGGAAAACGATATGTGTTGGTTGTCGTTGATGATTATTCTCGATATACCTGGGTCAGGTTCTTGCGTTCCAAGGACGAGACAGCTCAAGAAATCATTGATTTTATCAAGAGTGTCGAGACCCAACAGCAGTTGTCAGTGCAATCAATCAGATCAGATAACGGCACGGAGTTCAAGAACTCAGTAGTTGAGGGATTCCTTCGATCCAAAGGTGTTCAGCATCAATACTCTGCTGCTCGAACACCTCAACAAAATGGGGTCGTGGAAAGGCGTAACCGTACGCTAGTGGAAGCTGCTCGTACAATGCTCACATACTCAAAGCTACCTCCGTTCTTATGGGCCGAAGCTGT
>JAANYP010002018.1:0-122421 GCA_020465985.1 Centrapalus pauciflorus | reverse complement strand
AGAGATCGGTTTTTATAAAAACTAACTAAACATGATTTAGGCTTCAAATTATTTGATGCATGTTAAATATTCTGTGGGTTTGCAAATTCTAGTGTTGTAGAGTTTGTGTACAAAATTTGAGGTTCTAATTTGGTTTTTAAATCTTAAGATTTTGGAAAATTTATACAAGTTTCTGTGGTTTTCGTGGGTTCTGTGTATTCACTTTGATAATTACCGAAAACTATCAAGGAGATACCGAAACCTTATAGTTTCGTTATGTATGTGTGTTGTGTGAAGTGTACCGAAACCCACAAAATAAGAAGTAACTTGAAACTTATGTGATAGTGAAAGCTTATACTGAAACCTAGATGTACCGAAACTTATTGGGGTGTTTGTACCGGACGAAAACCATGAAGGTTTCGTACTAAGTACCGACGAAACTCCCTTCCTTACCGCAACCCCAAAACCACACAAACATACTGTAAACCTTAGTAGGGGTACCTAAACTAGAAAAACGGCGGTACCGAAACTTAAAGGTTTCGGTACAATACCGAAAAACTTACACCAAAGGTACAAAACTTGTACTGAATTTTAATTTAAAGTTTCAGAAATCACTACTTTTCAAGATACAATAAAAATAAATACACACTACATATATATATATAAAGCGAATATATATATATTTATATATATGCCTCATTTCGGTTGGGAACATTTTGAAATCTCAAATATTGAAGATTAAACGTACAAACTTCAATATAATTTTCAACGGGTGTTAACCGCATAAATGAGGAACTTTGCGCGACTTAATATAAAACGCGAGATTAATGGTATTATTAAAGGGATTAATTGCGGATTCAATAAGACCCATCAGAAAGAGATTAAATATGAAATTCGTGGGTGGTTCCCGAATGTTTGCAATTACTTATGATGTACAACTTGACGCCACATTTGTTAAAGAAAACATGAATACTATTTATGTTTATCATATGGAAATGTACAGGTCCCTTGTGGTGTTCTTTAACCCACAGTGGGGTACTGGGGCGTCCGGTTGACAGCCCGAAGAGAAATAACATGCCTTAAAGTTTAATAAACGCCCCCACGGTGAAGTACATTAGATTTTCGCATGTTTATATCTGTTTTATTTAAGCTTTGCCTGCTGAGATTGTTGCTCATGATTGTTTGGAATTCTGACTTCTACTAACTTGCGTTAGCTTTTGATGTCACATTCTTATTGTTGCATGTCCGTTCGATTGTTGTGCATCTAGTGATGGCGGTGGTCGCATCCGATTACTCTGATGTTACTGCGCTATATGACCTGGAGCTGATCCCTCCTAGGCCCGGTAGCAGTATGTCATCCCCGTTCTTACGTATGTCTCAGATGTAGTTTACTGCCGAGCTTTGGGTCGAGGGGCTGCGGGCTCTGGTCCTTACTTGTGTACGAAGAGGGTCTCCGATGTTTTCATCGGTTTTACCTTCGGCCTTCATTAAAAAATTTATTTAAAATGCGTTAATCTGTGTATTCACTAAGCATTCGCTTATCCTCAGTGTTGATGTTTTTTACAGGGAAAGGAAAGTCTGCCAGCTTGGACCGCTAGCTCGGTCATTTGATAAAGTGATTGAAGATTATCTACTACTCAGAGTGGTCATTGAATATGGGATTGTTTTTATACTATGTATTTGGGGAATGATTGTAATGTTACTGAGTATGTAGATTAGAATTGGAACCTCCGTAGCACCGTAGGGTGTTTGAAACAGTTGTAATATTTGTTTATGTTATTTTTATTGCTTCCGCACTTCAATTAAGCTTTCAGATCATTGTGTATTGTAATCAATTCTGTGGGTTGTTTATAATCCTGGGTGTTATGTAAAATTGTGGTTGTTGTGGCAAGTGTGTCACACCGAGATGGTATCTGAGCAGTCGTTTAAGATTCAAGGTCCGTGAGGGTCTTGGTCTCAAACATTAGGTGATGATATGTAGTGCTGCTAAGTAATGATCTGAACTAAGATAGGTTATGATCTAGTAATCATAAGAGATTGCTATCATACGGGCCAAATGATTTGTGTCTTTAAATTGATGACTTTTACTAAACAAGTTATATGTTTATATTTAGAACATGTATGGAGGAGGAATGACACCGGAAGAAGACCAGACGCCAGATGAGATGATGCTAGGCCCTGAGGCTGCGCAGACAAAATGGATTCAGGATCAGTTTCGGGGCTCGAGATGAGGCCGCTGCTAGAGAAGAGGGAGGAAGGGATAGAGAAAGAATAAATAGAAGGCCGGTGGGGTGGTTAACGGTGGGGTGTGGTGGGGGGGGAAAAACGAGGAATGACGATGACAAACATTGGTCGTTCTAACAAGCCCAAAGGTGCGTTTCAGGACTTCAAAAGGAAATGGGGCCTTGGAATTTTAATGGACTGGGAGATGCTGTTGCCGCACTTGAATGGATAACCGCAACTGAACGAACATTCCGAATCAGCGATGTGCTGAGAAGGACATGGTTCGTTAGCAATGCTATGTTCAAGAATGAGCAACATGTGTGGGAACGCAATGGGAATGCAGTTGACATTGGAGAAGGTTTCTGTTATGACCTTGGCTGAGTTCACAGGGACCTTTCACCTCAGCAGTACAATGTCCGGTTGATGAGCGCCGGAGGGAGGTTGGAAGCAAAGTTTTCTGGCGTTGGTACAAGGACTATGACTTGTCCCCATATGCTGTGGAGTTCACGAGGCTGAGTCTGTTGCTCTCATTCAAGTTGATACTTACGAAGGAAAGTGAGACCAGGTTCGAGGCTGGTCTTGACATTGAGATTAGGAGGGTTCTGAGCAACGTCCGCTACCTACATTTGCTGGCTTACTTGAGGCTTGCCAGGAACGAAATGTAGTAGAGCAGATTTTGATTATGTCAGGCTACACGGATGGGTCTGCCTGCTGCTTCCACCAACCCAACACAGCCGTCACCGCCCTGACAGCGCCAACGGGCGGATGATACTCGGGATCTTCCCAGTCTTCACAATACTCATCACCGCCCAATCTTTTCGCCCGACCGTCGTGTTCTTCTGATCGTGGTCCGTGCTCGTGAATACTTCTATCAAACACCGAGCCCCAATACTGCACAAGTGTCACTGGAACATTTTTGGCAAGTGCACTAAGGGACTGCGCTTTTGCTGTGGGGAACTGGGACCATTTTCAGAATGATTGCGCCCAAGAAGGGTGATGCTTGCCCTATAAGTGTGGGGTGTGGGGTCATATAGTAGGAATTGTAGAAGAATGCTCCAGCACAGCTTGCCCCATCCTCAACACGATCGTCTAGAGGTCCGAGTGGTGGTTCAGTTAACCTGCCGGGTCAGTCACAACAGGGCACCGGCTCGGCCTTTCAAATCACTGAGAAGGAAGCTAGGGAAAAACCCAGAGGTGGTCCGCGGTATGTTTATGTAAATTCCCTTGCCTGACGAGTTCTTTTTGATTGGTGCCAACCGTTCTTTCGTGTCTTACTGCTTTTTCACAACAACTTGCTATGCCACTGTCTTAAGTTGTCTGCTTCTATACTTTGATTTGAAACTGCTAGCAACACTTTAGTCAAGGTGGATCATGTAACAGCCCGTAATTTATTAAATATTAAATTTAAGCCTCAGGCTCTTTGGATAATAAGTAATTTTATCCAATTATTAGTAATTAACCGAAAACATGAATCTTAAATAGTTCCTTATATTAAGTCATCATTAATTATGGAAAAGTGCCCAAATTAGCCTGAAACAAAGTTCATAATTAATTCAAGCTTATTTGACAAAATTAAAGACTAAAAAGTGACGAAACGGACTAAAATGAATAAAACTATGACTAAGACAATTATAGCAAATCTGGAACTCCTTGCTTATTATTTGCTCTGAATGCAAATCAGATGATGGAATAAAAGTGGACAATCCAGAAAATTCAGTAAGTAAAAAATCTGATTTTCCCATTTTTCCTATAAATAGGCATTCCTTCTCATTTCATGAGTTTGGAAACCTGAACTCTCTCACCTTCTCTCCTACGACTTCTCCTCTCTCTAGAATTTCTCCCAAAACGATCCGTGGATCTCGTGCGTTATACGCCCATCGGTTAGAGGATCGACAACGAATATCATTTGCCTGTTAGATTTCGTCGGATTTAAGGTAAGGTAACAAATCGGACCATTTTCTGACTTTTATTTCGGTTTTTGTTGAGCAAATTCGAGTTTTGCTATATCCCCTCATTTAAGCTGATTTTCTCTCGTTTAGACGTTGTTTTTGCTTGGAAATAATCTTAGTCGAAGGATATCGCTGGACGAAGGTATTGACTATTTTCCCCTCATTTACGTTCATCTTTAGTTGAAAAACTGCGCAAATCGCTGAACAAGTGGAACAAATTCGAGACATTCATTGTATAGACTCGAGGGTGTTGAATTCGAATCTGATAGCTCGACTCGAATGATTGCTGTTTCGTTCTATCTTCTAGACTCTAAGGATGAGGGTCCCGATCTAAACCCCCCTTGCTTCGAATGACTGGCCCTTCGAATCTTTCCCTTTGACTGCGTTGGTTTTGGTTTTCTAATTGCATTGTCTAGACTCGAATGAAGTAGTCGAATCATCAATAATTTCGGAATCTATGTGTCTTCACTCTATGGTCTTTGCATCTCTAGCCTTCGAAATATATGTCGTATTCGAATCTATTCCCTTAGATTTCGAATTGAAATTGTTCGACTGTTGTCCCTCCTTAATTCGAATCTGAGTTTGTTCCTAGCCAAAGTCGAATTCCTAAATCAGATTAAGTTATTAAACAACCTAATGAAATTGAAAGTATCGTTTAATTATGATAAAAATCATAAGTTTCAAGATGCATAAACTATTTGTATGCACAAATAAATTAACAGACACTGAATGAACTCTTAGAAATCGTATGTCATGATTCACCTAGCTAGTAATATGATTGGCTTTGTTTCAAGGCCATATATACATATATGTAATTAGATGAATCGTATTAATCTGATAAGAATAGACTCACCTTGGGACGATAGGAACTACCTCAGACTCGACAGTAAGAAATGACAATAACCTGGGTGTGTAACTAGGGTTATATAGATTATGTTACAGACTTGACATTAATATGCCAGACTTGAAACTGAACTGCAGGAACCCGCCGATGTGACAGAGTAAACTGAACAGCTTAATTCGTTAAGCTTTATCTGACTACGGACTACTGTGAGTGACAGATTTCATTAATTACTTGCATATGTTTCGATACTTATTGGTGAATGTCATCGACTGTATGGAAACTTCCGTTTGTTGCAGCATGTTTCTTTAATACTTTATTGTATCATAGAAACGTACTTTTGACATTACTGAAGCTAGACACTTGAATTACCTTGATTGCATGTTCACTTTTACATTTTATGTAAATACTTATCATGTTTACTGCTTACTTGACTGTTTATATATTTGCCGCTGCATACTGCATTATCCGATAGGACCGAATGTGAGATCTCCATTCACAGGAGGGAATTCTGCAGATTCCTTTCCTATATGACTTGTTTCCATACACTTCCCGTAGGGCTTCGGCCTTACATAGGGGAATACAAACTGGGTTGTCTCCCAACCTTTTTGCTGTCTCAGGACATAGTGACTTGCCGGCAGGAGCTGATAGTATGGCATGTGTGTGGTAACTAATGGAACTCTGTTAACTCACTAAGCATTGTTAGCTTACTCTGTCATGACAACTCTTTTTCAGGAAAAGCTGATAAGGGCAAGACCATAGCAGGTAGTTCGTCCCAGGCTAAGTGAATCTGGACATTTGATGAATAGCAGACTTTTGGACTTTTGCTGACGCCTATTTTGAAAAGATGATGCGGTCTCGGGTAGCTTGTTCAGTCTTCCGCACTCTGATTGAAGATTTAGAAGCTAGTTAGACCACCATTTGATTTTAATATATTTTGTAATTAAGAATTCAGGCTGATGGACCTGTGGTATCAAACAATTAGTAATATTTATTACTTAATGAAATGAAATATTATGACGTGTACTGTTTGTGGTAACTTGGATGTTACAAAGTTGGTATCAGAGCAACAGTTTAATCATCGGATTGGCCACCCGATACTTAAACTACTGGTATGGTATGGACTATGTGACTCTGAATTCCCGAACAAGTCACCGAGGCCTAGGGTAACTTAATTAGTAAAGGACTACCCACACAACTTGACCTAAGATAGGCAAATGATGACTGATAGGATGGGGGAGGGATTGACTGCTTGATACTGACTTGACCTTGTGCCAGCCTGACTGACTGCCTTCATATCTATGAAAATTAGATGTGATTATCTGACATAGGAATTATGACTCGAATCGTGCTTATTTGAATTAGGAAATAATAGTTATTTCCTTTATATTTTCAGCCAATGGCTGATAAGAATCCAAATGTTGCTGGTACCTCGACTGTTGGTAAAGCTGCTGATGCTGCAGCTGATCAACACAAAGAATCTGTTCATGTAGAGGATTTAGGCACTGACCCTGAAAATACTGCTAATGACTAAAGCAGTACTGCCACGCTTGTGCCTCACCAGCAGGCTCAATTATTTGATCTCATTCACAAGCTGAATGAGGATAATCGTAGGCAAATACAGCTTATGATGGATAGGAATCGACTGCAGACTGATATGTCGGTTTATGATGGATAGGAATCGACTGCAGACTGATATGTCGGTTGAGGACCGATTTAAGGAAATTAAGGACTTGCTGACTAAGGGTAAAGCGGTTGTGCAAACTGACGAAGAAATCCAACGTGAAATTGACTTTAAGCGCCGTGAAGAAGAACTTAGGTTGCGAGAACTTAAGTTACGGGAGTTAGAATTGAAGTATAGAGAAGAGATGTTAGCAAAGCCCAAGAAGGATCGAAAAAGGAAACTTAGGCATGAGCCCTCTGAGGGACGACGAAGGGATCTTTTTGTGAATTCTGGCAGACCGAGAAGTGATATGGAAGTAGTTGAAGTTGCTAAGGTAGGGGAACTTGAAATCTATCCGGAGCGAGCGACTCTTTTTATTGCCAAGTCTAGCAAGAAAGAAAAATCTGAGAAATCGGAAAAGGAGAGTGAAAGTTTAAGGCAGGGAGATAAGCAGTCTTTTAAAAAGGCTAAATCTTATGCTGTGACAGCTACGCCAAGGTCTGCTTGTCCTCGCTGCAAGCAGATTCATGAAGGAAAATGTGATCCTGAGTTCGTGAGGTGCTACTGTTGTAGGCAGAAAGGTCATGACAGGTCGGAATGTCCCAAGCACAATGAGGCTTGCCGTAACTGCATCACGTTGGGGCACCATGCTAAAGACTGTACTCGGCCCCGATTTGTTCCTCCGCCTGCATTTTCACCCCGGCAATCAGTCAAAGGTTCTTCTGCCCCGAGGAATCAACCAAGATCTTTCCAGATGACAGCCGAAGAGGCAAAAGAGACTGCTGACGTCGTCATGGGTACATTTCTTGTTAACTCTATGCCTGCCTTAATCTTATTTGACTCTGGTTCTAATCTGTCATATGTGTCTGAAAAGTTTGCTAAACAGTTTGATTTTGCCCCTGTAATGTTACCTGCACCCTTAGACATAGAAACTGCTAGCTCGAATTTTGTGACTGTGAATAGAGTCTTTCGTTCCTGTAAGCTAGTGATTGATGATCTCTCCTCTGACGTTGACCTGATACCGATGTGGATTAGAGAATTCGATGTTATTATAGGAATGGACTGGCTCATGACGAACAATGCTGAAATCCTTTGTGCCAAAAGGATAATTAGAATTAGAACCCCCGAAGGAAGTGAACGTTATGTTTATGACGATAGAAAGACTCGAGATTTAGGTCTCATTTCGTGCTCGTTACGGCCATTTTGAGTTTCTAGCAATACCGTTCGGTCTCACCAATGCCCCGGCCGCAATTATGGACCTTATGAATAGAGTATGTAGGCCAATGCTGGACAAATCAGTGATAGTCTTTATTGATGACATTTTGATTTACTCTAAGTCTGAATCTGACCATGCGATGCTCTTACGAGAATTGCTAGAATTGCTACGAAAAGAGCGACTCTACGCAAAATTCTCCAAATGTGAGATCCTTTACCATCCAGGTATAGCAAACATTGTAGCAGATGCCCTAAGCTACAAAACCGGACAAGACCATTATACCCGATGTTATGCTTTGACTTCTGTCGTTTTGAAGTCTGCCTTGCCTGAGTCGATTATTGCCGCTCAAACCGAAGCCATTCGGGATGAGAACTTGAAATCTGAACGTATGGTTACATATGTGACCCAGCTGATCCTTGATAATCGTGGTCTTAGACGGTTCATGGATAGAATATGGGTTCCTAGACTAGGAGGTATTCGTGATCAAATTCTGTCGGAAGCTCATATGTCGAAATTTTCGATACACCCTGGTTCTACTAAAACGTATCAAGACTTGAGGACGGAATATTGGTGGCCTGGAATGACGAAGGACGTGGGACGATATGTGGAAAATTGCATGACTTGTTTACAAGTCAAATCTGAACATCAGAAGCCGTATGGGGAACTACAACCATTGCCAATCCCGGAATGGAAGTGGGACCACATAACTATGGACTTTGTGACGAAGCTGCCAAGGACTAAGCAGAATCATGACTCTGTATGGGTAATAGTGGATCGACTTACTAAGTCAACCCATTTCCTACCCATACGTGAAGATGAACGCCTCGAAAAGTTAGCTGAATTGTACATGAAGGAAATCGTGACTAGACATGGTGTTCCATTGTCTATTGTATCAGACCGTGACAGCAGATTTACTTCTCGTTTTTGGAAGGCTTTTCAGAATGGACTAGGTACTGAACTTAAGATGAGCACCGCTTATCATCCTGAAACGGACGGGCAAAGTGAAAGAACGATTTTGACCTTAGAAGATATGTTACGTGCCTGTGTGATTGATCTCGGTGGAAGTTGGGATACTCACTTGCCGTTTGTGGAGTTTGCTTATAACAACAGTTATCACTCGACTATTGGTATGCCTCCCTATCAGCTTTTGTACGGACGTCGATGCCGAACTCCAACCTGTTGGAGGGAAACAGGTGAACGCCCGATCTCTGGACCAGCGATTTTGCAAGAAGCCCACGACCAACTACAGTTGATTCGACTGCGGATTCAGACCTCTCAGGATAGACAAAAGAAGTATCACGATAGAAGACGTAAACCAATTGCGTTTGAAATTGGAGATAAAGTGTTGCTGAAGGTCTCGCCAAGAAAAGGAATAGTAAGGTTCGGCAAACGGGGGAAGTTGAGTCCTCGATTTGTTGGTCCTTTTGAAATTCTCGAGCGTGCGGGACTGCAAGCCTACAAATTGAAGTGGCCTGCCGAAATGTCTGGGATTCATGATGTATTTCACGTGAGTAATCTGCGAAAGTGTTTAGTTGATGCTGAAGCTGCGATTCCATGGAAAGACGTGCAAATTGACGAGCAGTTGCGATACGAAGAAGAGCCTGAGCGTATAATCGACTATAAGGTTTCGAAATTGCGCAACAAGGAAATTCCAATGGTGTTTGTTCAATGGAAATACCATAAGGGATCTGCGCATACTTAGGAACGAGAAGACGAGATTAGGCAGAAGTATCCGAAGTTATTCCTGTCTTAGTCGATTCCGAGGACGGAATCAATTTAACGGGGGAAGATTGTAACAGCCCGTAATTTATTAAATATAAATTACAGCATCAGGCTTTGGATAATAAAGTAATTTTATCCAATTATTAGTAATTAACCGAAAACATGAATCTTAAATAGTTAATTATATTAAGTCATAATTAATTATGAAAAGTTGCCCCAAATTAGCTGAAACAAAGTTAATAATTAAAATTCAGCTATTTGACAAATTAAAGACTAAAAGTGACGAAACGGACTAAAATGAATAAAAATATGACTAAAAGACAATTATAGCAAATCTGGAACTCCTTTGCTATTATTTGCATCTGAAATGCAAATCAGATTGATGGGAATAAAAGTTGGACAATTCCAGAAAATTCAGTAAAAAATCTGATTTTCCCTATTTTCCTATAAATAGGGCATTCCTTCTCATTTCATGAGTTTGGAAACCTTGAACTCTCTCACCTTCTCTCTCTAAGACTTCTCCTTCTCTCTAGAATTTCTCCCAAACGATCCGTCGGATTCTCGTGATTTATACGCCATCGGTTAGAGATCGACAACGAATCTATCATTGCATGTTAGATTTCGTCCGGATTTAAGGTAAAATCGACCATTTTTCTGACTTTTATTTCGGTTTTTGTTGAGCAAATTCGAGTTTGCTCATATCCCCTTCATTTGAAGCTGATTTGCTCTCGTTTAGGACGTGTTTTTGCTTGGAAATCATCTATAGTCGAAGGATATAGCTTGGACGAAGGTTAGTGACTATTTTTCCCTCATTTACGTTCATATTTAGTTGATAAAACCTGGAAAATCGATGAACAAGTAGAACAAATTCGAGACATTCATGTATAGACTCGAGGGTGTTGAATTCGAATCTGATAGCTAGACTCGAATGATTGCTGTTTCGATTCTATCTTCTAGACTCGAAGGATGAGGGTCTCGAATCTAACCCCCCTAGATTCGAATGAATGGCCTTCGAATCTATCTCCCTTTGACTTGAGTTGGTTGTTTTCGAATTTGATTGTATAGACTCGAATGAAGTAGTTCGAATCTATAATTAATTTCGAATCTATGTGTCTTCAAATCTATGTGTCTTTGAATCTATATGCCTTCGAATCTATGTAGTATTCGAATCTATTCCCTTAGATTCGAATTGAAATTGTTCGAATCTGTGTCCCTTAATTCGAATCTGATTTTGTTCCTAGCCAAAGTTAAATTCCTAAATCAGATTAAGTTATTAAACAACCTAATGAAATTGAAAGTATCGTTTAATTATGATAAAAATCATAAGTTTCAAGATGCATATCTATTATATGCACAAATAAATTAACAGACTCTGTACGAACCCTTTGAATGTGTATGTCCTGTTTCACCTTGCTAAGTAATACGTTTGGCTTTGTTTCAAGGCCATATAAACATATATGTAATTAGATGAATCGTATTAATCTGATAAGAATAGACTCACCTTGGGACGATAGGAACTACCTCAGACTCGACAGTAAGAAATGACAATAACCTGGGTGTGTAACTAGGGTTATATAGATTATGTTACAGACTTGACATTAATATGCCAGACTTGAAACTGAACTGCAGGAACCCGCCGATCTGACAGAGTAAACTGAACAGCTTAATTCGTTAAGCTTTATCTGACTACGGACTACTGTGAGTGACAGATTTCATTAATTACTTGCATATGTTTCGATACTTATTGGTGAATGTCATCGACTGTATGGAAACTTCCGTTTGTTGCTGCATGTTTCTTTAATACTTTATTGTATCATAGAAACGTACTTTTGACATTACTGAAGCTAGACACTTGAATTACCTTGATTGCATGTTCACTTTTACATTTTATGTAAATACTTATCATGCTTACTGCTTACTTGACTGTTTATATATTTGCCGCTGCATACTGCATTATCCGATAGGACCGAATGTGAGATCTCCATTCACAGGAGGGAATTCTGCAGATTCCTTTCCTATATGACTTGTTTCCATACACTTCCCGTAGGGCTTCGGCCTTACATAGGGGAATACAAACTGGGTTGTCTCCCAACCTTTTTGCTGTCTCAGGACGTAGTGACTTGCCGGCAGGAGCTGATAGTATGTTATATATGTGTGGTAACTAATGGAACTCTGTTAACTCACTAAGCAATGTTAGCTTACTCTGTCATGACAACTCTTTTTCAGGAAAAGCTGATAAGGGCAACACCATAGCAGGTAGTTCGTCCCAGGCTAAGTGAATCTGGACATTTGATGAATAGCAGACTTTTGGACTTTTGCTGATGCCTATTTTGAAAAGATGATGTGGTCTCGGGTAGCTTGTTCAGTCTTCCGCACTCTGATTGAAGATTTAGAAGCTAGTTTAGACCACCATTTGATCTTAATATATTTTTGTAATTAAGTATTCAGGCAGATGGACCTGTGGTATCAAACAATTAGTAATATTTATTATTGAATGAAATGAAATATTATGACGTGTACTGTTTGTGGTAACTTGGATGTTACAGATCATGTATACCGTAATTGGACGTTAGTAATTGAAGATGTAGTCTTCAATTTAGATCTGATTCCGATAGAGTTCAGCGAGTTTGATGTAATTATTGGGATGGACTGGTTGATCGAGAATGAAGCTCACATAGTTTGTAAGAATCGTATGATCAAGATAACTACTCCGGAGGGGCGTGAGATCTGTATATATGGGGATAGGAGAAATGGGGATCTGTGCTTACTGACCATTGCAAAGGCTCGAAAGCTTGTTGCAAAGGGGTGTGACGCCTATCTGGCATATGCTGTTGATGCCAGGGCTGAGAAGAGGACGTTGGCCGACGTGCCTGTTGTTTCACAATTTCCGGACGTGTTTCCGGAAGACTTATCTGGCGTGCCGCCTGAGAGACAAGTTGAATTCCGAATTGACCTGATCCCGGGAGCTGCACCGGTAGCTCGTTCTCCTTATCGCCTCGCGCCAACCGAGATGAAGGAAATGATGACACAGCTGCAAGAATTGTTGGACAAGGGCTTCATTCGACCAAGTTCATCGCCGTGGGGAGCTCCGGTATTGTTTGTTAAAAAGAAGGACGACACGATGAGGATGTGCATAGATTACCGGGAGCTGAATAAGTTGACTATTAAGAACAAGTATCCGTTGCCGAGGATAGACGATTTGTTCGATCAACCACATGGGGCGAGCGTGTTTTCTAAGATTGATTTGAGGTCTGGGTACCATCAATTGAAGGTACGAGAAGAGGATGTGCCGAAGACAGCTTTCAGAACTCGGTATGGGCATTACCAGTTTCTTGTGATGCCATTCGGGTTAACTAACGCCCCAGCTGTTTTTATGGACTTGATGAACCGAGTTTGTAGACCGATGTTGGATAAGTCGGTGATTGTTTTTATTGATGACATTCTGGTATACTCAAAATCTGAGGTCGAACACGCTGATCACCTAAAAGAATTGTTGGAACTGTTAAGAAAGGAGAAGTTGTATGCCAAGTTCTCGAAATGCGAGTTTTGGCTGCAACAGATTCAATTTTTGGGACACGTGATTTCAGGGGCTGGGATTTCTGTAGATCCAGCCAAAGTTGAAGCGATAAAGAATTGGGAACCGTCGCAATCAGCTACAGAAATCAGGAGTTTTCTTGGATTGGCGGGATATTATAGGAGGTTTATAAAAGACTTCTCAAAGATTGCAGTTCCGTTGACGGCATTAACGAAGAAGAATGCACCATTTGTTTGGGAAACCATACAGCAAGAAGCATTTGAGATCCTGAAGAAAACACTAAGTGAAGCGCCGATACTTGCTCTACCGGAGGGCAATGAGGATTTTGTGGTATACACAGATGCTTCAAGGTTGGGATTAGGCGCGGTACTGATGCAGCGAGGAAAAGTTATAGCATACGCCTCGAGACAGCTTAAGCAGCATGAAAAGAATTACTCAACTCATGATCTTGAGTTGACAACTGTCACTTTTGCACTGAAACTGTGGAGACACTATCTGTACGGTACTAAGTGTCAACTGTACACGGATCATAAGAGTTTGAAATACATTTTCAGTCAGAAGGAGCTCAATATGAGGCAGAGACTATCAATGGAGCTAATAAAGGATTACGATTGTGAAATTCTTTATCACCCGGGAAAGGCTAACGTAGTAGCCGATGCCTTGAGCCGGAAAGCTTATGCTAAGGATTTCTGTTATATGATGACGTCCACAATGTTAACTTCCACAATAATTAATGATGTTAAGGCCGCTCAAGAGGAAGCCTTGAAAGACGAAAATGTTGGTGCTGAGGATATTAGAGTGCAGATTAAGAATATGGAAACAAGTAAGTCGGGACTGGAAGGGATTTACGGAAGGATTTGGGTGCCGAAGTTGGGTGGAATGAGAAATGTGATAATAGAAGAAGCTCATCAATCTAAGTTTTCTGTACATCCTGGAAGTACAAAGATGTACAATGAACTTAAAGCAGATTTCTGGTGGCCGGGATTGAAGAAGGATATCGGCTAGTACGTGGAGCGCTGCAGGACTTGTCGGCTAGTGAAAGCCGAACACCAGCAACCATACGGCAGTTTGCAACCACTTCCCATTCCGGAATGGAACTGGGAGCACATTACTATGGATTTCGTTACAAAACTGCCAAAGACTAGGCGACAGCATGATGCAGTGTGGGTAATAGTTGATAGATTGACTAAGTCGGCTCATTTTATACCGATTAGAGAAAATTACTCACTTGAGAGATTGGCTCAGATTTACATGGATGAAATTGTTTCTAGACATGGAGTGCCGAAGTCTATAGTGTCGGACCGTGACAGCCGGTTTACTTCAAATTTCTGGTCGGCATTACAAGAAGGGTTGGGAACGAGAATTACTATGACTACGGCCTATCGTCCGCAAACCGATGGCCAGAGTGAACGAACAATCCTCACTTTGGAGGATATGATGAGGTCATGTGTACTGGATCTCGGTGGCAATTGGGATGATCATTTGCCACTAATAGAGTTCTCGTACAATAACAGCTATCATGCAACAATTAAGAAGGCACCTTTTGAGGCACTATATGGGAGAAGGTGTAGGACTCCTACTTGTTGGAGGGAAACGGGAGAAACGCCGATTGCTGGGCCGGCATTGTTGCAGGAGACGAATGCTCAAAGCTCTGAATCCCCTAATTTAGTTGATATTCCATCAATATCTGAACCGATCCCCCGTCAACCCTACCTAGACTTGAATTCCAATCAAGACCAACTTCAACCTTATCCTCATTCTTTCAAGTGGACAAGAGACCACCCACCTGAAAACATCATTGGTGATCCCTCTGCATCTGTTCAAACCTGGAGAGCAACCATTAATGAATGTCTATTCTCAAATTTTTTGAGTAAGATAGAACCCAAAACGGTGAAAGAAGCTTTTCAGGATGCTGATTGGATACTAGTGATGCAAGAGGAGCTCAATCAATATGAGAGGTTGAAATTCTGGAGATTGGTGGAAAGACCGAAAGACAAATATATCATTAGAACGAAGTGGATTTTCAAGAACAAGAAAGATGAGCATGGTGTCATCATTCGCAACAAAGAGAGACTCGTGGCCAAAGGATATAGTCAACAGGAAGGAATAGATTACGATGAAACATTTGCCCCCGTTGCCCGAATAGAGGCCATTAGAATGTTTTTATCATTTGTTGCTCATAAAAATCTTACAGTTTATCAGATGGATGTAAAAACTGCATTTTTGAATGGGGTGTTAAAAGATGAAGTATATACATATCAGCCCAAAGGATTTACAGATCCTTCGAAGCCTGATCATGTATATATTTTAGACAAGTCACTGTACGACCTTAAACAAGCACCTCAAGCTAGGTATGATGCCTTATCATTTTATGTCTTAAAATGTGGCTTCAACAAAGGTGCAGTGGACACTACTCTATTCATTAAACGTCAGGGTCCAGATATCATAGTAATTTAGATATATGTAGAGGATATAATATTTAGGTCTACTAATACTGAATTTTGTAAAAAGTTCGCGTTTTTAATGTCCCAAAAATTTGAAATGAGCATGATGAGTGAAATCAATTTTTTCTTGGGACTACAAGTTAAACAACTCACTAATGGAATTTTCATCAACCTGTCAAAATATATTCAAGACATGTTGAAGAAATTTAACATGGTCAACAGTACCCCCATGAAAACACTCATGGCTCCTGATTCTAAATCAAAACTTGATGAAGACATTTCAGGGAAACCTGTTGATGTAACTCATTATCGAGGAATTATTGGGTCATTAATGTACTTAACCGTGAGTAGACCTAATATTATGTTTGCTACATGTGTCTGTGCTAGATATCATGCAAATCCAAAAGAATCACATTTGGATGCTGCCAAAAGAATTTTTAAGATATCTGAAGGGTACTTCGAACATAGGTTTGTGGTATCCTAGGGAATCAACATTTATGTTGAATGCCTTTTCTGATGCTGATCATGCAGGTGATAAAATGGACAGAAAGAGCACATTAGGATAAGTTCAATTCCGTGGTGATAAACCCGTCTGCTGGTCATCCAAGAAATAACATTGTGTGTCCCTCTCAACAGTAGAAGCTGAACATGTTGCTGTATCATCATGCTGTTCACAAGTGTTGTGGATGAAGAGCCAACTGCGTGACTACGGGTTTACATCTCAGAAGATCCCAATCTATTTTGATTCACAAAGTGCAATTACTATAGCTTCTAATCCGGTGCAACACCACCAAAACATTACACATCGACATTCGGTTATAAAAGATCAAGTAGAAAATGGTAATGTAGAATTGTATTTTGTACCGACTGAATATCAACTAGCTGATTTGTTTACCAAAGTGTTAGATGAAAAATGGTTTAATTTTTTAGTATACAAATTAGGTATGTTGAATCGGTAGATTTAAACATTCAGTTGTTACAAAATATAATTTTAAGTTTACAATTTTTTACTTGATTTAATTTTTGTGTTAATCTCTTGTGCTTTCAATGTTTTATTTTATCTGAGATTTAACTGAATCGGATTATCATGTGCAGGGGGAGCAAACAGAAAATTTTATCTGATATTTTATGTCTGATAATTTTTTTATCTAGCTTAATTGCAGGGGGAGCACGCTTAAAAGATGATATTCATCTGAGGGGGAGCAACATTGCAAAATTCAAGGGGTAGCAGATTTGTTTTTAGTTTATTTTAATTTTTTTAGTTCAATTTTGTTTACTTCATTATATTTTTTTGTGTTGTTCAATTTTTGTTTAGTTAAGAAATATTTTTGTTTTGTTTTATTTTTTTGTGTGTAAATTTTTTTTTGTTAAATGGGCTTGTAGGTCCCAAAAGGTTTTCCTAGTATGTTGTTGTAAGCTGTAGAGGGGGGGGGGTGAATACAACTATTTAACATTTCAACACACTTTCTCAATGTTTGTATGCATATATCAACAAGTGTTAATTACAAACAAGCTTGAACTGCGGAAAGGTTAAAGCTGAGATGACAGAAACAACAAATAGACTACTAATCTAGGACACACTCAGACTAGATACAATGAATTCACTCACTAAGATTGACTCACTGATTTTACAAGACAGACAAACAGCTTGAATAAGAACAGCTTGGACACACTCAACTGTTTTATTCTAAGCAGGCTTTGCATGCATGAAAACACACTTCTTTGCACGTTCAGAATATCTCTCTCTTGGTTGTTATCTCTAAAACCTTAGAAGCTTCCTTTTATACTCTCTCAGAGAATCACAGAGAACCTTCCTCATTGGTTAAGGAGATAGTGGAGCGTCTTTATAAAAAGGCAAGACACCTTTTTTTGCATATTCTGACAAAACAACATTTGTCCCTATATTGCAGAATCTTTGTCTTTTTCCTTTTTGTCTCTGTTGCAGACTGCTTTACCTTAAAGAGGAATGTCAACTTTAATCCTTTCCTCTTCTTGTATTGCCATTTTGATATAAGAAATGGTCAGTCACCCATTTCAAATATCCACTTTGTCTTCATGTATCAAAACAGCTTAGGTAGTGTGAGCAGCTTCTGATTTTCCACTTTGTCTTCGACTTGTAAACTGATCTTTTCGATCAAGACAATACATGATGACATGGAAACAAATTCCATAAAGTGTATAACCTGTTCACAAAGAACAGAATACTTAGTTTTGGTCCATGCTGCTCAACAGACATGAGCAGCGTAGACAGTTTATGTCCAGTCTGTCTAACAGAATAGGACAGCTTGGGCAATCTGCCTAAGTTAAAACTAATGTAACAGGGTAAGCAACTTTGACTTATATTGCAAATAACTTTTCAGGTTTCAATAAGGCATAAACATGACCTTAAACTATACCTTCAAGTGCATCAAACAGGTTTGATTAATAATCTCCCCCTAAGATGTATAACAGGTTTGACTGAGACCTTTTTGTGCCTAACAATCTCCCCCTATTTGTTGTAATCTATCTGAGCTGACTATATCAATGATCACTATATATTTTTACAATACATTTGCTGAAATGAAAGTACAATATTGAATTAAAGTAAAAGATCAGTTTATATACACTGACATTGATTTAAACAACACATGTTTTTACAAAAGTATAACTAATGTATTGAGAAAATTACAACTAATGTATATATGTACAACTAATGTACAAGGATAATTCAACAAGATGGGACTGTTGATGTGGGGAGCAAATAATGGCAAGCCTGTCCAACTTATGGACAACTTCCATTCTTCATCTACTCAGCAGTAGATGGACCTTCAAGCTTTTGTTTCTACTCAAACAGGTGTTGGTAATGCTCCATAGTCTCATCAATTTCTTCTACTTCATGCCTAAGGAGCATGAAGTCAGGATGTTGAAGTTCTCCTCTTTCATAGTAGCATTTGAGCTGTTTCCAGATGATTGGTCTCCATCTTGGATGTTGTTGAAAAGCATTGGAGAGTCTAAAGGCTATGATCTGCTTGAGACTAACCTTATGAAGATCAGACGCCCTTTGGAAACACATTTTCTTTCTTAGATATTTAATTTCGATCTTGTGGCTTTCTTTTGTAATAAATATTATTAGTTTATTTCCTTGTAATTTATTTCTAGACTTTGTTTTGGTTGTTTCTTTATTTTATAAGTAAAGGGGGCTGTTATGTAATTCTTAGAAAGTTGCTTTTAATCTCCTTGTAAAAGATAGGTCACCTAGGGTTTGGTGACATAAATCAATTCACACGGATATTATTACAGCCGCCTTTGACAGAGAACATTCTTTTTGTCATTAGTTCATCATCATTCTTCAATCATAGAGTTCATATTTTGATTGCTTGAATGTTTGTGCGATATATACATATACGAGTGCTGATATATACGGGAAATCAATATTAACAATTGGTATCAGAGCTTAGGAGGCGGATTTAAACTGCATTCAATCGGATTTTTTTGCAGCTGTTCTTTGTGTTCATCACCAAAAACCAACGGTTTGATCTTTTTTCCTCCTAAATATTTCTGTTATTCGTGTTTCTTCTTCATATAATCATCTAGTATTCATCCCATAGTGATTTAGAGTTGTTTAGGTTCAATCATTACATGTTTCTGTCCCTTTAAATCTGATTTTCATTCTCGAAATATATGGGTTTTTCTTTCGGTTTTGGTCAAAATTTACAAGATTTTTAGGTGGTTTGGTTTATTTTATGTACTTAAAAGTATTTAAAATAATTTTCCAATCATTTAGAAATAATTTTTAGGCCAAAAACTGCTAGTTTTAATTCTGTGATAAATCTGAAAAATCCTAACTGTTGAACTTTGGACCCCTCTTCGGACCTGAATTCGGTCCACTTCGGACCATATTTCGGTATAATTCGGACCATAGTTTATCCTAATTCGGACCTCTCTTGGGACCCATCTGAACTTCGGACTACCCGAAGTTCTGTTAAAGTATTTTTAAAACAATTAAATTTACTTGTGCTTTCAGTTTAACTTTCATCTCGGACCATCCGAACTTCGAACCCAATCGGAATTCGGTATTTTTAGTTGAAAATTTTTTCAAGTGTCCATCCGAAGTATACACTGTTCATCTTAAATTCGGTCTATCCGAATATCAGTCCATCAGAATTTGTTCAATCAGAATTCGGTCCATCACTTATTTCACTGTTCATCCGAACTTCTGACCATCCGAAATTCTTGTTCATCCGAACTTCAAGCAATCCGAGGTCAACTGTTCATCCGAACTTCTGACCATCCGAGGTCAACTGTTCATCTGAACTCCGTACCATCTGAGTTACTGTTCATCCGCACTTCTGCTAATCCGAATTCAGTTTCCACCTTCAAGATCTCATTCTTTCGTATCAGCACTATCAACCATGTCTCGTGAGGCACTTGTTCTAGGATCAGAGAACAAACCACATGTTCTATATCCGGATGACTACAAGCAGTGGAATCCAGATTTCTTAAATTCTTCGGTATGCAACCCAATGGAAATCTTATGCTCCAATCCATTTCCGAAGGCCCGGTCATCTATTATCGGGAAATTGCTGCCAGGCGTGAAGCCGACTCACATGTTCCCGCATCTAAAGTTGAACGTGAACCAGCGAATGAGGCAGAGAGAGACAGGAAACATGCAGACAAAAGGGCAGAATATCTAATCTATCAAGCCCTTCCCACTGATATCTTTGTTGGTGTTTACAGCAAAATGTCTGCCAAGGAAATGTGGGATGAACTGGAAGTTCAAATGCTGGGGGCTGAGTTAGACGACAGAGCTAAGATTGAGGAGGCAAAGGCCAAGTTCACTGAGTTCAGGGCCAAAGACGGGGAGGCCACTTTCACCAGATAGGCAGGCCACTTTCACCAGATTCTGTGCAGTACTAAACGAGCTAAACAAACTGCACATTAAGAAAGACAAGAATGACATCAACATTCAGTTCTTTGCTGCATTAGCCCCTAAATGGCAAGTTGCATGCCGGGCCACTAGACGAGTGCTGGGCGTTCCAAATGTGTCCATTAATGTGGTTTTCAAGGAGCTGAAAAAGTATCAGGGAGATGTCGACCAACAAAAGCAGATGGCTAATCAGCTGGCATCCCTATTACTCTCTGCTAACACCGGCATCAAACCAGCAGATTCACTAACCCTTATCTCCAACAAGAACCTATCTACTGCACCCTATGCTCAGGGATCCTCCTCATCCTAGTGCCGATATGCTTCACCCCCGCGAGAACCTTATGATGAAGAAGAAGCATCAATTCAAGAATAGATTGCCTTATGGACTAATCGTCTTTAACAAAGACATTTCTCCAATAAGACTAATAATCAGCTTCGCTATGACACCGGTCCGGGAGGTATTCTGATGATAGGCGGGATGACAGATGTGATGAGAGGAGAGATGAATATCGCAGAGATGATAGGAGGGATGACTATCGAAGAGATGATAGAGATGACCAGCGCTATGATGACATAAGGGACTATCGGGATGACCGCCGTTATGAAAGGCGAGACGATAGATGGGATGATCGCAGAGATGATAGACGCGATTATCATCGGGATGATCGTCGAGAGGATCGTAGGGATGAGAGACGAGATGATCGAATGGGCTACGACCGTCACGACAAGCAGAGAGATAACAGTCGAGAACCTCGCCGTGCCAACACAAGGCCGGTTGAAAGGAGAGATGAAAGGCCAAGAGCCGACGAGCTTAAAGAGAATGACGAACGTCTGTGCTACAAATGTGACAAACCGGGCCACTTTGCTTGGGAATGCAATAACAAGTATGAAAGGGATGTTGGATATTACGAGCGGATGCTGGAGGCCGCTAAGAAGAGGACTGATGCTATGGCTCTGGTTGCCCAAGAAGATTACTGGGATGATTCAGATACTGATGACGAGGATGACAAGGGTAGGAATTGTTACATGGCACATCGTCTTGGAATGGCTGACTATGCTACAACGTCAGATTCAGATTCAGACACTGCTGCTGAGGGGGAGATATAACAAAATCCACCAGCATGTCTAATGGCCAGAACCGGGGATCCCATAATGTTCATCATCAGATTCTGAGGCACGTGAGGTACCCTTATGGAAGCTGCACATACAATGCTGACTTATTCAAAGCTACCTCCGTTCTTGTGGGCTGAAGCTGTGTCAACAACTTGCTACACTCAGAATCGCTCCATAATCCATAAGCGTTTCAATAGAACTCCATATAAACTCTTTTTGAATAAAGTACCTTTTATCAAGTACTTACGTGTATTTGGTTGCAGATGCTACGTGCTTAATGACAAAGAAAACCTCGAGAAATTCAATGAGAAGGCGGATGAAGCGATCTTCATTGGATACTCATCCAACTCGAAGGCATATCGTGCATTCAACAGTCGCACCAGGACAGTCAATGAAAGTGTGCATGTCACATTTGATGAAATGGCTGAACTGACACCCGAAGTTGATCAATCAGGACCACACATTACACCAATACCTGGAGACTCTTCTTCTTCTCAATCTACTTCTTTTTCTCCTTCTGAATTAGTTAATTTATTTGATCCTTTTTATGTAGAATTTTTTGGTCCTAGTGCTAATGTTTCTTCTTATGTAGTTAACACATCCAACGATTCAACTGCGCAACAAATTCTATTTGATCCCTCTTTATCTACTTAATATCCACATCCATCCACTTCATCCACTAATACATCTGCAGCTGAATCTACTCTAGAAATACCCTCACACATAATGCCAAACATCCTTCCTTCAACTGAACACATTGAACCCGAACCGGAACCAGTGGTACCTTTGCTCGAAACCATTGATCATGAATCATCCTCCATTCCCACACTCACCACTGAGGTTCCATCTCGTTCACCCCTTCCACGAGACAAAATGGACCCGGAGTCACCCAGCCGATCAAATCATTAGTGATGTCTCAACCGGTGTCCAAACCTGAAGGGCATCTGCTAATGAATGTCTCTTTGCGTCATTCCTTAATATGATAGAGCCTGCTCGTGTGGATGAAGCCTTGAAAGATCCAGATTAGATTGTTGCAATGCAAGAAGAGCTCAACCAGTTTGAGCAGCTCAGAGTATGGCGGTTAGTTCCCAAGCCCAAAGACCGAACAATTATCGGAACAAAGTGGATCTTCAAGAACATACGAGATGAAAATGGTATTGTGGTAAGAAACAAAGCGAGACTTGTCGCCAAAGGCTACCGACAACAGGAAGGGATAGATTATGACGAGACCTTCACTCAAGTTGCACGGATAGAAGCTATCTGAATCTTCTTGGCGTACGCGGCACACAAAGACTTCAAAGTGTACCAGATGGACGTCAAGACAACCTTTCTTAACGGTGAACTTAACGAAGAGGTGTACGTTGAACAACCACGAGGATTTGTTGATGCACATAAACTTGACCATGTTTATGTGCTAGACAAAGCCCTCTATGGTTTGAAACAAGCACCTCGCGCATGGTAGGACAGTCTCTCTAACTTTCTTATCTCTGTTGGTTTCAGCAAAGGTGTGGTGGACACAACATTGTTCACAAAAATGGAAGGCCTTGCACATAATGCTAGTTCAAAATATATGTTGACGACATTATATTTGGATCTACTGACAGTAACTTCTGTAAGGATTTTTCATCCCTAATGGAGTCCAGGTTTGTAATATCCGGCACTAAACCAGGTTAGCAACTATGACCTAATCAGTATTTACTAGCCAACTAAAACCTAATCAGTGGTCATTAGCAATTAATCAAAGTGATTAACAAAGTTCATAAGGAAATTCAATTCAATAAGAATCAATTTCATCGGTGCGCTGAATCGATAAATTAATTAATCCGATCGATTTGCGATATGATGGATTAATTCAGCTAAGTACATAATTAAATTAAGATTAGTGACACTAATAATGCACTAATACACTTACTTAACATTAATTATGCAAGACTAAAACAATTCATTAAACAAATGCATTCAAAAGTATTTATGAATTTACAAAAAAGGGAAATACAAGAATACATTCTAAATATATTTATACAAAAAATGGAAATACACCATAAATACATCACATGGCTGGCCAGAGGCTAGTACATGTGCAGCTTTTAACTTCAATTTTTTATTACATAACTCCATAACACATCAAAATCAAATCCTCATTCACCATCCTCTTTCATTTCAACCAAGATCACACTCCACATCCATTTGATGACCAATTTCCTCTATAAATAGAGAGCAATTCCCACTTCATTTCCACACCTTCACAAACACAAAAATACTTTCTTTCTCTCCTCTTGAAGTCGGCCACACACACATACATAGTGCACACAATTCTCTTTCAAGAGTTCTTCATTTTTGCAAAGTGTTCTTGGTGAAATCTTTCAAGATCCAACCTTCTTCTCATTTGCATAATTCTAATACCCCAAAGTCAGTAAATACTAACTTATTACGTCTTGTATTTATGTTTATATAAGTCTTGCATAATATATATAATCACCAACAACAACAAGTTTCATATACACTCAAGTTTATAAATCTCTTGTTTTGTTTTAAGTTTGTTTTCTTCAAATGTGTTTATAAATATATAAACACATTATGTAGTACAAATATTATGAAAACAAGTTATATAAATGTGTTTTATAACCTTTTATACATGTAGTTTTTGAATAAACAACAAGAATCACAAGTTGTTTCAAGTTTATGAAATACGGATTTTCGGCAGAAATATTACGTCGACTTTGAAAAACATAACTAATTCATAACTTAACGAAATGAGTTGATTCTTGTCTCAAATGTTAGATCTATGTCTTAACTAAAAATCTGAAGGTTTTCATAAAAACCAACATAGTGTTTTTAACGAGCTTTTTCCCTAACCTAAACACCTCAAAAAATGGCAGTGCTTCACTTTAAAAATTCTTTGTATTTAGTAGTTTTATGTCTAAGAAAACCAAAGCCTAAATCGTTTTGGAGCTTGGTCAAAAACAGGCTCAAAATTAAGCCGAAAAACCTTTAAAAAACTGGGAAATTATACATATATATATATATATATGTGTGTGTGTGTGTGTGTATGTATATATATATATATATATATATATATATATATATATATATATATATATATATATATATACACACACACACACACACACACTTGACGTTTTAAGTGGGTTTTATTTATAAACTTGTAATGTTGGGTGATTTAAAACATAGAAACCATTATACATACATAATATCATATATGGGAGTTATTAAGTCCCTTATATCATTCAGGACTCGGTTAATCACATCCGGTTTCATCACCCATCTACAACGCAAATTTTCATTTTACGCTCGTATTTGCCATCGCACCCACGGTGAGTGTTCATAGCCCCTATTTTCACACTGTTATGTTTTGGGGTGAAATACATGCTACATTTTCATATGGACACATAAACTACTTCATTTCTATTATATGTTACACATGTGGTTCCATCAGCCCTCAGATCATGAACCGTTAGTTTCATTTTTATGTAAGCGCGAATATATTATTGATAGATCTATCGGGATTAATGTCCCCCACCTAGGTTGGTCGCTCCAACTGCTAAGGGGTGCATATATATCTAACATTACGGTATTACATTGGGGAATACTGCACAGGGCAAACTCATAATTAAGTTTCGGTTGCATGATGGTTTTTATGTAATACATAACATGGAATTTATGATTTCATAAATTCAAACTCAACTGTTGATGTCCATGCAAGTCATATTTACGTGTAAACCTATGAACTCACCAACAATTTTGTTGACGTATTTTAGCATGTATTTTCAGGAAATTAAGGCACGTGCACTACATCGAAAGTATTTCAAGGCTTCCATACTTTTGGAGTCGCATAAATTTTCAAACCTTCGGAGATTTAATTGCATTATTAATGCCATTATGGTTATGTATTTGAATATCTGTAATTTGCAAACTAATTACGCTTTATTTTTGTTATGTAATACAATAATTATATTTGAAGTTAAATCAATGTATTTTTGAAAACGTCCATATAGTGGTCGTTCACTTGATTATGACTATGCTTCCGCGACGTCACGCTTCGTTGCCAACCAGGGTAACGGGGTGTGACAAGGTTCGAGATAAGTATGATGGGGGAAATGAACTTTTTCCTCGGATTACAAGTCAAACAACTTGAAAATGGGATTTTTGTGTACCAGTCGAAATATACTCTTGACATTCTCAAGAAGTATAAGTTACACTCTTGCACGAGTATGGCAAATCCCATGGCTTCCAACTGTAAGTTAGAAACTGATCTTTCTGGGAAAAGTGTCGATAATACAACTTACAGAGGGATGATTTGATCCTTACTGTATCTGACTGCTAGTAGACCTGATATAATGTTTTCAACATGTCTTTGTGCTCGTTTTCAGGCCGACCCAAAAGAATCACACCTAACTGCGGCAAAACACATTTTTTGTTATCTTAAGGGTACACCCGATCTTGGTCTCTGGTATCCAAAGGGAACCAATTTTGATCTTACTGCCTTTTCAGATGCTGATTTTGCAGGTTGTGGAGTTGACAAGAAGAGCACAACATGCGGAATATAGTTCTTGGGAGACAGACCGGTGAGTTGGTCCTCCAAAAAGCAGAATTGTGTTTCAACATCCACAGTTGAAGCTGAGTATGTAGCAACTGCAAGCTGTTGCTCTCAAGTGCTGTGGATGAGAACACAATTACGTGATTATGGATTCTCGCTCACCAACATCCCAATATACTGCGATTCTCGAAGTGCGATTGCTATCTCTTGCAATCCCGTGCAGCACTCACGAACGAAACATATAGATATCAGGTATCATTTTATTAAAGATCATGTAGAAAAGGGAACAATTGAGTTGCATTTTGTAGGCACAGAATATCAACTAGCTGATATTTTTACTAAATCTTTAGACGAACCTCGTTTTCAGGTTTTAGTGTCACATATCGGCATGTTGAATCCACCTTACAGTTAAATATCAGACATTATCTAAATAATTCTATTTCAAACATCCAAGTTTGAAATTCCTTTATTTTAGAAAATATCTGTTATTTAGATTTAAGGGGTGTGTCACAAAATTAAATTTCAACATTTCCTTATCTACGTACATCTTTAACAATTAATGATCTTGACAAATTTCTATATGAATTCTTCATCACTGAGTGGGACGCAAATTTATCCAGGTTTGTCTATATCTCTAAGGTTGGAAAAAGTTCAAGAGTTTTATCTGAAAAAAAGGGGGATAAAGGGTAGGTGTTTATTTGAGGGGGAGTATAATTAGGGTGTTAGTTTATATATTTTGTTGTTTTTAATGTCTTTATAACTTTATATTTTAGGTTGCTTAATTTTTAAATTTTAGGTCTAATATAATATGTCAGGAAAATCACAAAGAGATTTTATGTGTTTTAAATATATCAAAATCGAAAAGTATTTTATTTATTATATTTTCTATTTTTCCAATGTCTCAAATTAATCTATAAAGAAAATCTCAAAAATATTTTCTTTAATTATTTTGTTTTTCAAAGAAACATCTGAAAAATTCAAAAAGATTTTTAATTGGGCTTATTTGTTTTATTAAGTTTTTAATTTGTAGTCCATTATGTGTTGTAAAAATTTTGAACCGGAGGCCCTTTTTCTTAATATTGGCACGGACCCTTATGACCGACCCGACCGCCCGTGATTTAAATAGGCAGGTCAAAGGTCAATTTCTTTCTTCTCCTTTAAGTCTTCTTCTTTCTTCTTCTTCGTCTCTCTCAAATCGACGACAACCGCTGCCGCCGTTCCACCATTAACGGCTATTCAAAGCTCTTCAAGCCACCATTTTTCCTCGTTTTTCTTGCAGTTTTAACCTTCTGCACCATCAAGTAAGCTTTTTCCACTTTTATTTCGGTAAATAACATCTTATTTAGTGTGTTTAATTTTCGAATTTTTAAAGTTTTTTAGTCTCGGTTTTTGCTAATTTTGGGTCCTTTAATCTGTTATTCATAGCTTATGTAGTTAGATAAAATGTTCATTACATATTTTTAAACTAGGATATGCATTTTCGTGCATTTTTATGCATTTTATTAACTGTTCATGTTGCATGAACATTAACAGCTGAAAAATTTCTAAGTCCTGAGTTCGGACCATCCGGACTTCAGTCGCATTTACATAGAAAATTTCAAAATTTTTAACTGTTTCATCCGAATTCAGACCACTGTGCATCCGAATTCGGTCCATTGTTCATCCGAACTCGGACCACTGTGCATCCGAATTCGGTTCCGATCAGCATTGTTCAGTTTTTCTATTATTTTTCTAAGTTTTTCATTCTCATCACTATGCATCCGAATTCGGTACCAATCTGTGTTGGTACATCCCGTGTGATGATAGCAGTCTAAGTTGTCTTACATTGTGATTTAGCATATGTTTGGTATATATATATTATGTATGATTGATGATTATCAGTGTGTGTATGTTTGAACCTGATGTAACGTATTACAAGAAGTTCAAACATAAAGCTCAAAGATAAAATCAGTCATAAGGTAATATCATAAGTTTCAAACACTTAGTTGTATATGTCAAAGGCTAGATTCGAATTGCATAAGAGGATACATTCGAGTCTGTGATAGATTCGAATGAGACCTTAGATTCGAATATAGGATAGATTCGAGACTGTCATGTTGAACAGACTCGAATGGGCCTTGGGCCAGATTCGAGTCTGACCCACATCAGATTCGAATCAGGGTCTATAATTAGGGATAGACTCGAATGATTAGAGAACTTTTTGCAGAATTCGTGAGGAATTAAACAAGAGGCGATCTCGAGTTTATCAGCTAGGTGAGTGCCATTTCGGAGAGAATTAGTACGTAGGATCGTTCGTGTGTCGTTCGTTCAGCGTCTAATAGTCTCCGTGTTCCGTTGGTTGAGAGTTGTCCGTCTGACCGTCAACGAGGATTCCGCACTCGTTCACGGATCCGCGTCTAGATAGATCTTGCAGTCGTAGACCTTACAAGTGGTATCAGAGACAACGGAGTGTTGTTGGTGTTCTTCGTGTTCATCAGATACATTCTAGGTTTCTTGACGCTAGTTGGACGGTTTTACTCTCAAAAACGTGTTTTTGAGCTTAGCAAATTCGTATTCGGGAAACACTTTGTTGTTTTTCACGTTTTTGATCGAAATCATTATTTTTCGTTTGAAAAATAATGGTTTAATCTGTAAAACGTCAAAAATTCAACGTGTAAGCCGTTTTTCGAGTTTGCGGCGCTCGATTCTATAGGGGTAATTAGGGTTTTACTTTAGTCTCGAGTCTAACCTAAATACGCTCCTTTCGAGTCAATTTCAGTGTGTTTCGAGTCTACTTTGTTTCGAATCTGTTACTTCATTCGAATTGGATCTCGAGTCTGTGTTGTTTCGAGTTTATTTCGAGTTTGTTACTGTTTCGATTCTGTGCTTCGAATCTGCTAGACATTCGAATCTACTGAAGCCTTCGAATCTAAGGACCATCGAATCTAAGGAGTTGTTCGAATCTGACATTATTTCGAATCTAATTGACTTTTAAGACTTAATCGAATTTAATTTCAAAAGATTTAATATTAATTAGTTTCGACTCTATCTAGATTCGAATAAGTTAGTCTAAATCAGTTTCGAATTAAATTAATTAAGTTCAAATTCAATTTCTTTCAGAAAAGATGTCAAACCTTCAGAAATTCCTTGAGATGGATCACGAAGTTGGGAAGGCAAATGCACCGCCAAAGCTGATGAAAGTTGAGGACTATTACTGGTGGAAGGACAGATTTACGGATTTTGTACGATTCAACGATATGCACATGTGGGTGTGCATAGATGAAGGGTACATTCCACCAGTATCTGAAGTTGAAGGCCGTCAAAAGGTCTTGTCATATCAGATGATGAAAGAAGATGACAAGAAACTATTTGAAGCTGAAAACAAAGCTTTCTCCATTATCCGTATGGCTTTACCTCAAGATATTTTACACACATTTCGGACTCAAAGGACGTCGAAGGAACTTTGGGAGTCTCTCCAGAAAAGGTGTGAAGGTAATCCTCGGGTGCGTAGAAAGCGTACAGAGCTCTTGACCCAACAGTTTGCAATTTTCAAGGCTATTAAGGATGAACAGTTGAATGATATTATCACAAGGTTCTATCATCTGATAACTGAACTTGAAAGTCATGGAATTGAGTATTCGGACACTGACAAGAACAACAAGCTTCTTGATGCCCTACCAGCCAAATGGGCTATGTACGTGGCAATGATTAAGCTTAATGAGGACAAGTATTATGCTCAATCACTTGATGATATTGTGGGAACGTTGAGAGCATATCACTTCGAGATGATTAAGGCTGAGACTGATTACGAGCAAGTCCAGAATCCGGCTATGTATTTTGGAAAGACATCTAAATCATCAGTGACAGCTGAACCAAAGAGTGCTACAGCGTTTTTCACCGGAGAAACGTCATCGCCACCAGAGTCCGAAGACTCACTGAATCGCGCGTTCTTAGGGTTAGGAAGATCGGAAGAACCGCAACCTCAAGTCCATCAGGCACCGACAAGTCAGAGCTATTCAAAGATGCCGATGAGCGCAAAGTCCGCAGAAGCACATTTGAATCTGCTTGCTTCCTTTGTGGCAGCTTATGGAAATTGTGTTCAAGGGAAAATCAATGACCCAGCTCTATGGGATGAAGATTATGATCAGGTCGACCCTGATGACTTAGAGGAAATGGATCTTAAGTGGCAACTGGCCATGGTGACTCAGAGGGTTAAAAGATTCATTAAGCGAACTGGGAGGAATCTGCAAATGAACAACAAAGGGATAGGATTTGATAAGTCTAAGGTCAAATGCTACAACTGTCAGGGATTGGGACACTTCGCCAGGGAGTGTCAAAGACCGAAGGTAGAATCATACCAAGGTCAGAGTCAGCATCAAGGACAGTACCAAAATCAGTCCCAACAAAGATACCTTCCGAGTTCCTCATCTGGTCAAGCCAATCTAGCGGGTCTAATATCCAATGTCACGTCTGACAGACAGCTAGATGGTACCTATGACTGGAGTTCACATCCTGAGTCCAATGCTAGAGCCTTCATGGCTGAAGTTACGGAGAATGGTTGTGAAGAAGACGAGCAGACCACAAGGGACAGCAGTCCGATGTGGGTAGAGAAGGCGAATGATCAGACCGTGCTGGAGTTTGCTGCTCAGATGGCCAACGTGGAATCTGATAACTCTAAGGTTAGTCTTTCTTATTCTCTATTTTCAGAATTATGTGCTTTGTGTGCTACTTCTAATGATAGGTTAAATCTAGTCTTAGAATCACACAAAACCATCTCTGCTCAAAATGAAAACTTAAAAATAGAAAACGCTAGCCTAACCGATATAAAGCAAGATTTAAAAGAAAAGCTTAAGGCTGATGCTCAAGACGTCATAGTTCTAAAAGACAAACTGAGTGAGCAGTGTGTTAGGATAGAGCTTATGTATGAGCACGTAGAGGCCTTGACCAAAAGTTTGAAGGACAAGGACATAGAGCTAGTCGAGACCAAGGTTAAGGTAGCAGAGGCAAATAGCAAGCTGTAAAAGTTTAGGAATTCGAGCCTAAACCTAGGAAAAGTCTTAGATGCCCAAAGACAGTCTAAGAAGCCTGTAGGTCTAGGTTTTCACGAAATTCCTCCACCATTCAATGCGAACTATGTGCCTCAGCCTCAGGAGAAAACTGACAAGTCAGTAGTTTTAGAGGACCTACCTGAACCGAAACCTGAGCCTACAGTTGAAAATACACCTAAGGTGGATGACTCTACTGTCAAGGTCAAGAAAGTGAAATTTGTGTCTTCCTCCAGTGAAACACCTGCAGAAAAACAGAAAAGTTCATGGGCTGACCAGGTCGAAGAGACAGACACTGTAGATGTACCAAAGGAAGTAGACACTAGTGAGACACCTAGATCTAGGGGACCAACCAAAAAGTCCATGGATAAGATGTCTTGCTTTAGATGTCACGAGAAAGGGCATGTTGCTTCTCACTGTCCAAATAGGAAAGCAGATGTTACCCCTAAGACAGTGAACCCAACACCTGTTAAGCCCTCGACAAGTGTGGCGAGCACGAGTAGTTCTCAGAGTACCGAGAAAACTGTGCAGGCCGCACCAAAACCTGTTGTGAAACAAAACACCGGTTAAGGTTGGACCAAAAGAAGTGGTTAGGAAAAATTCACCGAATCGTGTCATTAATCAATCTAGGTCAGCACCTCAACAAGTCTATAGGAGCACCACACCTAGCAGGTCACACACTCCAGTTAGGTCACATACTCCCGTTAGACATTATGTTCCGGTAAGAGCTCAGGGATCACAGTCTGAAATGCAGTATAATAAGAGTTATTCTAGAGCACCACACCAAATGCCTACTCAAAGGCAAAGAGTGCATCTAAATCACTCGGCACCACAACAGAATTCAGTTCAAAGGCCCAAGTCACCTGAAAGGCGAGATGGGTACTTGAAAGAGTTCACGTATGTGGACGAGAATGGTATTACCAAGTCAGTCATGGCTTGGGTTCCCCGTGATAACTAACCTATTTTCTTTCATGTGCAGGAGATAGCTACCGGTCCAAACAACAAGTGGTTCGTCGACAGTGGTTGCTCCAGGCACATGACGGGGGAAAGGAGTCTTCTCACAGACTTCAAGGGGGGTAATAGGGGATTCGTATCATTCGCGGGTAACAAGGGTGGAAATATCACTGGAACTGGAGAAGTCACTAATGGGACGATTACTTTGGATCAAGTTTATCACGTTGATAAACTGGTTCATAATCTCATTAGTGTCTCTCAAATCTGTGATAAGAAGAACTCGGTGTTATTTACTGACACTGAGGCGTTAGTGCTAAAGCCTGGATTCAACATACCTGAAGATTGGATATTGATGCGGGCGCCAAGGAAGAATGACTTGTACATGCTCGATATGAACAAGCCAGATACTTCGATGGGTCCGATCTCCTTACTATCAAAAGCTTCAGAGACGGAGTCCGTACTGTGGCACAGACGCATGGCTCACCTGCACCTGAGGAAGATGAATTACATTACGAAGCATGGACTGGTGCAGGGTGTGCCCATGAAAAGTTTTCAGTTCGAGGATAAGTGTCTACCTTGCATGAAGGGCAAACAACACAAGAAGACACACAAGTCCAAGAAGCAGAATTCCATAGCCTCAACATTCGATCTGTTGCACATGGACCTTTTCGGCCCAATCAACAAAAGGAGTACTGGAGGTAGTTGGTACTGCTTAGTTATCACCGACGATTACTCACGTTTTTCTTGGGTTTTCTTTTTAGGTACGAAGGACGAGACGGCTGCAAGGCTCATCGGGTTCTTGGACCAAGTGGAGAACTCATATGGAACTAGGGTTAAATGTATTCGTAGTGATAATGGAACTGAATTCAAAAACACTGTAATTGGTGTATATTGCCTATCAAAGGGCATCGTGCATCAATTCAGTGCACCATATGAACCTCAACAGAATGGGGTGGCCGAACGTAAAAATAGAACTTTGATTGAGGCTGCAAGGACTATGCTTTCGGATTCAAAGCTTCCTACCATGTTTTGGGGGGAGGCAGTGAATACCGCATGCCACATTTTAAACCGAGTCCTTACAGTCAAATCATTGAACAAAACATGCTATGAATTTTTGAATAAACGGCCACCTAACTTAACTGGATTCGAACCGTTTGGAGTACCATGCACACTTTTAAGAACAAAAACATCAACCGAAGTTTGGTGAAAAGGCTGACGAAGGATACTTCCTAGGTTATGTGCCAAACTCACCAAACAAACGGGTGTTTAACAAAACAACTGGTACTGTGGAGATTGTGTATAACATTGAAGTCACAAGTTATACACATGAACCCCAAACTGGTCCGGAATGGATATTTGACTATGATAAGTTATTTGAGTCATTTAACATTCCTCTGGATTATAATGCAGGTACAATAGAGAAGGACTTGGCGACGTTGCATCTGAACGACGATGGCCAAATCTTTCCAAGAACCACGTTCGAATCTACTTCCGAGCCTACTGCGACTATAGATGGGTCTCCAGAAGTTGCTGATCAAGAGGCACCTACCACTGAGAATCAGACTCAAGCATCGAGTTCCAACTCTGAGGAAAATGTCCGTGAGGAGGAAAATGTAGAAGCTGAGCCTGTTCCCCCATTAGGTGAAATAGGATCCAACTTAGGAGATAATATAAGAGTTGATGATATAGAGACCTCTAGGATTAACAAGAACCATCCAATAGAAAGCATCATAGGAAATCCTAACGAGGGTGTGAGGACTCGGAGTAGTGTAAATAACAACACCGTGTTGTTGTCGATGATAAACGACTCCGAGGCATATCACACATGTCTATATTCGTGTTTCATATCGCAAGTAGAGCCCAAAAATGTGCAAATGGCACTTAAGGACAACTCCTGGGTTGAAGCAATGCAGGAAGAACTTTCACAATTTAGGAAACTAGAAGTATGGGAGTTAGTTCCGTTACCTCGAGGGGAGATTGCTATAGGAACCAAATGGGTTTTTAAGTGCAAAAGAGACGATCGGGGTATAGTCACGCGCAACAAGGCGAGATTAGTTGTAAAGGGTTTCAACCAAGAGGAGGGAATCGATTACAATGAAGTTTTTGCACCAGTAGCAAGGCTAGAAGCCATTAGGTTGTTTCTAGCGTTTGCCTCCTTCAAAGGCTTTAAGGTATATCAACTGGATGTTAAGAGTGCTTTCCTGTACGGGAAAGTGAAGGAGTTAGTGTATGTAGAACAACCGCCCGGATTTACAGATCCAAAATATCCTGAGAGAGTATATCGCTTAGATAAGGCTCTTTACGGATTACATCAGGCACCTAGGGCATGGTATGAGACTCTATCCAACCATCTGTTAGAGAACGGTTTTGAAAGGGGTAGGATAGATAGTACCTTGTTTGTTAAGAGGAAGGGCGAACACTTTATCTTGGTACAAGTGTACGTCGATGATATCATTTTTGGATCATCAGACGAACAGATGTGCAAAGATTTCGAAAAGGTGATGAAGTCTAAGTTCGAGATGAGTGCTATGGGGGAGTTGAATTTCTTTTTAGGGTTACAAGTTGACCAAAAGAAGGAAGGGATGTTTATCCATCAAACTAAGTATGTCTATGACATATTAGAACGGTTTGGGATGGAGGGAACTAAGTTGACTGCCCACTTCAGCACACCGATTCAAGTGAATCACAATCTCGGGCCGGGTACTGAAAGTGATTCCGATGTGGATCCGACTTTATATCGGGCCATGATTAGGTCACTTATGTATTTAACTGCTTCAAGACCTGATATTATGTTTGCTGTTTGTATTTGTGCTAGGTTTCAAGCGAATCCGAAGGAGATGCATATGAAAGCTGTGAAGCGGATTCTACGATACCTCAAGTCGAAACCGAAGCTGGGACTTTGGTATCACGCGGAGGGAGATCTAGAGTTGGACGCGTACAGATTCTTTGACTACGGAGGATGCAGCTTGACGCGCAATCAACGATGGAGGTTGTCAGTTCCTAGCTTTGAGGGATGGACTGGTGTCCTGGCCAATGAAAGAAAACAAACGTCGGTAGCCGTTGTCAACGTGCGAGGCCGAGTATGTTGCGCTGGTAGTTGCTGTTCACAGGTTCTTTGGATACAACAACAATTGCGGGATTACGGTTTGGCTTACACTCAAACTCCAATTAGGATAGACAATCAATCTACAATTGCGATAACAAATAATCCAGTTAAACACAGTAAAACAAAGCACATAGACATAAGGCATCATTTTATTCGTGATTGTGCTGAAAAGAACTTAATCAAACTTGTAAAAGTGGCAACAGAAGATAATAATGCAGATTTATTTACCAAAGCGTTTGATAAGTCACGGTTTGAGTATTTAATTCAACTGAACGGAATGCGCAACCCAGAGTAATTTGACCTTAGTAGTAGTAAGTTTATTTTCTTTTAGAGTCGTAGTATTTCTTTCTTTATAGTAGTCTGCTAATTTAGGAAAGTTTCTATTTTTAGTAAGTTTCTATTTTTAGTAAGTTAGTAGGTTAGCTTATTTTACTGCTTTTTCTTATGAAAAACAAAAGAAAAAAGAGAGAAAATCAGAAAAATACAAAAAAAAGAGAATATCAGAAAATGAGTTAAGTCTTAGATACATAGGTTCAAAGTGACGAAAATTAGCCCCGTCGTTACAGACTCTAAGTATTTAGGCTTTCACACATAATGCAACTAAATCCTAAGTGTTATACTTTATTTAGTTCGATGTGTTGGTAGGCATAATACATATAGGGAATCTCAAGGCTAATAAAATATTCTTGAAAAAGTCAAGCGTGTCACTAACTTAGATGTACGACCAATCGGTCTTAATTTTTATGTACAAGACATACAAACATTGAGTCTAAATGAGGTATGCAAACTTTCTGGGGATGTATGGCAACATCAAATACATCTAAAAATGGAAAGAATAGAAATATCATGTAAAACTGAGAGCCGAAAACATGCAACTCTGTTGTACGTAAGTACAGACCTGTTGTCTCTGTTTAGATTCGGGTTAGCAGACATGTCGCTTTGTTNGTTGTACGTCCGTACCAGGACCTCGTCACCGCATCTGCCTAAACTTTAAACATCAACTTAAGTCGAACTAAGACACTTTGTTGTATGAGAATACAGACCTGTGTCCGATGTTTGTCTTTTAAAGAAAGTTTGCAAATACCAACAAGTTAGAATCTTTGTCTGTGTGCCTTGATCATAAAAGTATGTCTATGTCTGAGTCACGTAAGATAATTTCCTGATAAATAAAAAGGCCAAGGGATATTCCGAAATGTAGAATGTTTAACGGGGTAAAATACCAACAATCGGCTAAATAGGTATGTCACAACAAACAATCAAAGGAATCAAAAATTCCTAAGTGTGAAAGTTTAAGTACTGAAAGTTAGTATCAGACATCGCTATCTGATTGAACCTTTCTTAGACTATACTCATCAAAAATATGTTGTTTAGTATTCAGCTTAGCTTGTAAATTCTTTAAGTTTAGCTTAAGTCTAGAATAAATTTTTTGGTTAAAATTTTATTTTATCTTTATTTTTATTTTTACCTTAGTTTATTTTATTTCATTTTAGTTTAGTTTCATTTTTACTTAGGTAAAAAGGTCAAAAGTTACTGAGGGTGCATTTAAAGTTGGATAAAATAAACAATGCGTGAATTATCTTGAGTTTAGGGTAAAAGAATTAGCATAGTTTATCTGGTTATACAATACCGTAGAAAAAAAATTGGAAAAGTTGAACTTATTTCAAAATTTTCGAAATTTTTCTAAAGTATTGGTAGTTTCGAATCTAAGACAGACTCGAATGAGGAGTAATTCGAATCTGTCAGTAGATTCGAAGGGATCAGGAAGTGCAGCATAGAGAGGATGATGACGAAGGCGATGATCCCGGTGCGAATAAAGAGATTGAGTCTGTAGATTTTCCTGCAGCTCAAGTTACACAAGTTCAGGGGGAGCCTAGTCAAGGCGAAGGAGAAAGGGGTGAGGCCAGTTCATCTAAACAGCCTACAGACTTTGAGATCAGCGAGATGATTGAAGCGCTCATGGATCTCGATGATGATCCACTGGATGTAGGTTTTGATAATGAAGATGAAGAGCTGGAAGAGGGGGAGTTCGTGCCAGGGGAGATAGTGGACTGGCGGTCGGATGATGAAGTATTTGCTGATGAGGATGATGAAGCTGACGAGATAGTTGTGCAGCAGAATCCTATCACTGATACTTACATGATTGATGGAAATAAAATTGTCGATGCAGATATAGTAAATGTTGTATTGAATCCTCAGCCATCGACAGAGGAACCTGCAAGAGAGCTAACTAATGAAGAAAAACGAAAGCTATGGTTCAGGGCTGAAGAGAAGGAAGCAGCAATTAAAAAGACAATGAGAGTTCCAGGTACTGGGAAGCTGTCGGAGCGAATTTTAAGCTGGTTCTTTGACAGAGATCTGCAGCTATTTATAATAAAGAGAAAAGACGGGCTTCAGTACATGAGACGAACTTTAAAAGCGTTCAACTCCCTGCCAAAAATCGAAATCACTGCGCTAGCTTGGAAAGATCTTATAAACATTGGCAATGATCCCTACGCGAGCGTAATCGAAAGAATCATAAGAAAGGAAGGGAGATCAAGGAAGTTCGAACGTTTGAATCCAAGGGTCGGGAGAAGAGTAGAGGATCCGTCACGTATTGATCCTCTAACTGGACGACCTTGGATGAGGATTCACTACAAGCCGGCTAGATGTCTTAGGAGGGTTCCTCTCAAGCCAATGCCACAAAATATTCTGAAGAATCTAAAGTGGTGGTATGCTGACACGGAAACTGGAGAAGCGGTTATGGAAGACTTAGAAGAAAATGTTATTCTTAGAGTCTATGACCCGCTTCACCTGGTAAACCTATCTAAAGAAGATCTGCAGATTTTGTATAATTGTAAGATTTCCAGTGACGCACATATGGATACTGAGGCTAGTAAGTATGAAAATGTAGTCAAGGTATGCGTCGAGAAAGGTCTGTATGCTGGTAGTGTTTTGAATCAATAAATAAACCAAGTTCTTAAATCAAATGTGTGAATTAATTAGAAGCTATCGTCAAGGGGGAGTCTGTTGGTACATCCCGTGTGACGATAGCAGTCTAAGTGGTCTTACATTGTGATTTAGCTATGTGTTTGCTATAAATATATTATATATGATTGATGCTTATTAATGTTTGTATGTTTGAACTTGATGTAACGTATTACAAGAAGTTCAAACATAAAGTTCAAAGATAAAATCAATCAAAAGGTAATATCATAAGTTTTATCACTTAAGAGTTTTAGTATTTTGGCTAGATTCGAATTACTTAAGGGAATACATTCGAATCTGAGATAGATTCGAATGAGTCCATAGATTCGAATAGGCTAGATTCGAGACTGTCAAGATGGACAGATTCGAATGGGCCTTGGGCCAGATTCGAGGTTGGCCCACAACAGACTCGAATCAGGGTCTATAATTAGGGATAGACTCGAATAATTAGCAGACTTTTTGCAGAATTCGTGAGGGATTAAGCAAAGGGCGATCTCGAGTTTATCAGCTAGGTGAGTGCCGTTCCGGAGAGAATTAGTACGTAGGATCATTCGTGTGTCGTTCGTTCAGCGTCTAATAGTCTCCGTGTTCCGTTGGTTGAGAGTTGTCCGTCTAACCGTCAACGAGGATTCCGCACTCGTTCACGGATCCGCGTCTAGATAGATCTTGCAGTCGTAGACCTTACAAATATGAAAGACAAAATTTGTCTTTCATTCCTTTTATTCACCACTTTAATCTTTTGGCTCATTAACCCCTCAACTTATCCGGTTCCATTAAATACTGATTTATAAAATAAAAGATTTCTATCTTTTATTTATTATCCTTAATACTTAAATAATTATTTTCACTTAAATAAATTGAAATTTCTAAATTTCCAAATAATACAACAAACTTTATAATTAATCCAAATTCCGTACCAACTTTCATAATTCAACTTAAATTACATATTAAAACTTAATAACCTCAAATACAATAATTTAAATCCAAGGATGTTACAGCATGGGCTCCACCACGCTCAAACTTCGTCCTCGAAGTTACTCGAATCCAAAAAGTTGCTGATATTTCTTTAACATCTCAGACTTAGTCTCCCAGGTATGATTCGCTCCTTTGTGATGCTTCCAACGTACAAGCACCATTTCAATTTCTTTGCTTCTCAACTTCTTTACTTTCGTATCTAACACACACTCCGGCTCTTCTACATACCGGAGCCTTTCATCAATCTGCAACTCCGTGTGATCTGCCCAATCTTCGTTTTCGGTTGTGAATGACTTTCTAAGGTTCCCCACATGGAACACCGGGTGTATGCCCGACATCTCTTCAAGCAATTCCAACCGATACGACTGATTTCCTACTTTTTCGGTAATCCTGAATGGTCCGACGAATCTCGGAGCCAACTTTCCTCTTTTTACAAAACGTGTAACACCTCTCATAGGTGACACCTTCAGATATACCCAATCGTTCACATCAAAACTGATTGGTTTGTGCCTTCTATCGTAATAACTTTTCTTGCGATCCTGGGCCGCCTTCATATTCTGTCGCACCAACTGAATCTTTTCATTCGTTTCTTGTAACAATGCCGGCCCAGCAATCGGCGTTTCACCAGTTTCTCTCCAACATGTAGGAGTCCTACATCTTCTCCCATACAACGCTTCAAACGGCGCCTTCTTTATTGTCGCATGATAACTGTTGTTATACGAAAATTCTATCAATGGTAAATGGTCATCCCAATTACCACCGAGGTCCAACACACACGACCGCATCATATCTTCAAGTGTCAGGATAGTCCTTTCACTTTGACCATCGGTTTGTGGACGGTAAGCCGTACTCATAGCTATTCTCGTTCCCAATCCTTCTTGTAAAGCCGACCAAAAGTTGGAAGTAAATCGGCTGTCCCGATCAGATACTATAGACTTAGGTACTCCATGTCTCGAAATAATCTCATCCAAGTAAATCTGAGCTAACTTTTCCAGTGAATAACTCTCTCTTATTGGAATGAAGTGTGCCGACTTGGTTAATCTATCAACGATTACCCATACCGCATCGTGTTGACGCCTAGTTTTCGGCAACTTCGTGACAAAGTCCATAGTGATATGCTCCCACTTCCATTCCGGAATGGGAAGCGGTTGCAAACTACCGTATGGTTGCTGATGTTCGGCCTTCACAAGTCGACAAGTTCTGCATCTCTCCACGTACTGGCCTATGTCCTTCTTTAATCCCGGCCACCAAAAGTCTGCTTTAAGTTCGTTGTACATCTTTGTGCTCCCGGGATGTACAGAGAACTTCGATTGATGTGCTTCTTCGATAATTACCTTTCTCATGCCCCCAAACTTTGGCACCCAGATTCTCCCATATATACCTTTCAAACCCGATTCACTTGTTTCCATATCCTTAATCTCTGCCCTTATATCCTCAGCACCAACATTTTCGTCTTTCAAGGCTTCCACTTGAGCAGCTTTAACATCATCAATTAATGTGGAAGTCAACATCGTAGACGTCAACATATAACAACAATCCTTGGCATATGCTTTGCGACTCAAAGCATCGGCTACCACGTTAGCCTTTCCAGGATGGTAAAGGATTTCACAGTCATAATCCTTTATTAGTTCCATCGAACGTCTCTGTCTCATGTTAAGTTCTTTCTGGCTGAAAATGTATTTCAGGCTCTTATGATCCGTATATAACTGACACTTAGTTCCATTGAGATAGTGTCTCCACAGTTTCAGTGCAAAAGTAACTGCAGTCAACTCCAAGTCATGAGTCGAGTAGTTCTTTTCGTGCTGCTTAAGTTGTCTTGAGGCATAAGCTATAACTTTTCCACGTTGCATCAATACCGCACCAAGTCCCAACCTCGAAGCATCTGTGTATACAACAGAGTCCTCATTACCCTCTGGTAGGTCAAGTATCGGTGCTTCACTTAAAGTCTTCTTCAAAACATCAAACGCTTCTTGCTGCACAGTTTCCCATACAAACGGTGCATTCTTCTTCGTCAACACCGTCAAAGGAACGGCAATTTTCGAAAAGTCCTTTATAAATCTCCTATAGTAGCCCGCCAACCCCAGAAAACTTCTGACTTCTGTAGCTGAACGAGGCGGCTCCCAATTCCTTACTGCTTCTACCTTAGCCGGATCTACAGAAATTTCGGCCCCCGAAATCACATGTCCAAGAAATTGAATCTGTTGCAGCCAAAATTCACATTTTGAGAACTTGGCATACAACATTTCCTTTCTTAACAATTCCAATAACTCTTTTAGATGATCAGCATGCTCGGCTTCAGACTTTGAGTATACCAGAATGTCATCTATAAAAACAATCACCGACTTATCCAATATCGGTCTGCAGACTCGGTTCATCAAATCCATAAAGACAGCCGGGGCATTGGTTAACCCAAAAGGCATAACCAAGAACTCGTAATGCCCGTAACGTGTCCTAAAAGCTGTCTTAGGCACATCTTCCTCTCGAACTTTTAACTGATGATACCCCGATCTCAGATCAATCTTAGAGAACACACAAGCTCCATGTAACTGGTCAAACAAGTCATCTATCCTTGGCAATGGATACTTGTTCTTTATTGTCAACTTATTCAGCTCCCGGTAATCGATGCACATCCTCATCGAGCCATCTTTCTTCTTAACAAATAACACCGGAGCTCCCCACGGCGATGAACTTGGTCGAATGAAGCCCTTGTCCAACAAATCCTGGAGTTGTGTCATCATCTCTTTCATCTCAGTAGGAGCAAGGCGATAAGGAGAACGAGCTACCGGTGCAGCTCCAGGGATCAAGTCAATGCGAAATTCCACTTGTCTCTTAGGCGGCACGCCAGACAAGTCTTCCGGAAACACATCCGGGAATTGTGAAACAACAAGCACATCGGCCAACATCTTCTTCTCAGCCTTGGCATCTATAGCATATGCCAGGTAGGCGTCACATCCCTTTGCAACAAGCTTTCGAGCTTTTGCAACAGTCAACAAACACAGATCCCCACTTCTCCTATCCCCATAAATGCAAATCTCACGCCCCTCTGGAGTAGTTATCTTTATCATTCGCTTCTTACATACCATGTGGGCTTCATTCTCTATCAACCAATCCATCCCGATAATTACATCAAATTCACTAAACTCGATCGGAATCAAGTCCAAATTGAAGACTACATCTTCAATCACTAAGGTGCAGTTTCGGTATACATGATCTACTTTAACTAGAGTATTACTAGCAGTTTCAATATCAAGTACAGCAGATAGCTTACACAAAGGCATGGCAAGTTGTTGTGCAAACATAGTAGATACAAACGATCTATTGGCACCCGAGTCAAATAATACTCTTGCAGGTAAAGAGTTTACAATAAACATACCCGTGACCACCTCCGGGTTTTCCCTAGCCTCTTCTGCAGTAATCTGAAATGCACGAGCCGGTGCCCTTTGCGACTGACCCCGACCTCGGTTAACTGAACCGCCGCTTGAACCTCCTGAAGATCGTGTTGATGTTGGAGCAGCAACTGCTGGAGCATTCTTTCGACAATTCCGACTATAGTGCCCACATACCCCACACTTATGGCAGGCATCTGATCTCCGTGGACATTCATCTGAAAGTGACCCAACTCTCCGCAGCAAAAGCAAGCACGCCCGTATGTACACTTGCCGAAGTGTTCCAGATGACACTTGTTACAATACTGTGGCTCGGTGTTGATAGAGTATGCACGAGCACGACCGGAAGAACTAGACTGTCGACGAAAGGACTGTTGTGGCGAGTACTGCGAAGATCGTGAAGAACCAGAATAACCTCCTTCGCGTTGGCGTTTCGGTGGTGAAGGTTGAGTTGGATTAGCTGAGGCAGCAGCGGACCCCATCACGTAACCAGACGTACTTAAAATTTGTTCCACATTTCTGGCGGCTTCCAATAGACCAGCAAATGTGGGGTAGCGTACATTGCTCATCACCCTCCGAATCTCCAAATCAAGACCAGCCTCAAACCTGGTCACTTTCCTTTCCTCGGTATCCACTTGATGAGGCGCGAACAAACTCAGCCTCGTAAACTCAACAGCATACTGGGACACAGACTTAGTCCCCTGAATCAGCGTCATGAACTTAGCTTCAAGTCTTCGGCGCTCATCGGCCGGACAGTACTGCTGAGTGAAAACTTCAGTGAACTCAGCCCATTTCATTACAGCAACCTTCTCCATTGTTAGTGCATTCACCATCGAGTTCCACCACATTATTGCGTCTTTGGTGAACATGGCAGTAGCGAATCGGACCATATCCTTCTCAGCACAATCGCTGATTCGGAAAGTCCTTTCTGTAGCTGTTATCCACTCCAGTGCAGTAACAGCATCCCCCAACCCAGTAAATTCAACGGCTCCATTTCCCTTAAAGTCCTTGAAACGACAACCCCTGGGCTTATTAGATGACCCAGTGTTGTCATCTTGCTCGTCATTGTTTCCTCCCTCCTTTTCCTTATTCTTCCTTTTGTCTTCCCTTCGCTTAGCTTCGGCCTCATCTCGAGCCCGAAACTGATCTTGTATCATCCGATTTTGCTCAGCCATCATGGCTAGCATCATTTCTCTCGTCTCTTCAGGTGTCATTCCTCCTCCAGACATGTTCTGAAATATGAAACATATAACTTATTTAGTAACATGTCATTTATTTATAGACACCACCCAATTGTCCCGTATGATAGTCAATATTCTTACGATTACTAGATCGTAACCTATCTTAGTTCAGATTATTACTTAGAATCACTACATGTCAACACTTAATGTTTGAGATCAAGACCTCACGGACAGTTGAATCTCAAACTACTGCTCTGATACCATAAGCTGTGACACCCTTGCCACATTAACCACCAATTTCAATTAAACCCCAGGATTAATCACCAACATACAAATTACATAATGATCTGATATCTTAATTAAAGTGCGGAAGCCAAATACATAAATAAAAGTATTACAACTGAGTCTAACACATTACGGTGCTACAAAGGTTACACGTCTAAGTCTACCAACTCCAATTATTACATTATCTCAAATTCATTACAACAAAATTTTCATAAACCAAATACCAAAGTAAACGGTAGAAATCTTCAAATACTTCAATAGATTTCCTAGCTAGATCGTCCAGCTGTAGACTTCCCTTTTCCTGTAAAAATTCAACAACTAAAAGGTAAGCGAATGCTTAGTGAATACCAGATGATTTTCACACATTCTACAAATCTTTATGATGCCCCCAGAGTATCCGCGGTAACACATACCGTATACTCCACACGTATCCAAGATACGCAAACCTGAGCCGCAGCTCCTTCGAGCTGACACTCGGCATAAGAAAAACCAACCATCTGAGGCAGACATTACATCGGGGATGACATACTGTCTATCCTGACCACAGAGGTGTCAAACTCTTGGTCATATAGCACAGTAACATCAGAGTACAGATGCGACCACGCAGGTCCATCGAGAGGATGCACAACAAATGAACGGACATGCAACAAATATGAATGTGCATCAACATAAACGCATGTTAGTAGAATGCCAAACGAACACGAAACAACAGGCCTCAGCAGGCAATGCAAACATAAAGCAGATGCAGACATGTTAAAAATCAAAGGTACTCACAGTGGGTGCGTTATTATCTTTATTCAAATTTTATTTCTCCTCGAAATTTCAACCGGATCCACAAAGTACCCCACTGTGGGTTAAACAACACCACAAGGGACCTGTTAAGTCAGTTGTAACAACACATTGTGTCAATAATATGTTTAATTTCATAAAACTTAATTTTATAAGTTTTGCAATAATTGATCCCCATTTCGGATCCATGTCCGAATTCGGACCCCACCCGAATTCGAACCCCCAATTCGGATCACATGCCAATTCGGATCCCATTAAGTTTGAATTTCGGACTCAAGCTAATTTCGGACCCCATTACAAGTTCAGGCCCATCCGAATTCGGTCCCCAACCGAATTCGGACCCCCATCCAAATTCCAATACTTAGAAATATTTTGATATATTAACTTTCCTGAAATCCGGGCCTCATCCGAATTCGGACCAGATCCGAGTTCATCTCGGATCCGAATTCGGATCCCTCCCCATTCGAACTTGTGCAGCTTTTTAACATTTTCCAGATTTTAATTCCATCATTTTTGGTACTTTTTCAATACATGAAATAATTTATACCAACTTAAATATACTTAATTTCAAGCATTTTAACACTAACATTAACATGCTTTCATACTAAATTCAATCCTTTTTGACCCTTTTCATCATCCAACGAACACACACACTAAAACACACACAAAATCCTCAAATCCATACTTTTAGCTTGAATCAGATGCTGAAATTTAATATGTAGCATTATAAACACTAGATTTAAACTAATCCACAACTTGATCATACATGCAACAACATTTGAATCTCCAAATCTATGATTCGGATTTGAACAAAACCGAACCCAAAATGCTTCTAAATTCGAAATTTAAAGAATTATTACCTCAAATCTTCGATTGCAGTGTTGATAGCTCCTTGAATGCAACCTTGTTTCAGATTTTCAGCTTCCAAATCCAAGTTTTGATGTTCTTCGATTGTAGAGAGAGAGAGAGCCGAGAGAGAGATTTTAGAGAGAGAAAGTGCTTGGTGAATATGAAAGACAAAATTTGTCTTTCATTCCTTTTATTCACCACTTTAATCTTTTGGCTCATTAACCCCTCAACTTATCCGGTTCCATTAAATACTGATTTATAAAATAAAAGATTTCTATCTTTTATTTATTATCCTTAATACTTAAATAATTATTTTCACTTAAATAAATTGAAATTTCTAAATTTCCAAATAATACAACAAACTTTATAATTAATCCAAATTTCGTACCAACTTTCATAATTCAACTTAAATTACATATTAAAACTTAATAACTTCAAATACAATAATTTAAATCCAAGGATGTTACATGGTGGAGGCACAGCTTCAGAAGCGACACCTTTACACTTTATAAGTGAGAGAAGGACGGTGTGACATTCCTCAGCAGCTTCCTTTTGGGCGTCCAGGTTAGCCCGGGTAATCACACCGGCAGGACGAAGAGTTGCCGTTAACATCTCCAAGTTTTTAGGGAGATGGCCTGAAGTGGATGGCGTTGATGGAGCCACCTCAGGTCTTCCTTCCGTCATTTCTGGCTCCTGTATTGGACGCTCAGATCCGGAAGTTTGTGGAGCTGCCACGGAGACAACTCTTGGGGATGCCACAAAGGCATCGTGCGTTGTGTGTATATGGGGGGATTGAATCGTGAATGAAGGAAGTTCGGTCACGTGGGGAGGAGTGTGACCTCGTTCAACACCGCCACTCTCCGAATGAGAGGGCGATGGCGTATGAGCAAAATCCCCGTGCAATGAAGTGGTTTCCCTTTGAGGGGACACCAAGTGGATGGTGGGGGTGATTTCGACCGTTGGACTGGCGGTCTTTTGGTGGGTGGTCCGGCTGATAGGGCTTCGCTCACCCTCAGATTGGATTTCTATCCCTCGCGCGACAGAGACGGTTCGTTCGGAATCCACCGCCTCTGCCGCCTCACCTCCTTCGCCCTCACTTACAAACACATTCTCCCCCTCACCTATTCCCAATGATTGATGTACTTCTGCCTAAGCTCCCTCGTTCAGGCCTCACCTTTGGATTGGCTAGACTCAGTCGGTTCTGACTGAGCCTCATCCGGATAAAACACTCGAATATAAGCCCTAACCCTTTCCAAATCCCTTGCCTTTAGCATTAGAGACAACGGAATAGTCATTATAGGTACTGAAGGGGCCCCCTTTGGCAAAGTAAGCTTCTGAATGGCCACTGTAGGGTACACGTCGGCCTCAGGACGTTCATGAATGTCCTCATCATTATCCATCACATATTGTATGATAAGTTGCAGAAACCGTTGGAGAGGTATGTACTTGCGTCCCTTTTTGGTTCCCCTCTCCAGATGTACTCTTCTCAATTCCTCGAAGAGGAAAGCCGCATAATCAACATGGCGGTCAAAGGTAAAGCCGGTGAACATGGCTAAGACCTGAACCGAGGCATAGTCGTGGCCTGAGTGCTTTGTTATGAAGCACTTGTTGATGACGTCGAAGAGAATCCGCCAATGAGATTGTAGATTCTTTGTTCGGAAATCGGAGGGTTTGTTGAGAGGGCCGTCATAACCCAAGGTTTGGATTTTGGCTAGGGTTTCTGGGATGGAAGGGATGGGATCAAACTGAAAGCGGTTTGGCAAATAAGTTTCTGCGGGAAGGCGAAGGATATGGCGTATGGCGGCGATGGTGATTTTGACGGGGACACAGTCAATGGTGGTTGTGAAGAAGGGTTCGGCGTCGGGAACATATTGCAATCTGTTCCAAAATTGTTGCAGGTATATCTGGGGAACAGCGATTGCGGTAGACAAAGCATAATATATGGGGTGGTGAAGGAGGACGTCGAAGGCGAGGGTTTGTGGTTCTTTGGTGAGAATGGAGAGGTCGAGCTGCCAGTTATGTGGTATAAACTCGACAAACTCGGCCTGGGGATGGATGGATTGTTCGGGTAGTTGGGCGTTATTATTGGGAATGGGGGGATGGGGTAGGGTGAGGACAACAGCTGGTTCCATCATCCTGCAAAGGTGCATCAAAGTTAGAACACAAGACTTGATATGATATGACATTGAGATGAAGTCTAGATAAGCGTGAGATAGAAACTACCTGATCTGTTTAAAGCATCGGGTCTTTATTAGTAGAATAAAATTCTACTAATTATAGTCCAAACTCAATCGTTAAGAGACCAATGTTAGATCAGACGTTTTCACTCAAACACTAATCCTAACTCTGATCAATGGTGCACCAGAATGAAAATATTTTTGGATTTTTGATTTATAGTGAAAATGCAAAAATGAGAGAATTTTAAAAAATATGCTAAGTGTTGGATTTCGGATGGTCCGAATTCGGATGAATAGTGTCACGAATTCGGATCAGGCCGAAATCCAGATGATGCATGAAATGGAATGGTTGGGGTCCGAATTCGGATGAAGTGATGATGAGGTTTTGGGCCGAATTCAGATGATGTGGTGATTGTGGTCCGAATTCGGATGCCTGTTCGGATGGAATGCAATGCATGCAATGGAGATAAAGGACCTAACTCGGATGGAAACCGAGTTTGGATCCCATCCGAGTTCGGATGAGCAGTACTTTTGCAAACTTAGACTTAAATGAATTTTTTGGCAGTACTTGAAGGACCGAATTCGGATCAACAGTGACCGAATTCGGTTTTAGTATGTTTGAAAAACCTTAAAATTAGTCTAAGGGGGACATCCGAATTCGGGGCTTGATCCGAATTCGGACGTCCGAAATGCATGCAGCAGTTAATGAGTTCATGCAAGTGTCAACGTGAACAGTTAAAATTGTGATAAAAATGCATGAAATTAAAGATCCTAGACTACAAACATATAAGGAACATTTTATCTAACTACAACAAAGTAAAAATCACACATTAAACTACCTAAAAATAGCAAAAACCGAAAGTAAAAACTAATAAATTTTTGAAAATCAAACAAGCAAAAATAAAGTTAAATACTGAAATAAAGCTAGAAATATGTTACCTGATGATGCCGAAGGTGAACGAAGCAAGAAAAACGAAAGAAAATGGTTGTCAAAAAGCTTGGAATCGGTTTTAATGGTGGCCAGCGGTGGGAGAAGTCGACGAAGAGAGAAAGAGGGAAGAAGATAAAATTGCTTAAAGGAGAAGTAATGTGTGTTGACCGGTTGACCGACCCTATTTAAAGTCGCATGGGTCGGGTCCGGGTCAGAAAGGATCCGTGCCCAAGGGAGGTTGGGCCGCCGGATTGTTCACTTAACACACACACACACACAAATAAAAAATTAGGCTTTAAGAAAATAAAAAGAAACAAGATTTTTTAATAAAAAATTTGGTCCAATTTTATTAAAATTTTTTGTATTTTTTCTTTGAGACAAAGAAACAAAAAATATTTTTGGTATTTTCTTTTAGTATTTAAGACAAAAAAAATGAAATAAAATAAAATAAACTAAAATATTTTTGGCTTTTTGAAAAGTTTGAACAAATAAAATATTTTTGGGATTTTCTAAACTATTAAGTTAAACTTAAACAAAATAAACTAAAATAGAACCAACCTAAAATTTAAAATTTAACTACAAAAATTAAAAAGAAACAAAGAATTATAAAAATTAATATCCTAACTATACTCCCCCTCAAATAAATACTCATTCGTTTCCTTTTCTTTTTCAGATTAAGTTCTTGAACCTTTTTAGCCTTAAGGATACAGACAAACCTGGATTATGTTTGCGTCCCACTTCGTGATGAACAATTCACATATCAATTTGTCAGGATCATTAGTTATTAAAAATGTACATAGATAAGGAAATATTGAGTTTCAATTTTGTGACACAATCCTTAAATTTAAATAACAGATATTTTCTAAAATAAAGGAATTCAAACATGATAGTTTGAAATAGAGTTATTTAAGACAATATCTGATATTTAATTGGAAGGCGGATTCAACATGCCGATATGGGATACTAAAAACTGAAAACGAGGTTCGTCTAAAGCTTTAGTAAATATATCCGCAAGTTGATATTCTGTGCCAACAAAATACAACTCAATGGTTCCCTTTTCTACGTGATCTTTAATAAAATTATACCTGATATCTATGTGTTTCATTCGAGAGTGTTGCACGGGATTGCAAGAGATGACAATAGCACTCCGAGAATCGTAGTAAATCGGGAGATTGGCGAGTGAGAATCCATAATCGCGTAAGTGTGTTCTCATCCACAGCACTTGAGAGCAACAGCTTGCAGCTGCTACATACTCATCTCGAACCTGGACTCCATTAGGGCTGAAAAATCCTTACAAAAATTACTGTCAGTAGATCCAAATATAATGTCGTCGACATATATCTGTACTAGCATTATATGTGGGCCTTCCTTTCTAGTGAACAGAGTTGTGTCCACCACACCTTTACAGAAACCGGTAGAAATAAGGAAATTAGAAAGACTGTCATACCATGCGCGAGGTGCTTGTTTTAAACCATAGAGGGCTTTATCTAGCACATAAACATGGTCAGGTTTATGTGTGTCAACAAAGCCTTGTGGTTGTTCAACGTACACCTCTTCGTTAAGTTCACCGTTTAGAAAGGCAGTCTTGACGTCCATTTGGTACACTTTGAAGTCCTTGTGAGCCGCGTACGCCAAGAAGATTCTGATTGCTTCGATCTGTGCAACTGGAGCGTAGGTCTCGTCATAATCCATCCCTTCTTGTTGTCGGTAGCCTTTGGCAACAAGTCTCAGTTTATTCCTTATCACAATGCCGTTCTCATCTCGTTTGTTCTTAAAAATCCACTTTGTTCCGATCACTTACGGTCTTTTGGTTTGGGAACTAACCGCCATACTCTAAGCTGTTCGAACTGGTTGAGTTCCTCTTGCATTGCAACTATCCAGTCTGGGTCTTTTAGGGCTTCATCCACACGAGCTGGCTCTTTCATACTAAGGAATGATGCGAAGAGGCATTCATCAGCAGACGCCCTACGAGTCTAGACTCCAGTTGAAATATCACCAATGATTTGATCTGTTGGGTGACTTTGGGTCCATTTAATCTCGTGTAGAAGGGGTGCTCGGGATGGAATCTCAGTGGTTAAGGTGGTGATGGATGAAGATTCATGGTCAATGGTTTCAAATGATGGTACCACTGGTTCCGGTTCGATTTCTGAGTGTTCAGGTGAAGGAAGGATAGTTGGCATTATATGTGAGGGTATTATAGGAGTAGATTCAACTACGGATGTATCGGTGGATGATGTTGATGGGTGAGGGTATGATATGGATGAAGATGGAGCGGAGAAACTTTGTAGGGCAATTGAATTTGAAGGATTACCTACATTATTGACAACATTAGACACATTAGCATTAGGACCGAAAAATTCTACTTAAAAAGGATCAAACAAATTAACTAAATCAGAAGAAGAAAAAGAAATAGGGTTATTAGAAGAGTCTCCGGGCATTTGAGTAATGCGAGGTCCTGTATGATCAACTTCGGGAGCCAGTTCAGCCAACTCATCATATGTGACATGCACACTTTCATTGACTGTTCTGGTTCGGGTATTGAATGCGCGTTAGGCCTTCGAGTTGGATGAGTATCCAATGAAGATCGCTTCATCCGCCTTTTCGTTAAACTTCCCGAGGTTGTCTTTATTGTTCACAACATAGCACCTGCAACCAAATACATGTAAGTACTTGATAAATGACACTTTATTCAAAAAGAGTTGTTAAGGAGTTTTGTTAAAGCGCTTATGGATAATGGAGCGATTTTGTGTGTAGTAGGCTATTGATACGGCTTCGGCCCATAAGAACGTAGGTAGCTTCGAGTATGTGAGCATTGTACGAGCGACTTCCACAAGCGTACGGTTACGCCTTTCCATGACCCCATTTTGTTGTGGCGTTCGAGCAGCAGAATGTTGATGCTGAATACCTTTGGATCGAAGGAAGCCCTCAACTACCGAGTTCTTGAACTCCGTGCCGTTATCAGATCTGATTGATTGAACTGACAGCTGCCGTTGGGTCTCGACACTCTTTATGAAATCTATGATTTCTTGAGCTGTCTCGTCCTTGGAACGCAAGAACCTGACCCAGGTATATCGTGAATAGTCATCAACGATAACCAACACATATCGCTTCCCGTTTATGCTTTGAGTCCGCATCGGTCCGCATAAATCCATGTGAAGTAACTCCAATACTCTTTTCGTTGATGGTTCGGGCTTAGGTTTGTGAGATGATCGTTTCATCTTTCCTTTCTCACAAGCTCCACAAAGATGGTCCTTTTCATAACGCAATTCAGGGAGACCTTTGACCAGTTGTTTGGCAGCCAGCTTGTTGATATTGTCAAAATTCAAATGAGATAATCTTCGATGGCACAACCAATAGTCTTTTGAAGAGGCTTTTGATAAGAGGCAAATGTTATCCTTCACTATTAGCTTGGCTACGTCAATGGTGTAGAGGTTAGAGTTTCGGGAACCAGATAAGATTTCTTTTCCATCCATACTCCTTACACTGCAGTTCTTAGCCCTAAATGTTACCTCTAGTCCTTTGTTACAGAGCTGTCCTATGCTACATAGATTATGAGATAATCCCTCAACATAGTCAACGTCCTTGATGACTAGATTATTTAGAACTAAGTCTCCGAATTTTACCATTCCGCAATACTGTTCAACTACGTTGGACAGCAATTCCCTTCTTCCCGTCATATGCTTGGAGCATCCCGAATCCATATACCATATGGATTTAGCCTAAAAAGCAAATAAATTCATACAATGAAAAACTATATGCATTCAAACACATCGATTTTTAATTTACAATCAAACCGTGTTCTGAACCGAGATGTTCAGAAGACATGATGAGGTTAAGACCGGCACCTGAACTGTGTGCACAGAAGCCAAACGTGTCGGTTTAAGCACAACCGACAAGCAAAAGAACGGGTCTTAGTCTATGGTAACTAGAAGCCATTTCATTGAAGAACGGGTCTTGATCAGAAGTAACCAAGAACCATCTGCATAAAGATCACACAACTTTGGGTACCCACCTCAATATGGGTCCCTTTTTGTTAGGAGTTCCAGATGTATATGGCACATGTGCAGTTTTAGGAACCCATTTAGCATTTTTGTGTGGTCCGGATGCATAACCCTTAGGAATCCATTGAAGATTGGATTTATGAGGCGATGAAATTGCCTTCAGTGTTTGACTTTTTGAGACCTTTTTGACCTTTGCTTTGGTTTTGGGCCTCGGCAACAGACAAGTCTCAATTTTATTTGAGGCTAATGATGCAACATTTTTTGTTTTCTTTTTCCGAATTCGTTTAACAGGATATGGCACGAAAGCATTCATTTCAGGAACCTGTCGTCTATAACGAGTTGGACATAGATTAAATAATTCACTGAAAGAGTACTTTAAAGAAGCAACAGAATTCGGTACATCATTACACACATTGTTACACACTTTGTTACACACATTCTCTTTAGAGATTACAGACATCCTATCTCTAGTAACAAATTCACTTGGCATTATAGCCTTCTTCACAAAAAAACTTGAAAAAACCTGCATGGTGGTTTTAGGACTCTTCTTACATAATCTGTAGGAACAAAACGGTTAGAGTCAGTAAGCATGGAAGAATTAGACTTGACAGAATTTTTTTTTGTTGGTGAGTGGGTTTCTTAAAAGACTTGGATTGGATCTGAGTCTTTTTAGAAACCTCATTTTTAAACGGTTTGGAGCACTCACCTTTATAAATAATAGAAGAAATTTCAGCTTGTGCCTTACCTTTGTTTGATGACACATATGGGATTTTGATGGAATGAGAAACAGTTTGTTCTTTTGAAAAATCCTTCAACTTTTGAGAAACCATGTCAAAATTTTCTCTGTAGACAGTTAATTCCACAAATTGTTGAAAAGTTTGATTTACCAATTCTTCTTTGCTCTTAAGAAGAGCATCTTGCAGATCAAGTGCTTTCTTTTGAGACGACTTTAATTCCTTTTCTAAAACAGTGATTTGTTGTTGAAGAACTTTTCCAGGAATATAAAGTTGAGGAGTTGATTTTACAGTTTCTGTTTTCAATTCAGCTTCTGAATAAGTTGACAAGAAGTCTTCCTCTAAAGTGGGTACTCTAGAAGGATAACTCTCGTTAAGTTCTTCATGTTGAAAAGAAATTTCTTTTTCTTTGTGTTCAACACGTTTCTCATTCTCTTGGTTTAAAACTTCTTTTGATGACTCAAAAAAGAAAGATTTAAGACCGGCTCCCATATAATTCATGTCATAAAATAAAGGTAAAACTCTTTGAGCCTTTTCCAAATATTTAGGATTTTTAAAACCGATTCCTTGTTTAGAATGGTAAAACCTAGTTTCTTTGGGCTGATTTAAGTGAATAGTTTGTTTTGTTTGACCCCTTTTTAAATATGCATCATCAAGGGTCTTTATTCGTGAGTACAAACTTATCCTTTCTTCTTCAATCATTTTATATTTTTCTAAACTGTCTATATTTTCCATATTTACTGTATCTAATTATTTTGAAAGTACAGAAATTTATTCTTTTAACGAGAGTTTTTCTTTTGATAACCTATCCATACACGATTCAAGATATATATTCCTGTCCTGGACGTCTACTTTTTCGATTAACATCTGTTTTATAACATTGTGATTAGTTAACCACTTTGATTGATATAATTCACACGACTCTTTTAAAGTTTGAGTTAGATGTTCAGCCTGTACACACTTTGCAGTTTCAACATTTAACCTAGCTTGTAGATCAAGAATATGTGTGTGCAATGTACATTCATTATTTACAGATAAATTATCTACATGTTCTGGAATGTAACACGAATATACCTCACTTGTCTCTGAACCGGATGATGAGCATTCGGGATCGTCGGTTGTGGCCATCAGACATGCTGGTGGATTTTTCAATGTCTCCCCCTCAGCAGCATTGTCTGAACTCTCAACAGTGGAAACGGCACAGTGCTCCAACCCTAAACGATCAACCATATAGCAGTTTTTGCCCTTATCATCTTCCTCGTCGGTATCTTCAGCATCCCAGTAATCTTCCTGGGCGACGAGGGCCATTGCGTCGGTTCTTTTCTTGCAGCCTCCAATTTTCTCTCATAGTAGCCGACGTCTCTGTCATACTTATTATTGCACTCCCGGGCAAAGTGGCCCGGTTTTCCACACTTGTAACAGAGACGCTCCTCGGCCCCTTTTGGTTCGTCGGCTCGCAGCCTTTCATCCTGTCTCTCAGCCGGTCGCTTGTCGGCGCGACGATGTTCTCGGCTATCATCTCTTCTTTTGTCCCGACGCTCATTATCTCTCCTCTCATCCCGGCGATCGTCCCTGCGATAATCCATGCGATCGTCCCTTCTATCATGCTCTCTCTTGTCATCCCGACGATCATCACGCCTATCGTCTGGCCTTTCATAACGGCGATCATCTCGATAGTCGCGTCTATCGTCATACCTTCTATCATCCCTGTCGTCTCTTCGGTAATCATCCCGGCGATAATCATCGTGTCGTTCATCCCTACGGTCATCTGAGTACCTCCGTCGACCGGTGTCATAACGGAGTTGATTGTTAGTCTTGTTGGAAAACCGTCGCTGTTAGAGACGATTGGTCCACAAGGCTATTTGTTCCTGAATAGTGGCCTCTTCCTCATCAATTACCTCACGTGGAGGAGAAGCATACTTGTACAGTGATGACGATGAACCTGGTGCGAAGGATGGAGTGGGGATGTTCGTGTTGGTGATCAAGACTAGTGAACCATTGGGTTTCATTCCAGTGTTGGCAGATAGCAGTAAAGATGCGAGTTGATTTTCCATCAGCTTCTGTTGATCCACATCCCCTTGATACTTCTTCAGCTCTTTGAACACGACATTGATAGATACCTCCGGAATATTCAGGACGCGTTTTGTGGTCTGACATGCGATCTGCCACTCGGGGGCTAAGGCTGCATAGAACTGGATGTTTATGTCATCCCTGTCCTTTTTTATGTGAAGTTTGTTCAATTCATTCAGGACCGCACAAAACCTTGTAAACGTAGCTTGCAGAGATTCCCCGTCTTTGGCTTGGAATTCTGTAAACTTATCCTTCGCTTCCTTGATCTTGGCACGATCATCGAGATCTGCCCCAAGCATTTGGACTTCCAATTCGTCCCACATTTCTTTGGCAGACATTTTGCTGTCTACGCTAACCAATATGTCAGTAGGGAGGGCCTGATAGATTAAATATTCTGCCCTTTTATCGGCATGCTGCCTGTCTCTCTCGGCGTCATTAGCCGGTTCTCTTTCAACTTTCGAAACTAAGACAGGGGGTCAGCCTCGGATCTGGCTGCGATTTCCCGATAGTAGATCACGGGACCCTCGGAGATGGACTGAAGCATTAGGTTCCCAAGCGGTTGCATTCCGAGAAATTTGAGGGACCGGGATTTCCATTGTTCATACTCATCTGGATAGAGAACTGGTGGTCTGTTCTCAGATCCGAGTACGAGAGCTTCACGAGACATGATGTGGTGTTGATTGAAAAGATAAGATCTTAAAGGTGGAAACTTGAAACGGATGGGCTGGACTGCGGAAGAATAGCACACTGGATAGTGCTAATTCGGATAAAGTACTAAGTTCGGTGTAAGGTATTGCAACTACAGATCTATCTAGACGCGACAAACACCAACGAGTGCAGAATCCTCGTTAGCGGCTTGACGGTAAGATCACACTCACGGAACACGGAGACTACCACAATGTTATACGGACACTAACGAACGTACCTACACGATGATTCTCTCCGAAAACACACTCTGATTACCGGTAAACTCGAGATCGCCTTCTGCTTAATCACTCTCGAAATTCTGCAAAAGTCTCCTAATGATTCGAGTTAATCCCTAATTATAGAGACCAATTCGAGTTTGTCATGGGACAAACTCGAACCAGGCCCAAGGCCCATTCGAATTTGTCCTCATGACAAATTCAAATTTGACTTCTATGCTAAATTCGAATTTACCCTAAATTCGAATTTCACATGTCAAACTTCTTTTTGAATATATGTTTTAGCTTATGTTTGAATTAATCTTTGGACTTTATGTTTGAACTTTTTGTAAAACATTACATCCAGTTCAAACATACAATCAATAAATATCAAACACACAAAATCACATATATCAAACACTAGTTAATATTCAATACCTTGTAATATGACTTAGACAAAATGCTAACACAACTTAGACTGCTATCGTCACACAGGGTGTACCAACAAACTCCCCCTTGACGATAGCTTCTAACTATTTACATTTTGATTAACTACTAGGTTTATTTAAACTACTTCCAGCAAACAAGCCCTGTTCTACACATACTTTAACTACATTATGATATTTTCTGGCGTCAAACTCCATGTGAGCATCACTCGAGATTTTGTGAGTATGGAGCACCTGAAGGTCATCTTTCGAGAGATTAACTAGGTGCAGCGGATCGTGTACTCTAAGAATTACTTTTTCTTCTAAGTCTTCCATTACCGCTTCACCTGTTTCACTTTCCACGTACCACCAGTTGAAGTTGTTCAAAACATTTTGTGGCATTGGCTTGAGAGGGACTTTCATCAAACATCTAACTGGTTTATATTGAATTTTCATCCAAGGTCTACCAGTTAGAGGATCAATTCTATTATTGTCCATCACTCTTTTGCCAACTCTCAGATTGAGCCTTTCAAATTTTCTCGACCTCCCTTCCCTTTTAATGATCTTTGCTATGATTTCAGCATAAGGGTCGTCCCCGATATTGATCAGCTCCTTCCATGCCAACGCCTTTATCTCAACCTTTGGCAAGGAGTTGAAATCTTTCAGTCTTCTTCTAAGATACTGGAGGCCATCCTTTCGCTTGATAATGAATAGCTGCAGTTCTCGATCAAAGAACCAGCTTAGAATATTTCCTGACAGCTCTCCAGCACCAGGCACACACATCTTTTTCTTCAAGACTAACTCCTTCTTCTCTGCCCCGAACCACAACTTTCTCTTTTCTTCATTGGTAAGCTCTCTGGCAGGTTCTTCAGATTGTGATTCAGCATTTAATGCAACTTTAACCGCTTTGATGTCAATCACATTATGTTCACATGGCAGATATGTATCAGTGATGGGATTCTATTGAACGATGATCTCATTTGCCTCATCTTCTTCATCAACTAAGACCTCATCATCAGATTGCCAGTCTGCAATGTCTTCTGGCACGAACTCCCCTTCTTCAAGGTCTTCTATTTCATCCTCAAATTCAAAATCAAAATCTAGCGGCTCTTCCTCAATGTTCATTAAAGCTTCAATAATTTCATGCATGTCACTCTCTGTGACCTTTGAGGAACTTGCCTCTCCTCCTTCAGCTCCACCTTGACTAGGCTCCCCCAGAATTTCAGCATATAGAGCAGCAGGAAAATCTACTGGCTCATTCTCTTTAGGTGCATCGGGATCATTTCCATCGTCATCATCTCCCCTTCTTGGCTCCTCACTATCCCTACAAGATGTCTCCCCCTGAGCTTTTAGATTTTTCAATAACTGCTCAATAAGGGACCTCATCGATCGGATTTCGGCAGCTTGATCTGCCACAAAGGATTTCAGCTCCAGATTCACTTCTTCCATCTTTCCAACAGATTTCTTCAACTCAACATTCTCTTTGTCCACATTTGCATTATGCTTCTGTATTTCTCCCATAGCTTTCGTCAACTGAAAAATTTGGACTTGTTGGAAGTCGACCTTGCTCCTAGGCTCAGAAAACCTTTGATTATCAATGAAGGTTGATGAGGTGGATGGAATGGATTGAATGGGAGTTGGAATGGTTGGTGAGGGAATGGATGTTTGAACAGGTGGTGGAGGTGGTGGAATGGGTGCTTGTACTGATGGCTGAGTGGTAGGCATTTCTGGCTTAGAAGTAGAGGCCGAAGAAGCTCCCTGCATAAAACGATGTCGTTTGGCCCTTTGCCTGGGCACCAAAGGAGTAATTTCCTCTCCCTCAAAATCTGAGTCATCTGACTCCCTCGAAGCTCTTCTTTTCCCTGCCTCTTGATTTATTACCATGACTCGGGATCCATGTGTGCGTATGAGAATAGAAGGATCTTCTGTTTCTTTCTTAACGTCAATTTCTTCCACTTCTTCTGATTCGGAGTCTGATTCACTCTCTTGTTCAACATGCACATATTCATCTATCTGACTAAAAAGATCTTCTTCCCCTTCCGGTGGTTCCAGAATATCACCAACAAGCTCAGTAGTAATTTGCTCATTTGCATTCGGCCCAGATGCCCATATCTCTTCTAATGTTTCCGCCCGTTGATCAGTTCCGCGGGCTACACCGGAAGTACTAGCTTCAACACCTGAAGGACCAGCTTCAACACCTGCAGGACTAGCTTCTACTGTCTTGCCGACGGTCTCTGCCTCCTCCTTTGTTGCTGAGGCCTGGGCTGTTGTTGTTGCAGTTGTGGCTGTTGTGGAATTTGAACTTCCCCGGCCCAATTGGCACCTTCAGGGTATTGGAAATCTGGATTCACCACTGCACCAAAGAGTGGTGCCTCCACTGGCATAGCTAATCTTCCTCTATGAGCTTGACAATCTGCAAAGATTCGTTTGTCAATCACAGCAACACATTGAATTTCAGGTAACTGTGGCAGATTTGGCAGGAAATGTCAGAATTAACATCATCACAAATCGTGGATATAACAAAAATATTTCTCGTTCTGGAGCTGTTATCTGTTGAACGAACTCTGCAAAGAACATTTCTGAATAGCTGAATCTCTGATTGTAGACAAGCGCGATCATTCCTGACTGAATCTTCGAAACGATATAGTCAAACCCTGCTTTCTTGGGAGCAAAGCACACCATGAAGACGTGTGCTAGATATCTCTACTGTCCGATCAGCCCACTCTTCATACACGAGGATTTATTCACGTCCAGGCTATAACCCATCCTGATGAATGCAGCTTGCCTGATTGCTAACGGAAAGTCAATCGGTCCATTTTCTTGCTCTTTAAAGCCCAACTGCAGCACTCTACGCAACACATCAGCTGAAAACACTAGAGGGTGTCCAGCAATCCTCGTCCTTAATACTGTTGGAGTAACAGTACAATCAACTTGTAAATGGTCCCAAAATTCACGAACATAAGGGATCACTATCTGTATGTTATGCGACAGAGCATAATAAATCCTGGAACCAGCCAAAAAATCCACCATTTGGCGGTATGGTTGCGCCTCAGGCAGTTCGCGGTCCGGAGAAATGACCATATTATGCTTTTGAACGAAAATTCTATCTGTCATATCTGTATAATACAGTATAAAATATTAGAATAATCAATATAAACACAAACTTGTTTAAATTCAAATTTGTTTTATTTTGAACTTGTGTAAGTACAAAATCCAACACATATGAATTTCTACAAGATTGATTTAAATTTTAACCAATAACTTCGAATATAATGGTAAAGTCGAATAACAAATTCGAAACTATCATTATTTCAAATTTATTGGCTTCTTCGAGTTTAGTGACAAACTCGAAGCCACGATCAAATTCGAGACCATGATCAAATTCGAACATGTCGGTTTGAGTAACAATCAAAATCCAAGATTTTAACCTTTTTAGACTTAGAAAATTACATCCATTAAATAGGTTCTAATCAAAGATATTTGTAACCTATTCGATGTTTCACCGGTTCAAACTTTGGTATTTTGAAATACAAAGTTCACACCATTGAAATCTCAAAATCAGTCGATTTTGGCTCAAATTAAGTCTAAAATATCCTAAATCTTGTATAATAATTAATGTTGATTATACCTAGATTTGTTAGTAGCTCGAACACAAATAGACAAAAACTCGACAAATAGTAGAAAACTCGAATACGGCAAAGTCGAAGACACAAAGTCGAAATTGCTCACAACAAACTCGAAAGGCTCAAAATCGAAGGTAGGTGATAATGACTTGTCACTGTTGACCTATTTATACCAACCACCTTCGAGTTTGTGACATCTTTCGAATTTGATGCCAACTCGAAGTCCTTGCCAAATTTGGACATGCATTTCATTTCGATTTTAGCTTAAAGTCGAATTTGAACTTGAAAATTTTGAAAATATTGAAAATCTTTGAAATAAATTCAACTTTTTCAACTTTTACAACTTTTTCGTGTAACGGAATAAACTATGTCAAATCTTTTACCCTAAGCACAAGATTTTCACGCAGTGTTTATTTTATTCAACTGGGAATGCACCCTCAGTAATTTTGACCTTTTTCCTAAGTAAAAATAAAAAAATAAAAAAATAATAAAAAAAATAAAAATGAAGTATAAAGTAAAAAATAAAACAGAATAAATTAAAGTTAAAATTGTGAACAAAAATTAAACTTAGGCTAATCTACATTATTTTAAAATTCACAACCTATTCTAAACATGTAACAGAATATTTTTGACGAGTATAGTCAAAGAAAGGTTCAATCAGATAGCGGTGTCAAATACGCACTTTCAGTATTCAAACTTTCACACTTAGAAATTTTTGATTCCTTTGATTATTTGTCGTGACATACATTTCTAGCTGATTGTTGGTATTATTTTCCCATTAAACATGTTACATTTCAGAATATCCCTTGGCCCTTTTATTTATCAAGAAATTTTCTTACGTGACTCATACTTAGACATATTTTTATGATCAAGGCATACACACAATGATTATAACTTTTTGGTATTGCAAATTTTCTTTAAAAGGCAAACATCGGACACAGGTCTGTATTTACATACAACAAAGTGTCTTAGTTTGTCTTAAGGTTTATTTTTAAAGCTAGCAAGACAGCGGTGACAGGTCTGTACCGACGTACAACAAAGCGACTTATCTTGCTAACTCGAGTCAAACCAGAGGCAACAAGTCTGTACTTACGTACAACAGAGTTACTTGTTTTGACTCTCAACTTAGTATATGAGTTTTTCTATTCCTTTCATTTTTTAAGATGTATCTGATGTTGTTATACATCCCCAGAAAGTTTGCATACCTCATTTAAATCAAAGTCTGTATGTCTCTAACATAAAAATTAAGACCAGTTGGTCATACATCTAAGTTAGTGACACGTCTGACTTTTTCTTGAATATTTTATTAGCCTTGAGACTCCCTATATGTATTATGCCTACCAACATATCAAACCAGATAATGTATAACACTTAGGATTATATGTGCATTATGTGTGAAAGTTAAAAACACTTAGTGTTTGTATTAACTGTGCTAATTTTCGTCACTTTGAACCTATGCATCTAAGACTTAACTCTTTTTCTGATATTCTCTTTTTTTGAACTTTTTATGGTTTTCTCTCTTTTTTCTTTTGTTTTTCATAAATAAGAATAAGAAAATAAAATAACCTACTAACTTACTATAAAAGGAAACTATCCTAAGCTACTAGACTTACTATAAAAAGAAAGAAAAACTTACTGCTATAAAAGGAAATAAAATCTACTAAGGTCAATTTACTCTGGATTACGCATTCCATTTAGTTGAATCAAATACTCAAAACGTGCTTTATCAAAAGCTTTGGTAAATAAATCATCATTATTATCATCCGTTGCCACTTTTACCAGCTTTATTAAATTCTTTTCAGCACAATCACGTATAAAATGATGTCTTATGTCTATGTGCTTTGTCTTAGTATGTTTAACTGGATTATTAGTTATTGCAATGGTAGACTGGTTATCTATCCTAATAGGAGTTTGAGTATAAGACAAACCGTAAATTGTTGTTGTATCCACAAAACCTGTGAACAACAACTACCAGCAGCTACATATTCGGCCTCGCACGTTGACACGACTACCGAAGTCTGTGTCTTGCATTGCCAGGAAACTAGCCTCCCTCCTAGGAACTGACAACCTCCAGTTGTTGACTTGCGCGTCAAGCTACATCCTCCGTAGTCTGAGTCCGTGAACGCCCTCCAATTCCAGATCGCCCTCCGCGTGATACCAAAGTCCTGGCTTCGGTATCGACTTGAGGTATCGTAGAATCCGCTTCATAGCTTTCATGTGCATCTCATTAGGATTAGCTTGAAACCTAGCACAACTACAAACAACAAACTTAATATCAGGTCTGGAAGCAGTTAAATACATGAGTGACCCAATCATGGCCCGATATAACGTCGGATCCACATCGGTATCACTTTCAGTACTCGGTCCAAGATTGTGATTCACTTGAATCGGCGTGCTGAAATGAGCAGTCAACTTTGTTCCTTCCATCCCGAAGCGCTCTAAGATGTCGTAGACATACTTCGTCTGATGAATAAACATTCCCTCCTTCCTCTGATCGACTTGCAAACCCAGAAAGAAGTTCAACTCGCCCATTGCACTCATCTCAAACTTTGACTTCATCACCTTTTTAAAATCAGTGCACATTTGCTCGTCTGATGATCCAAAAATGATATCATCCAAGTACACTTGTACCAAGATGAAGTGTTCCCCTTTTCTGTTCACGAACAGCGTACTATCTATCCTCCCTCTTTCAAACCCATTTTCTAAAATATGGTTGGATAATGTCTCGTACCATGCCCTTGGTGCTTGATGCAACCCATACAAAGCCTTATCAAAGCGATATACTCTGTCTGGATATTTCGGATCTGTAAACCCGGGCGGCTGTTCTACATACACCAGTTCCTTCACTTTCCCATAAAGGAAAGTACTCTTAACATGTAGCTGATAAACCTTAAAACCCTTGAAGGAAGCAAAAGCCAGAAACAAACGAATTGCTTCCAACCTTGCCACTGGCGCGAACACTTCATTGTAATCGATTCCTTCCTCCTGGTTGAAACCCTTTACAACTAACCTTGCTTTGTTGCGAGTGACTATACCCCGATCATCTCTCTTGCACTTAAAAAGCCATTTGGTTCCTATGGCTATTTCTCCTCGAGGTAATGGAACTCACTTCCACACTTCTAGTTTCCTAAATTGTGACAGTTCTTCCTACATCGCTTCAACCCAAGAGTTGTCTTTTAGTGCCATCTGCACATTTTTCGGCTCTACTTGCGAGATTAAACATGAGTAGAGGCAGGTATGAAAGGCCTCGGAGTCATTTATCATCGACAACAACACTGTGTTGTTACTTAAACTACTCCTAGTCCTCACACCAGCACTAGGATTTCCTATGATACTCTCGATAGGATGATTCTTGTTGATCCTAGATGTCTCTATCTCGTCAACTCTCAGATTATCTCCCAAATTTGATCCTATTTCTCCAGACGAGGGAACGACCTCAGACTCCACATTTTCTTCCTCATGGACATTTTCCTCAGAGTTAGAAGTTGTTGTCTTATTTTCGTTTGTAGGCGCTTCAGAACCAGTAACTTCTGGAGATCTATCTTCTGTTGATGTAGGCTCAGATGTTGATTGAAATGTGGTCCTCGGAAAGCTATGAACCTCGTCATTCAGATTTTATGACGACATGTCCTTTTCGATAGTACCTGCATTTTCATTCAATGGAATGTTAAATGACTCAAACAGTTTGTCATAATCAAATATCCATTCCGGACCAGTTTGGGGTTCATGTGTATAACTTGTGACTTCAAGGTTATACACAATCTCTACTGTACCATTTGATTTATTAAAAACTCTTTTATTTGGTGAATTCGACACATAACCTAGGAAGTATCCTTCGTCGGCCTTTTCACCAAACTTTGGTTTGTGTTTTGTTTTCATTAAAGTACATGGTACCCCAAAAGGTTCGAAGCCAGTTAAATTAGGTGGCCTTTTATTCAAAACTTCATAACAGGTTTCATTCAAAGATTTGACAGTAAGGACCCAGTTTAAAATATGACATGCGGTATTCACTGCCTCCCCCCAAAACATGGTAGGAAGCTTTGAATCCGATAGCAAGGTCCTTGCTGCCTCAATCAATGTCCTGTATTTCCATTCGGCCACCCCATTTTGTTGTGGCTCATAAGGTGCACTAAATTGATGCACTATGCCCTTTGATAGGCAATATACACCAATTACAGTGTTTTTAAACTTACTGTTCTGTTATCACTTCATAGTCGTTTAACCCTTGTTCCGTATGAATTTTCCACTTGGTCTAAGAACCCGATGAGCTTAGTAGCCGTCTCGTACTTTGTACCTAGAAAGAAAACCCAAGAAAAACGTGAATAAGCGTCAGTAATAACTAAGCAGTACCAACTACCACCTATACTCCTTTTGTTGATTGGTCCGAAGAGGTCCATATGCAACAAATCGAATGTGGCAGCGATGGAGTTCTGAGTCTTGGACTTGTGTGCCTTCTTGTGTTGTTTTCCTTTCTTGCACGGTAGACACTTATCCTCGAACTGAAAACTCTACATAGGAACACCTTGCACCAATCCATTATTCGTTATATAGTTCATCTTTCTCAGGTGCAAGTGTGCCATGCGTCTGTGCCATAAAACCGATTCAATTTCTGAAGCTTTAGATAGCAGACAAATTGGTCCCATCGAAGATTCCGGCTTGTTCATGTCGAGCATGTACAAGTCATTCTTCCTTGGAGCCCTCATCAGAATCCACTCTTCAGGTACCTTGAATCCCGGTTTTAGTACTAACGCCTCAGTATCAGTGAACAACACTGAATTCTTTTTATCACAGATTTGAGATACACTAATAGAGATTATGATCCAGTTTATCAACGTGATAAACTTGATCCAACTTGATAGTCCCATTAGTGTCCACTCTAGTACCAGTGATATTCCCTCCTTTATTTCCAGCGAATGATACAAAGCCCCGATTTCCTCCCTTGAAGTCTGCGAGTAGAGTTCTTTCCCCTGTCATGTGCCTGGAGCAACCACTGTCGACGAACCATTTGTTGTTTGGACCTGTAGTTATCTCCTGCACATGAAAGAAAATAGGTTAGTTATCACGGGGAACCCAAGCCATAACTGACTTGGTGATACCATTCTCGTCCACATACTTAAACTCTTTTAAATACCCATCTCGCCTTTCAGCTGACTTGGGTCTTTGAACTAGAGTCTGTTGTGGTGCCGAGTGATTTAAGTTCACTCTTTGCCTTTGTGTAGGCATTTGCTGTGGAGCTCTTGAATAATTACGATTATAATGTATATCGGACTGATATCCCTGAGCTCTACCTGGTGCTTGTTGTCTTACAGGTGTATGTGACCTAACCGGAGTGTAAGCTCTACTAGGTGTGGTACTCCTATAAGTCTGTTGCGGTCCTGACCTAGATTGATTTACGACTCGATTTGGGGAATTAGTACTTATCACTTCTTTTGGTCGACCTAACACTGGTATTTGTTTCACAGCAGATTTTGGTGCCGCTTGCACAGTTTTCTCGGTATTCTGAGAACTACTAGTGCTTGCACCACTTTGAGAAGGCTTAACTTGTTCTGGCTTTCCTGTCTTAGGTGTATTATCCACTTTCCTATATGGACAGCTAGAAGCAACGTGCCCCCTTTCGTGACATCTAAAGCAAGACATTTTATCAATTGAATTTTTGTGTGTGCCCTTTGATTTTGGTGTCTCACTAGTGTCTGGCTCTTGTGCTTCAACTATAGCGACTGGTTCATCATCCTGATCATTAAAGTCAATTTTGTGTTGTCCTACTGGTTTATCACTATAGGATGGCACAAATTTAACTTTCTTGATCTTGATATTATTATCAGGCACCTTAGTTTCATTTTCCTTTACAGTTTCAGACACTGGCTCCGGTTGTTCCTCTGAGTCAACTGATTTCTCAGTTTTCTCCTCAAGTTGAGGTACATAATTGTCATTGAAAGGTGGAGGACTCTCATGATATCATAGACCTACAGGCTTTTTAGATTGACGCTGTGCATCTAAAATTTTCCCTAGGTTAAGAGATGAGTTCCTAAACTTTTCAAGTTTACCATTTACCTCAACTACCATTACCTTAGATTCAGCTAGCTCTATGTCTTTGGTTTTCAGCTCCTTGGTTAATGCCTCACATGTCATACATGAGTTCTAACCTAACACACTGTTCGCTCAGTTTGTCCATTAGAACTATAACATCCTGTGCATCAGCCTTAAGCTTATCCCTAAGATCTTGCTTTATATCTACTAGGCTAGCATTATCTGTTTTTAACACTTCATTTTGAGCATATATGGTTTGATGTGATTCTAGTACTAAATTCAACCTATCGTTAGATGTAGCACATAAAACACATAAATCATGGAAAAGAGAAAAGTTTAGTGTTACCTTGGCATGATTTGATTCTACGTTGGCCATCTGTGCGGCAAACTCCAGAATAGTCTGATCAGCTGACTTTTCTACCCACATCGGGCTGCTTTCATTCGGACTGCTATCTCCTGTGATTTCCTCTGCCCCATCACACCCAGTCTCAGTCATTTCAGCCATAAAGGCTCTAGCATTCGATTCTGGATGCGTACTCCGGTCATAAGTTCCATCTAGCTGTCTGTCTGAAGTGACATTGGTTAACAGACCAGCTATATTTGCTTGACTAGTTGAAGTACTTGGTAGATATCGCCCTTGCGATTGATTCTGATATTGTCCCTGTTGATCCTGATACTGTCCCTGGTAGTTTTCTATTTTCGGTCTTTGATACTCTCTAGTGAAGTGTCCTAATCCCTGACAGTTGTAACATTTTACCTTGGACTTATCGAACCCAATCTTATTGTTGCTCACATTAAGATTTCTACCCGTCCTTTTGATGAATCTCTTAACTCTCTGTGTTACCGTGGCCAGTTGCCATTGCATATCCATCTCTTCAAGATCATCAGGGTCTACCTGATCGTAATCCTCATCCCAAAGCGCAGGATCGTTAATTTTGCCCTGAACGCAATTGCCATAAGCGGCCACGAATGAAGCCAACAGATTCAGATGGTCTTCAGCCGATTTTGCGCTCATAGGCATCTTTGAATAACCTTGGGATGTAGATGCCGGAGTAGCCTCTTGTCTAGCAAATCCTAAGAAAGCCCTACTAAGTGAGTCTTCTATTTCAGCCGGTGATGACGTCTCTCCCGAAAAGAAAGCTGCAGCACTCTTCAATTTAGCTGCCACTGAAGGTTTTGATTTCCCGAAGTACATTGCAGGATCTTGAACTTGATCAAAATCCGTTTCCTTCTTTAGCAACTCGAAATGATATGCCCTCAGCGTTCCCCCAACATTCTCTAGAGTCAGAGTATAGTATTTGTCTTCATCATGCTTAATTAAGGCCACATACATCTCCCATTTGGCCGGTAAAGCATCCAGAAGCTTGTTATTCTTCTCAGTTTCACTATACTCAATGTCATGACTGTCTAACTCAGTTAGCAGATGATAGAAACGTGGGATAGTCTCATCCAGCTTTTCATTCTTCAATGCTTTGAAGATAGCAAACTGCTGCTTGAGCATTTCCATTCGTTTCCTTCTAACCCTCGGATTACCCTCAGACCGTTTCTCCAATGCATCCCACAGCTCTTTTGTTGTCTTCTGATTACGGAAGGTGTGCAGAATGTCCTGAGGTAACGCCATTCTAATGATAGCGTATGCACGGTTTTCGGACTCATAAAGTTTCTTATCTTCATCTTTCATCTTTGAATAAGTTAAGACACGTTGACGACCTTCAACCTCTGCAGTAGGTGGAATGTATCCCTCGTCGATACAAATCCACATGTGCATATCATTAAATCTCGCGAAGTTGGCAAACCGATCATTCCACCAGTAATAATCCTCAATTTTCATCAGCTTCGGCGGAGAATTTGCTTTTCCAACTTCGTGATCCATCTCCATAAACCTCTGTAGACTTGTCATTGTTTCAAATATATCTGAACTCAAACTTAATTAAGTTTATTCGAAATTAATTTAAATTAATTCTTTCGAATTTAGGTAAATTCGAATCTAATTAAATTTAAAAACCTGTTTGGAATTAAATTCGAATTAAGTTCTTAAATGCAGCTAAAATCGAAATTAATGACAAATTCGAAGGTTACTAAACTCGAACCCCACTTAAATTCGAATGTCCATGTAATTCGAATCTAACTTAACTAGAATGTCCTTATCTCGACTTTAGTGTAAAGTCGAATACCCAAAGCAAAGTCGAAATGGCCAAATTCGAAACCAACTTTAAGGAAACTCGAAAGGAGCGTATTTTGGTCAAACTCGAAAATGAACAAACCCTAATTTCTCCTTAATCAAACTCGAGCGCCGCAAATTCGAAAAACGGCTGATACTTCGAGTTTTTCAAGTTTTTCAGATTAAATCAATATTTTTACAAGTAAGAATACTGATTTTGATCAAAAACTTGAACTACAACAAAGTATTTCCCGGAATCTAATTTGATAAGCTCAAAAACCTAAAAAATACGTGATATTAACCGTCAAAACGTCAAGAAACCTAGGATGTATCTTTTGAACACTAAGAACACGAAGAACACTCCAATGGCTATGATACCACTTCTAAGGTCTTGCAACTACAGATCTATCAAGACGCGACACACACCAACGAGTGCGGAATCCTTGTTAGCGGCTTGACGGTAAGATCACACTCACGGAACACGGAGACTACCACAATGTTATACGAACACTAACAAACGTACCTACACGATGATTCTCTCCGAAAACACACTCTGATTACCGGTAAACTCGAGATCGCCTTCTGCTTAATCACTCTCGAAATTCTGCAGAAGTCTCCTAATGATTCGAGTTAATCCCTAATTATAGAGACCAATTCGAGTTTATCATGGGACAAACTCGAACCAGGCCCAAGGCCCATTCGAATTTGTCCTCATGACAAATTCGAATTTGACTTCTATGCTAAATTCGAATTTACCCTAAATTCAAATTTCACATGTCAAACTTCTATTTGAATATATGTTTTAACTTATGTTTGAATTAATCTCTGGACTTTATGTTTGAACTTCTTGTAAAACATTACATCAAGTTCAAACATACAATCTATAAATATCAAACACACAAAATCACATATATCAAACACTAGTTAATATTCAATACCTTGTAATATGACTTAGACAAAATGCTAACACAACTTAGACTGCTATCGTCACACAGGGTGTACCAACATTCGGATGAAATGAAATTTGGATGGGCAGCAATTCGGATGAACAGTAGTACGGATGGGCAGCCGAATTCGGAACAAGACGTGGTTCGGACTAGGGAGGGACCTAATTCGGATGGTTTGAAGTCTGATGAACCGAATTCGGATTAACTGGATTCGGATGAACAGTGTTGAAGTCGGATTGATGGATGAACCGAATTCGGATGGACAGGGTACTTCGGATGAACAGTGTTTGGTTCGGATGAGTGATGGAATCGAATTCGGATGGTCCAAGTTCGGGTGAACAGTGACTGATTCAGACAGGCACTAAGGGAATTGTCCAGGAAGGGGACCGAATTCGGATGGTCTGGATTCGGTTGGTCCGAAATGGATATGGTCCGAAGTGGGAATTAAAAATTTAAAGCACAAGTCCAAAATAGTAAAATGGGAATGCCTGATCTAAACTTCGGATGGTCCGAAGTTCGGATGGGACCGAATAAGGGTCCGAGATGGGCACAGGGTGGTCCGAAATACACCTAAGTCTGGTCCGAAGTGGACCGAAATGAGGTCCGAACTAGATGGTCCGAATTGCTACAGTCAATGGTCCGAATTACAGCAGGTTTTAACAGATTTTCTAAGGCAGAACCGTTCAGATGTCTATTTTTGCAGATTTAAAGTCTAAAAATGTTTCTAAATGATTGGGAAACTATTTTAAACACTTTTGATGATTTAAAATATACCAAAACACTTAAAAATCAGTAAAAAAACAAGCTAAAACCCACTAAAACCCATATTTTTTAATCTTTTCAAAACTATCGATTCTTGATGATTTTAATGTAAAGATTGAACAGAATGAGCTCGAAATCAGTATAGGAGGATAATGTGATGATTATATGAGTATAATAACACAAAAAATCGCTGAAAACAGAAGATTAAATGGGCTAACCGATTGGAATAATGAAGAACATGAAGAACTTGGAGAAAACCCAGCAGAATCCGAAACTTTGAAGTTGAAATCCACCTTTGAGGCTCTGATACCAATTGTAAATATGTATTCCTGTAATATTTCAGCACCTTAATGATTTCTTATCAAACCCAAGAAGAACAATGCTCAATAATTGAGAAATGATGAAGAAAGACAAAAGGAATATTGAGAGAGAATGTGTATAATGGCGGCTGCTCTATTCAATTCTTTTCAACCGTGTAATACAGAAGTGAAACCCTAGGAGCTATTATAGCTCCATTTAATTAACTATGGGGCATTGACACAATTTCCCCCTAGACTTTTACATAGAGATAAATTACAAAGGAAAGAAATACAAGACTAACATAAACAAAATAATTATTACAAAATAACTCCATATGATCAAAATTAAATGTCTAACAGCATGAAGCAGTGGTTAGCTAAAACCCTGTAGCTTGGGCGCAACCGACTACATGCCCTGCCGTGTATACACACTCTAAAGACTGGTTAGGCACAATCAGCCCGCGTGATCACCCATCGTGAATCACCGTCCATATGGAACTCATCACGGGTACCCTGGAACGGATCTCATCTCATGCACATATGTTAGGTATAAATATTAAATATAGATGAAAACTATTTTATTGTATAAGTTCAGGGGTTGATTTTGTAAATACACAATACTTTGTATTGTGTATATAAATAGTGGTTGAATATGCTTGCATGAATACAGAGAATATACAGATGCAAGAAGAAGAGGAGTGTTGTACAAGAAAGTCAAGAACAATATTGTAATATTGTTCTCTCATCTTAATACAAGCATTCAGTTTTATGTGTTGATGATTATTATTCATATGATTGTTTCTGTTGAATGAATTTCATGAAACATGAATTCATAATTGGTATCAGAGACAAATATGGCTGAATTTGAGTGATTTTTGAATCTATATCTTGAAAATTCACGAACACTGTTACATTCGTTTTTTCAAAATTCAGTAATTTTTTTTGGATTTTGTTTCTGTGGATGAAATGAAGTGTAATTTGGATTGAAGGTGACGTTTTTTGAGTACGAATCTAATGAGATAAATCTCAAAATTTAATTCCAAACACACAGAATTTAATTGAGAATTTTTTTCAGATTTTTGAAAAAGTGTGTGTTCTTGAGGTATTTTGATCGATTTTTGGTTTTTAATCGAAAATTAACCAAAGTTGTTTCACAAAAGTTGTTGTGTGAAAAACGCACACTCGATCATAATTTGAGGTCATTTAGTGAATTTTTGTTGAAAAATTGTGTTTTTGAACTTGATTTTTATCACTTTCAGATCAAACTCGGGCAACACTAAATTCGTAGTTTTGATCGAGTTTCAGATAGTGTCATTCGAGTTTAATGTATGCTTTAATCGAGTTTTACAAAGAACTGATCGAGTTTGAACTTAGCTTTGACCGAGTTTCATCAAACTTTGATCGAGTTTGATCAAGTTTTGACCGAGTTTTATCAAACTTTGATCGCGTCCCTGTCTCATACATAATACACGATATACACATAGTAGCTACACAGCTAGGACTCACTAAATGACATCACGGTTTATAAAAGACTCGAGTACTCACCTGACTATCAGACAACCCGTCTCGATCCCTGAACTCTATGACCTTTGATCCGGCTCGCCTCGCTGTCGGCTCGTCCCTGTAAAAACGCATAAATCCCAACTGTTAATCCCGACCAAACAAACACGTATAACAACTGAACCGTACCCCAAAGCCAAAAGGAAACCCAACCCAAAACCCATACTGAAACCCGACCCAAAACCCCCGATCGCGGCCCCGCACTCGTCCCCCCCCCCCCGGTCGCGATCGCGGCAGGAATGATCGTGTCGTGACCGCGCTCCAAAGCGTCTGGTTCGTCCCTGTTCGCCATTTTCATCTGCCCAGGATCTAAAACTCCTTCTAATTCAATTTCCACACACAATCAACCCCTCAAATCAATACATATAAACTGCTTACAGGTTACATAACCATTTCCCACAAGTACCCAACACATAACACAAATTTTAGTAGCCAAATCAAAGGTTTCTTACCTCCTTGAACTCAAGAACAATAAAATGAAGATGGAAATGGTTAATGTAACACCCTCCCCGATCCCGGAAATGCCACGTCAATACAATACGCAGGTGGCCATATCGCACTGACTACGTAACACATATGTCAAAAGGCAATACCGGTCACTATTAATTTAAACTTTCACATAATATCATTTACATACGATTCACTGGTTAATAACATCCCAAAAGACACAAACATGATCAACACTAACATATCCAAAAGCAAAACAGGCACAAGGGTCTTCACTTAACAGCAAGCTCCTAATCAACGAACCCAGCTACCGATCCCTTCTCTGATACCCTGAACATGGTAGACTCGAATACGTAAGCTCGGAAGCTCGTGAGTACGCGAGGGTTAGACTCTGCACAATAAACACATAGCATGCGAACACATAGCACATACACACAGTACAAACTCTATCTCTGCCCCTGGCAATCAACATCATAATGCAGGTATGAACACACAGCATGAGATCCAAAGCCTTGCACACAGAATCACTGAAGGGGGACCCTTCTCCAGCTAACGACCGCGGCCGCAGTGGTTAGCCAAAACCCTGTAGCACGGGCGCGAACTGGCTACAGGCCCTGCCGTGTATAAACGCCCCAAGGACTGTTAGGGACAGTCAACCCGCGCGATCACTCATCGCGAATCACCGTCCGTATGGAACTCATCACGGACCCCGGACTGGATCTCATCTCATGCACATATAACACATATATGAGAACAGAATCATGCCTGAAGCCTGCGTCCCTATCTCATACACATTGCACAATATACACATACAATAACAGCTACACAGCTACGACTCGCAAAACGGTCCCAGGGTTGAAAAGGACTCCAGTACTCACCTGATCAGTCCACTAATCTCGGAATCTCTGACTTGGCTCGGCTCGCTGACTCACCCCTGAAATCACACGGATCCCAACTGTTAACACAACTCCCATTTCCAAGAAACACATATAACCGACCCTTAATAGACATGAACCCGACTCAGACTCAAAAGCAAACCCAACGGAACCCCAAGACTCAACCGAAACCCGACCCAAGAACAGCCCCAACGGGACCCCCAAAATCCAGCCAAACTCCCCCACTGACCCGACCCAACAGCATCCGGCCCAGCCTCTCGATCGCTCCCGCGCCCGCCGGCCGATCACGCCCGCGCCCCTGACTCTGCGTCGCGACCACGCTTGCCTGAGCGCGACCGCGCTCCCTGCGCCTTTCTTCTTTCCCTGCTCGACGTCATGGCTGACCAGGAGATACCAAACTCCTCTAATCTCGATTTCAGCCCGAATAATTTCACAAAATTGATACATAACAGTCCCCTACCAACCCTCAAACATATAACATAAACCAACCCTTGAAATCAAAGCCCCCCTTACCTTGATAATTTCCAAGAACACAAAACAAGGAGGTGATGGAGCTTAATCCAACTTTCAGCAATCAACTTCATGAATTTGAGATTATTCCTCACTGCTGATTCCACCAAAACACACACACAGCACCCACTTTAGTTTCCAAATAAGGAAAGAGAAGAGAAAGGGAAGGCACACATATATCCTTTCTGATTTTAGGGACCCGGTACCCGATAACCCGAACCCGATATCACATTTACACTATTAAAATCCATTTAACCCATTTAACTCCACGAACCCAAAGATATAATTAATCCACTAAATTAATTACTCGGTGACACGTAACTCATAAACCCGACACATATAATCCACTACTCGGACTCCCACTGGACCATCACAATAATAATATATTAAACGTCCACTAAAATAATTAAACGCAATTATCTCGAAAATGGAATGTAACAAATCCTCCCCTCTTAAAGAGATTCCGTCCTCGGAATCTATCGCAAGCCCATTCGCAATTACACAGCTCTTATGTTAAATCCTCGAAAATGTTGACTCGTAATCTCGATATAATTATCAACAACTCTGTTGAATTCGCATTTGAACTCTGAATGGCACAATCATCGCTAATAACCATCTTCACTTCACAGTTAGTCAATCTGCGAATAACTCAGTTAAATCCTCTAATTCACATACCTGCAATTGGTATATCCCCTATTCACAGAGTCTTCTCGTGGCATCACCTCATAAGCCACTCGGTCCACATTTGATTTCGATCCATCGATCTTCGTCTTCTTTCATCACATCCTCGCATAGAGAGCATCATCCACTAACACAACAGATCTTCAAATCCACTCATGGCAACACATAAGGACATCTCCGTCGAATCACTAAACGCAATATCGCATACATGGATAAACACACAAAATTTTAATCCACTAACAACATGATAATCCACTATCAGAAGGATCAATCCACTAGCACATTACAAACACATTCGCAATAATTACTCATATAGCTCACATAACTCAACAAGATTAATCCACTAACATAACACAATGCCCAGCTCTGGAACTCTGATAAATAAACTTACCACAATATGTTCCACTCTGACACACATACCCAGATATAACAATCCCACATAACCCAACATAACCATTCCATCCCTCTGTCACTGATTCACATAATCACAGACACAAACGAAGCAGTCACACGCAACAGAACACATACACTTATCACAGACATAGCCCAACAGCCCGTCCCACAATTGACACACACTCAAAGCAAGTTCAGAAAGACATACCCGAAATCACATCAGCAGCATCACGAGCTTCCTCTGCAGTCGCCTGAAAGACTCGACCCCGCGCCCTAGCATCGTGGCGACTGGATGACGACGGCTCTGCTCTGGCCCCACTAGAACTCGCACCATGCACTGTTGGCCCCGACTCTGGACAATCTCGCACTCTGTGCCCTGGCATCCCACAACGGAAACACAACGGCTCTGGAACAGCACACGTGGCGGCAGCATGCCCCCGCTAGCCACACCAATAGCATCTGGGCACACACGGCCCACTGTGGCGACGGTGGCATCTCGAACACTCCTGATCTCCAGCTGAACTGTCTCCCCTATCGTCTCCCTCTCAAGGCCTCTACCTTACACTACTCTGACTCTGTCCTGTAGACCGCGAACCTGGCCTCTGACTTTCACTATCTGACCGCTGACTCCATCCCGGTCCACTCGACCTCAGTTCCCTGTCCCTGTCTCTGTCTCTGTCTCGCCTGTCCCTCGAACTTTGGCACGAACGTCGCTCCCTGGAATCGTCTCTGGAATGCCTCCGATCTCTTGAGGACCACTCAGGAATCTTCGCACGTCGACGCCGAGAAAATGGCTCCTCCCTCTGCTTGGCTATCTCCCGCTCCCTTATGCAGGCAATCTCCAATACTCTGGCAAATGTGGGAGTCTTGTGCATCCCAACAAACTCTCTAATATCAGCTCGCAGTCCATCAATGAACGAATCAACCTTTCGCTGCTCGGTGGCGATGTGCTGGGTGGCAAACTGCGAATACTCATTGAATCGATCCACATATTGCTGCACTGTCATCTCGCCCTGCTGCAGATGCAAAAACTGACGCTCCATCTCCCGCTTCTCGTCTCTTGGAATGTGTTGCAGCTCAAACACGACTCTCAACTGATCCCACGTCATCGCATAAGCTGCAGAAGATGTCATTGCTGACTCTATAGACTTCCACCACTGGGACGCCCCTCCCCTCACCAGATAAGCTGCATATCCCACCATATCTCTCCAATCCACATGTGCAACTCGGAAGGCTGCCTCTACCTCCCGCTCCCAAGCCATAGCCATCCCTGGCTCACCATCACCTCTGAACTGGGGTGGATCTCCTGTCATAAAGTCCTTAAAGGACCCACCCCTCCTCAAAGTAGACGACGAAGCACCAGCCCCAGACTCTGTCACTGTCGGCTGAGCAACAGGCCCCGGACTCGAACCCAAACCTTGCTGACTATAGAACTCTGTCAGTACCTCCAAAAGCTGTGACTTACGGATGAACACGTCCCCTTCCGGCTTACCCGCGCCGGATCCTTCGCCCTGATCTGCCATATCAATCTGCACAAACCGAAACAATTAAGAATCATAGATAAATTACCCAGCGTTATACACTAAGCCAGGTTAGTTACTTCCACTAAAATCAATCGCAATTGATCCCCCACAGATCAGAACAAGGTTTAAGTTAAGCATCCGCTAATGATACTCAGACTTCAAACCACAAGCTCTGATACCATGCTGTAACACCCTCCCAATCCCGGAAATGCCACGTCAATACAATACGCAGGTGGCAATATCACAATAACTCTATAACACATATGTCAAAAGGTAATACCGGTCACTATTAATTTAAACTTTCACATAATATCATTTAAATACGATTCACTGGTTAATAACATCCCAAAAGACACAAACACGATCAACACTAACATATCCAAAAGCAAAACAGGCACAAGGGTCTTCACTAACAGCAAGCTCCTAATCAACGAACCCAGCTACCGATCCATTCTCTGATACCCTGAACATGGTAGACTCGAATACGTAAGCTCGAAAGCTCGTGAGTACGCGAGGGTTAGACTCTGCACAATAAACACATAGCATGCGAACACATAGCACATACACACAGTACAAACTCTATCTCTGCCCCTGGCAATCAACATCATAATGCAGGTATGAACACACAACATGAGATCCAAAGCCCTGCACACAGAATCACTGAAGGGGGAACCTTCCCCAGCTAACGACCGCGGCCGCGGTGGTTAGCCAAAACCTAATAGCACGGGCGCAAACCGGCTACAGGCCCTGCCGTGTATACACACCTCAAGGACTGTTAAAGACAGTCAACCCGCGCGATCACTCATCGCGAATCACCGTCCGTATGGAACTCATCACTGACCCCGGACTGGATCTCATCTCATGCACATATAACACATATATGAGAACAGAATCATACCTGAAGCCTGCGTCCCTATCTCATAAACATTGCACAATATACACATACAATAACAGCTACACAGCTACGACTCGCAAAACGGTCCCGAGTTTGAAAAGGATTCGAGTACTCACCTGATCAGTCCACTAATCGTGAAATCTCTGACTTGGCTCGGCTCGCTGACTCGTCCCTGAAATCACACGGATCCCAACCGTTAACACAAATCCCATTTCCAAAAACACATATAACCGACCCATAATAGACATGAACCCGACTCAGACTCAAAAGCAAACCCAATGGAACCCCAAGACTCAACCGAAACCCGACTCAAGAACAGCCCCAACGGGACCCCCAATATCCAACCAAACGCCCCCACTGACCCGACCCAACAGCATCCGACCCAGCCTCTCGATCGCGCCCGCCGGCCGATCACGCCCGCGCCCCTGCCTCGGCGTCGCGACCACGCTCGCCTGAGCGCGACCGCGCTCCCTGCGCCATTCTTCTTCCCCTGCTCGACGCCATGGCTGAGCAGGAGATACCAAACTCCTCTAATCTCGATTTCAGCCCCAATAATTTCACGAAATTGATACATAACAGTCCCCTACCAACCCTCAAACGTATAACATAAACCAACCCTTGAAATCAAAGCCCCCCTTACCTTGATAATTTCCAAGAACACAAAAGAAGGAGGTGATGGAGCTTAATCCAACTTTCAGCAATCAACTTCATGAATTTGAGATGATTCCTCACTGCTGATTCCACCAAAACACACACACACAGCACCCACTTTAGTTTCCAAATAAGGAAAGAGAAGAGAAAGGGAAGGCACGCACCCGAACTCGATCTCACATTTACACTATTAAAATCCACTTAACCCATTTAACTCCACGAACCCAAATATATAATTAATCCACTAAATTAATTACTCGGTGACACGTAACTCATAAACCCGAGATGTATAATCCACTACTCCGACTCCCACTGGACCATCACAATAATAATATATTAAACATCCACTAAAATAATTACACACAATTATCTCGAAAATAGGATGTTATAGTTAATTTCAGCAATCAACTTTAATTCTCTGCTGCTCCTCCCTCTTGTTGCTCAGCCCACACACACACACACACAGTACACACACTTTCTAAATAAGGAAAGAAGGAGAAAAAGGAAGCCCTTATATATTTTCCACTTTTAGGCGGGTTCCGACCCAATAACCCGAACCCGATATCCCATTTTCACAATTAATATCCCTTTAAACCATTTAAATCCACGAACTCAAAAACACAATCAATCCACTAAAATGATAACTTGGTGACACGTAATTCGCAATCCCGACACGTATCGATCCACTAATCGGGAGATGATTGGGCCAACGCAATATTATTAAAATAATAATTCACTAAAATAAATCCACGTATTATCTTAGAAAACGGGATGTTACAGCACCCTTATCTTTGTGTCATATTTTATTTAACCCTTTTATTTTAATAAACTTTGTTTAGTACTCTTTTAACATTTATTATTATAATATTTTCTTACACAATTAAAATTGTGATTTTAATCATACATATGTTTGGAGTTATCTTTTAAAACTATTATGTTATTTTAATTGTATCAAAAAGACAAATGAAAACTTGCAACTTGGCCAATCATGATTGGTTGGTGTTTTTTTTATTTAAAATTTTCATAATGCATCGTTATCATTGTGTTATCTTTTATTCAACCCTTTATTTTAATAAGTTTTTGTTTACTCCTTTTTTAACATGTATTATTACAATATTTTCTTACACATTTAAAATTATGATTTTATTCATACATATGTTTGAAGTTGTCTTTTAAAACTATTATGTTATGTTTAAGTGTATAAAAAAGACTATTATTCAAATGCACAATTCAAGATTCTAATGAAATTACTTTATAATTACAATAAAACTAATTAATATTTAGATTTTGTATTAAATATGATCATGTTTAACATTGAACATTACTATTATAATGTTGGCAAACTCTGATCGATGTGTTAGAGATAAAACTATTATAACTTTATTTGATTTGATCGTAAAACCAACTAATTAAATTGGTGATTAAACCTAATCAATGTCACAATTTCAAATTAAGATTATGAATATTTAATTCTGATTCTGATCAGATTTAATAAGGCATGGTTTGTAATTTTGACATTGCAAAATCTAGAAAAACCAATGATATGAACAAACTAACAATATCATTTCGCTTTCTTTTTTGATATATATCACTATATCAGCTTTTCAATTTCTGTCTTTGATCATGGTTTAGTTAGGTTTCGTTATTTGAATTAACTGTTTGAAAAATATATATTCATTTATTTTTATATTTATTTTTGTAATTAATACTTTAGACGCCGTAGCAATGTGTTGTTCTTCAAATTAATTACATTTGACGTAAATTAAAAGATAAAAAGAAATCATTCTTTATAAAATTTATAATTACTAAAATAGCCACATATCACATCCCTTTATCACTTTTTAGCCATTAAATTTTTATTTTACCAAAATAGCCACACTTTACGTTACCACATTTACGTGATAGCCACCATTTACGTGATATGTACTTTTTATTCATATTTTAATGCATTACATTACAAAAGTTGTCTGGTAACGTAAATGCTTGTACTTTACGTGACCACTTTTAAAAATATGCTCCTTCCCCATAAAAATGTAATGATTAAAAGTGGTCACGTAAAGTACAATTATTTACGTTACCAAACACCTTTTGTAACGTAATACATTAGAATATGAATAAAAAGTACATATCACGTAAATGGTGGCTATCACGTAAATGTGGTAACGTAAAGTGTGGCTATTTTGGTAAAATGAGATTTTAATGGCTAAAAAGTGAAAAAGGGGTGTGATATGTTGCTATTTTAGTAATTATCCCAATTTCTATCCATCATTTGTCAGCGGTGGAAAGAACCCATAACCCTATGACTGGATTATTAATCCAGCAACACACATACATATTATTGTCAACAAAATAAAAAACAAGAAATTGTTTGACCGGTGATGCATTGAATTAAACAGTACCAAATATTAAAATAAACTTACGCCTCCATCAACCTGAGAGAAAAATTCCCGAAGGATTTAACAAATATAGTTTGCTTTGATACCAGCCAATTGTTAAAAATACTTGAACAATAAACTCGGATCAACCATATCATCAAAACATTAACGTAAATCATAAGGTAAATAATATCAATCCATTGATGTCGTCTTGTTTAAACAGAATCATTATGACGAAAGAACATAGTTGTGAGAGTTTTCCTCACCCAAATTCTTAGGGAGCATTTGGTTCGTGAAGTTTTTTGTGCGACTAGCCTTTCATCGATGCATATGTGATTTATTGGATTTTCATTTGCTAGTTCGTGTTTGATTCACGTTAAACACATCAGGATTTTGGGGTTGGGATTCCTAACGCAGACACGGACCTAAAAACACCATCCGCACGCTTGGCATAATTTTGGCACAACCATAGAGTCACTACAAGCAAGTTGCCATTTACTGACTGATGCATTTAGTGACTGGTATTTGTTTTAGTCAGTAAATATAAATTTATACGTATTCTGACTTAACCAAAAAGTAGCTGAATATTAAAAAAAAAACAGAAAATATAGAAAAATGCACAGCTCAATGATAAGTGTGTGTGCCCTTGCCTCTCTCATTCACAACCACTCTCCCGTCACTCGTCTCGCATGTTAATCGATTCCAAGTCCACCTCGTCTCGCCTCCACGTCGCCTCCGGCCATGCTCGGCCTCTGTCTTCCATTGCTCCACCTGGTCAATTTATGCTCTTTTACTTGATCGGGCTATTTACTTGTCGCTCTTGCACCCCGTTGTCTACGTTTCCTCCGCCTAGTCAATTTCTCACTCCCAATCCGATCCGCGGTCGATCACTATACTATCTCATTTTTCAGGTAAGGATTCTGTCTGTTTGTAATATTAGGTTTTAGTATGTTTTAAATACACTTATCATCTCATCAACTGGTTAATAATCGATTCCTAATAATAATCTCTACTATTATTGTATGTGTATAACTACTGTTGGTATTGGCTCTGTCTTTTGGGTCAATTGTAGATGCAAGTCAAAAGACCTCTATTTTCTTATGTTGTTGCTTGTTCAAGGATCTTTCTTATAATTTGATTTTAAGTCCAAAATAGCAGGCTGCTAATTTGATTTTAAGTACTTTTACATAAAACACAAAGATAACACAATTCTGGTTAATGATAGTCTCCCTTGAGACTCTTAACTTATTCAGATCAAAAGCGATGGACAATTCTCTTAGAAAAATGTGTACCTGCTAATTCAAAACCAATCATTCTTACGTATATGTCGCGCTTATCGTGATACTCTACAAAATCCATCAACCCTTCAAACCATAGCAGGCAGCAGCTTCCCCCATTTCTGATATCTAGATTTCCATAAGCAGTACAAGAGCAATTCCTTCTACATGTTGTCTCACATTCTCCAAGACTCATGCTTGGATTATGCCACCAGATTTGTGTTATTGTTTCTGTTATGTGTTCTTTATTAGACCATTTAGGTTTGTTTATTAGACTTACATTATTTAAATATATTGTGGATGGGCTATGGAGTAGATCAAATACATTATTTAAATATATCATTTATTAGACTTGCAGGTGTCAGAGAAAGTCTTCTAGCAACTCCTATTGTAATGATGCTTCGATCTTTTAACTTGTTAAGATATTAACTTGTTAAGATATTATAAATCACATGAACATTTGAGGATTATCTATAGACTACTTCACTCTACTATGTGTTGTTTCAAAATTAAAAACATGTTTTTTGTTTAAAAAGGTATTGACCATTGCTAAGCTTTCTCTGTTTTTGTTCATCACATGATGCATAGGCAGCCATAGGATGTTATGATCTTCTTGCTTGCTGAATTGGTTACAAGTGTCTCACTTGATAGGCAACAACAATTGATGGTTTACCGGTAAATTTGCACCTAAAACGTTTTAAGGATTCTGCACCAATATGCCAGTAAAGCAAAATCTTCTAGTGATCTTAAGATCATTAATTTTTCCTTGATCAATTCCAAAAACAAATAATAAGTTAAACCATGACTTGTTTAGTCCTTGCAGATTCAACACGCCACATCCTGCAAATTGAAAAAGTAACCCTAAATTATCCAATTCTGTTTTTACAGTTGTAAAGTTTTAGCATGTATTTTTTGTTGAACTCTTTGCTAATGCTTGTGGTTTCTTTTATTCTTTCTTTTTTGGAACCAACTCATGGGTTTTGAATTCTCTCATTCCTTGAGTATATAATTGTACCTGTGGGATTAATGATTATTGAAATAGAATTGGTCAACTACTTGTAGTTTCTTATAACCATGGCTTATTGTATCAATCAGTTCTGCAAAGATATCATGACTAATAGAAGTTTGTTTCATATTTTATTACAACATGAAGCCAGAGTGTAAAGAAGAATTTTGGACAGCTACTAATTGGTGCATCTGGCCTTCCGCAATTGTGGGTGCAACACTTCATGTTGCACTAGTAGAGGCATGTAGAGGTATTAGTCCTTTTTCGTCTTCAATATATGATATCTAAATATCAATATGTGGTAGCTTTGAGATCTTCCTAATGAATGTTAATGTATTCAATTAGAGAATAAGGTAATTAACGTAGGCAAGTATTATAGGGTAGAATACGATGGTGCAGATAAACTTCGATAACTATAAAGCTGGCAAGTCTATAGGGTAGAATACAAATGGTTGATGGAATTGAGCTTTATGCTGGAAATAGTTATTTTAGAATTTTTTTTTTTTGAAAAAAATAGTTTGGACCCGGTTATTTATTAGTTAACCTGGATCTATTTAAGTGTTTTTTTCAAAGCTTTATTTTATATGGTCCCGGTTTATTTCGTAAAAAAACAGGGCTTTAATTGTAATTGAACCCGGTTTAAAAACCACGCTATATTTAGTCTATAATAAAGCGATCCCCCCTTCAAGCCCGGTTGAATAACTGGGCTGCATTTGATTTTCAATCGGGCTTTATTAGCCTTTTTCTAGTAGTGGACAACCGATTTGCATTACATAAAAAATCCTAAGTATGAACTCTTATCACATAACCTGAAGTTGTATTACAAATATTTTGCTTTGCATGCTCCTCTACACTGAAATTAAAGAGGATGTCTGAATGTTCACTTCTAATGTGATATTGTGAATCATCAAAATCATATAGTTGGTAGTAATTTATGGTGAGTTGCACCCCCCCCCCCCCCCCCTTTTGTAAAAATTTCGGGGTGTGAAAGATTAATTATAAGTTGGATTGTACTTTCTGGGTAGTAGATAAATGTTATGAGTGGATTTGAGATTCAATTTTATATGGTGCACGTCAGTAACTACCTTAACAAATGAGAAAGAAAATCGCTTCAATATTATATGGGAACAGATGAATTCCAGGTGATTAACTTGATTTTGTCACTTTAGTACTTCAAGATCATTACAACAATCCAGCTTTCAAGGTTGTCACAAATTTTTGGATGAACAATAACATTTTCAATTGTTTAAAATTAAACCAATATGATGAGCTTGTTAACTCTCCTTAATCGGAACCTAGTAGTTATATTAGATGGTAAACAGTGAAGATTTTCTTATAATTTGGAAATAGTTGTACTAATTTTTGTAATCATATTCTACACGCTATATATTTATAAAATTTTATAAATAAGTGTTTTGTCCAATCAAAGTTACTGTTGTCGACCCATCCAATTTATCGTATTTAGTTGAACCAGTTATGAATCCAATTTAATTTAGTTTAGGGGCAAGTACAGTTTTTAAGCCGCACCAAGCTTAACATATGTAAACCTTATGAAAATATATGTATACCTTTGGCTTAAGAACATGTCATCAAACATTAGTTCTAGCCTTCTAGGACTCGTGCATTTTCGTTGTAAATAACATCAAGAGTTCATGATTAACCTGCAGACTGATGACACTGAATTAGCTTCATATGCTGCTGGTTAGGTGGACTCGTCTCTTAGTTGGAAGGTGATCGAAGCGATTATTATTTACAAATGTTGTTTTTTTTCTACTTTATGATTTAGTTGGCTTGTTTTTTCTAAATTCAGGCGGCAAATCGCAAGACTTTCAAGATTTAATCCTCGAGAAATGTGATAGTCGAATAGTAATTATTTAGGTTAATGTAAGTTTGGACAAATATTTCATGTCATTTTTGAATTATGTCACGATGTACAACTTATAATTAAAGTAATGGAATTGCTTTTTTTGTTCATATTGTATAACTTTTATTGTTTTTAGTGTATAATAAATTTAGATAATTAGAATAATAAATATATTAATTAAATTATAAAGCATTTAGTGACTGAAAATTGAAGTCACTAAAAATCTTTTTAAACCTATTGTGACTAAAGCCTTCAGTAGGTAAAACAAAGAAGATGAATCAATACATTCTGCAGAGCACCCTATTCCTACTGAAAACATAAGTCACTAAAAGTACAACCCTTCACTGACTGAATTTAGGTGTAGATATAGACTTTTAGCAACCGTGGTACTAGTGACTAAATTTAGTTCAGAAGGAAAAAGTCAAAAGCAATTTACTGACTGTTTTTTGACTTTTAGTGAGACTTTTTTTAGTCACTAAAAGGCATTTATCTTGTAGTGAGTCACCCTGCACTGTTCCAGCGTCAAGATGTGATTGTTTAAATGCAAGGGGCCAAGGGGGTGACTGAGTTTTCATTTTACTAGGGAAGGATTCTTAAATACCCGAGATTTAAAATCCTTGTTGAAATTTGCCAACCAAATGCGAGATTTGAAATGCAAAGCCCAGAAAATCCCAATTAATCCGCGTATTAAACATCCCCTTAGTGTTCGAGATTGAACAATCTGGTCTTCGATAGATGGATGTTAGAATCTCTAAGGATTTCTCTAGGGTGTTGAGTAACCTCATTATATATACAATGAGAATTAGGGTTATTATCAAACCCTGAGACCTAATAATCTTATTTTATTAATTAATAACATAATAAGTCTACTAAAAGATAAAATCCAATAGTTTAAACGTATAAACTCATTTAAATAAAAATGCAAACATAACATATAAAATAATAATTCGATAAGAGTATGTAAACATAGAATGAGATTTTTTTAACACATATGATGGAGTGGTTCATCGACACCCATTTTAAAAAGTGAGAGCATGGAGGGATGATGGGAGGTAGATTCTTAACACCTGCTTGCCGTCACAAAAGGAAGGATGGAAAACTAATCATAAATCCAAGTGTTCCTCGATTCGCACATCTTGTAATTATTCTTATGTTAGGTTTGTTTTTATTGGTTTGGTAGAATGTCCACTTTTCCTTGTGTTTGCTTATTTTGACTTTCCATCAACTTTGAACGTTTTAAAACATTTGTTTTCTTAATATTTAATGGGTGCTTTGGTACATGAATCAAGAAACTTATGTCGAGTATCTTTTTGTCGAAAAAGATTATTTATATTGTCACTTTTTGGGGTCAATTAAATATAACCGGTTTTAAATATATAGGAAAGGTTCTTGAGCACCATTTAGCACAATTTTATACGCATACTCACTCAGTTGCTAATTACAAACCTCCTTTCTTAATATGAGAGGAGCTTACCTTTTAATGATTGAGACTCACGTCATTAACAAAAATAATGTGAGTAAGGAGTGTGTGATTAGTAAAAATTAAGGAAATGAGGTGTACATATAGCAATGCCCCAACATTTATTTGTGAGCATAAAAAATAACAAATAAAAATAGAACACGCAAATTGGTATTTTTTAATTATTTAAAAATTAAAATTAATGCTCGAAGGGCAAAAAAAGAAACAAAAAAAAATGAAGAAGCTCCTAAAATCTAGCAAAGTATTCGGATGATATACAACACATTAAAGCATTACGACTATCTATTCCCAACCATTTAACAGATTAATCATCGCACATTGTTTGTATTGTTATATTTTGTTCATCGACTTCAAAATCAATTGTCAAATGGAAAGCTCAAATCCATTGTTTGCATTGCATACATTAAAACATCGAATTTAACTTCGGAAACCATTTAACGGATTCATCGCTGCTTCCATTGCAATCATTGAAACATCGACTTCCACTTCGAAAACCATTTAACGGATGCATCAGTTGCATTGCATACACTGAAACATCGACTTTAGCTTCAAAAATCATTTAACGTATTCATCGGTTGGATTGCATGCATTGAAACATCGATTTCACTTCGATAGTGGCAGACCTAGCCACTAGGAGTGTACAAATAAACCGAAAACTGAAACCGGTCAAAACCGGTGGTTTGGAACCGCTTTGAGATATAGCCGTGGAAACCGGGCCGGGTCGGGTTTACCCGGGCCGGGTTGAAACACCGTTTGATATTCTAGCCCTTGTTTTTTGCTTTTCGACCATTTTTTTTTTTACCATTTTGTCATCCTAACATCCTATAAATATATATGTTGAGTTTGGTTTAGTCACAACACTAAAACTATCTCAAAACGCATTCTTGATACCGAAAATTCGAAAAAACGCTCGAAAAAATGGCAACTCAAAGTTCTAGCACTTCCACAAGTATTGGTTCCACATCAACGCTTATTAAAGTATTAAAAACAAGCCACAACCCTAAAGTTTGGTGTAATTACAATATGGTGAAGTTGTCGGATGGGTCGGTAAATGCGCAATGTAAAAATTGCGGTCATTTAATAAGTTTACATTTGAATATTAAGTTTACGTTTCAAATTTATTTTTGATTTTTTAGTTAATAAAATTTGAAGTTTTTAGTATGCTTATGTTTAAATACGAATTATATTTGATTACGAAGTTTTTAGTATTAATAAAATGTAACATCCTGTTTTCCGACCTGGTACGTGGAATTAATTTAGTGGATTATTATCTTATTTATATTGCGATTGGTCCAATTATATCCTCATCAGTGGATTTATACGTGTCGGGATTGTGGGATACGTGGCACCGGTTTATAATTTTAGCGGATTAATTATATTCATAAGATCACGGGATTAAATGGATTGAAATGATAGTAATATCGAAAATATGATATCGGGTCCGTGTTATCGGGTCCGGGATTGCTAAATATGGAAACGATATATAAATGGCTTCATGTGAGTTCTTTATTCCTTTTCCTCATTTAGAAAGTATATGTGTGTGTGTGTGTGTGTGTGTGACTGGAACATCAAGCAAGCCATAGAAATTCAAGCAATCTGCTGTGGAATTCACCTCCAATCTCCATCTTAGGTGTTCTAAGCTCAAAGAGGTAAGAAGCTTCAATTTTGGTAGCCTAATTCGTGTTAATTGTTGCTATAACCGTGGAATAGGCTTCTAAGCCTCTAGGATAGACATATATGCGTTTCTTTTTAGTTTGATGGTCTGGAAATCGGAATTGTGGGGTGTTTATACCCCTCGTCAGTCATTAACGCGAACAAGGGAAGACCTGCTCGCCAAGGAGCGCGGTCGCGACCCCCGGAGCACGGTCGCGATGGGTTTTATGGCAGTGCGGGTCAAGTATGACCAAGATTAAGGGTGCGAGCCGTGATGGTCAGCGCGACCGTGATGGTCTTAACGTGACCGCGACGGGGGAGTGTGGGCCGCGATTAGAGGGGTTTGGGCCGGATTCTATATTGGGTTTTAGGGTCTGTTTGGGGTTGCTTTCGGGGTCTGGTTCAGTTATGGGGTCGGTATATAAGTTGGTCTACGTATCTATTGGGTTGTATAAATATTACGGGGAATCTGTATGTTTTACAGGGGCGAGCAATTAGCTAGACGAGCTGAAACCGGGGCTACAGAGTTCAATCAGTCGATCGGAACAATCCGGTGAGTACTCAAGTTCTTTTCCAACCGCGGAATCATATTTTGGGTCTTAGCTGTGTAGCTTTCGTGTATATAGTGTGTTTTGTGTATGAGACAGGGACGTGAACCTCAGGTATGATTCTATTCTTATTAGATGTGTGTATTGTGCATGAGATGAGATCCATTCCAGGGTGTCCGTGATGAGTTCCATAAAGGGCAGTGACTCGCGATGGGTGATCCCACGAGCGGACTATCCCTAACCAGTCTTCAGAGCGTGTATACACGGTAGGGCCTGTAGCCAGGTCGTTCCTGAGCTACAGGGTTTTGCTAACCGCTGCTGTGTGCGGTTTGTTAGCAGGGGAAGTGTCCCCACAGGGATTGTGCACATAGGACTTCAGATCTCATGCTTTCTTGTGACTACCTGAGACATATTGTGGATTGCAAGGGATAGAGATAGAGATTGACATGCGTGTTATGTGCTACGTGTTTGCGTTATGTTTTTATTTTGAAGAGTCTAACCCTCGCGTACTCATAAGCTTTCCAGGTTACGTCTTCGAGTCTAACATGTTTAGGGAATAAGAAATGGGATCAGCAGCAGCCGCCAAAATAGGACGTGAGATTACTTGGAGACTCTTGAAACTGCTTCTATGTAATGATCATATTAGTACTGCATGTGAAGTATCTTTTGAGATTTTGTAAATTAGTATTTGTGTATGTATATCCAATAGCAAGCTGTAGTATGTTAGCTTCGACAAGATTGTTAATTCTACTGGATTCGCGATTACGGTGTTAATCCCTTGTATGAAAGTTTTAATTACCAGTGAATTGTATTAACCTTTTGACACGAGTTACATGGATTATAAGCGTTATTGCCACTTATGATATTATAATGACGTGGCATTCATGCGAATTGGGAGGGTGTTACATGATGGTATCAGAGCTTGTGGTTTGAAGCCTGAGTATCGTTAGTGGATGCTTGACTTAAACCTTGTTCAGATCCTTGGGAATCATTCCCGACAGTGATATTAGTAGAATTAGCTCACCTAGCTTATTGTATAACGCTGGGTGATGTTTTTGTTATTCTTAATTGTGTTGGTTTATGCAGATTGATATGACATATCAAGGTGAGGGATTAGGTGCAGATAGACCAGTGGGCGACAAGTATGTCCGTAAATCGGATCTTTTCGATGTTCTGTCGTAGTTTTTCAGTCAGCAGGGTACAGCTCAGGGTATGGGCCAGTGATTCCGGTGTCATGGACTGAATCAGGGGCAGGTGCTTCATCATCTACTATGCGGGGTGGGTCCTTTAAGGACTTTATGACAGGAGCTCCACCCGAGTTCAGAGGCAGTGGTGAGCCAGGGGTCACTATGACTTGGGAGCGTGAGATTGAGGTAGATTTTCGGGTCGCTAATGTGGATCCGAAGGATATAGTGGGTTATGCCACCTATTTGTTGAGAGGAGGGGCTTCTCAGTGGTGGAAGTCTATTGCGTCTTCGATGACGTCGTCTGCTGCCTACGCCATGACTTTGGACCAGTTCAGATTTGTGTTTGAGCTGCAGTACGTCCCTAGAGACGAGAGATGGAGTGCCAATTCCCTCACTTGCAGTAGGGAGATATGACTATACAGCAGTACGTTGACCGAATTAACGAATATTCCAAGTTTGCTACTCAGCATATTGATACTGAGCGGCGGAAGGCCGATGTGTTTATTAATGGATTACGATCAGACATCTGCGAGTTTGTGGGACTACATGAGACACCAACCTTTGCCAGAGCATTGGAGATGACCCGTATGAGAGAGCGGGACATAGCCAAGCAGAGGGAGTAGCCATCGCCTCAGCAACAGCGTACGGGGACATCTAAACTGTCCTCGAGCTATTGGAGGTACCCTAGAGATCAGCAGTCAGAGCGGTGGCGATTTTCGGGTCAGAGTTTAGGGCAAAGGAGTGACAGAGACAGAGACAGGGGTAGAGAGCAGAGACCGAGGGGACCGATGCAGAGCCAGCGGTCAGGTGAGCAGAGTCAGATGCAGAGCTCCCGGTACAGTGCTCCGAGCCAGAGCAACGTGGGACAGGGGTCCCGGGCCTCGAGTAGCAGGGTTGACAGTTCTGCTGGGGACAGAGGGTGTCCGAGATATCATCGTTGCCATTTTGGGCCGTGCGTGCCAGACTTGCCGAGATGTTACAGATGCGGTCAGCGAGGGCATGCTGCCGCCACGTGCACTGGTACAGATCCGTTACGCTTTCGTTATGGGAAGCCATGGCATATGATCAGCGATTGTCCAGAAGCGGGACCAGCAATTCAGGGGTCGAGTTCCAGTGGGGCTAGGGAAGAGCCATCGTCGTCTAGCCGCATGGATGTTGTTCCTAGGGCTCGGGGTCAAGTGTTTCAGGCGACTGCCGAGGAGGCTCGAGACGCCACCGATGTCGATTTTGGTACGTACATTCTGAACGGGACTCGAGCACGTATATTATTTGATTATGGAGTGGATCCGTATGTGTCTGTGATATTTTGTGTGTATTTTACTGTGTCTTCTTCTCCTCTATCTATTCCTTTGATTATTGAGAGGGTCGAGGGGAGCACCATGTGAAACACCCATACAACAATAATACATATTTAAGTGTAATTAACAATGATTTATACTTCAATACTTGCAAAATTAGGGTAGAATTAAAACTTTTACGACTAATGCATCATAAGTGATGCATCCGAATAACAACTATTAACTCTACAAGGTTACAGGTCATGATCCTGCAAACGAATAGTCAAGGCCAAGAGGTCGACTAACCCAAACCCAACACAATCATCAAAGCATACCGTTAATCTCGAGTCTACAATCGTCGACAACAAAGAAGAATAAATACTTCCCGCTCGATAGCTCAAAACCTGAAAAAGTTAACAACTAAAAGGGGTAAACAACAAAAGTTGTTTAGTGAATTCTAAGATTAATATAAACAATAGTTACACAATAATTATTTCGATCCTACACTTATTTCCTATCGGCTAGCTAAAACGTCAATGCCAAATTAGAATGGGAACACATCATCCTCATTGAGGACTATCGGTGTCCCATATCAATTATTGATTTATCAAGATTCACAACAAGATGCCACACCTCACAGAGAGCTATTCGCTTTCTAAACTATAATACCATTGCAATTCATTTCACTGAGGACTATTAGCAGTCCCGGCGATTAAACATTCTTTTATGTTCCACTGTCACCGCCCGGCCTAGCCGAGTCAAGGTGGGGAACCAAATCGAATCTTGGGAACCGCTACACTGCTCCTCATAGACGAGCCAAAGTGGGGATGCCAAAGGATGTCATAGTAGCACGATGTAACGCTTTTACATAGATGCCATTCAAAGTCGGCACGTTACAATACCAGAGTACGTACTGCTAATGACACAAATCAAAAGGTGATTACAAACATGCTTGCGGCCTAACGTGTCATAATCATCGCCACGAAGGCGGCCCATTGCCGTCCTCACATGATGCCAATACCACCACTAGGATATAACTAATTCTTGCGGCCCAACGTGTCAAAGAATCATCGCCTGCCGGCGGCCCGTTGCCGTCCTCACATGAGATCATCCCGTTCAAATCCAAATACCACATACCCCATGGTCGTCTAGGGTTCCCTATCAAAGTCGGGAGTGGTATTGTCTCTATCAAGTACGAGGTTGTCCCTAGCAAGTACGGGACTGTCCCTAGCAAGTACGGGACTTCCGACAATGCAAGTACGTCGGCATCCGGCATCCAAAGGGCAAGGAATAATCCATGGACATCCAAGGGGTCCAAAACGCATTCCACAACAAATTAGGATTGAAGATGACCCATGAGAGTCTATAATGGTCCATAAGACCAATTAAAGAAACCACCCATGTGTAACTACTAACTCTTCGTCAATAATGGTTCTAACATATCATCGGGGTCGTTTGACATTACTAATAAGCCTACCGGTTAAATAGTCCTTTATGCCAAATCATAATCAATTAGATTGCCACGAAGATGACCAAATATACAACTTAAAGAGTCATGCATATATCCCAACTATTATTAATCAATCACAAAAGTGAATAGTCCAACCTACTAGGTCAACCAACACGAATTGCCATCTTCCAATCATTATTATTCATACAGATAAGCAGTTAAGCATACTATACGAGATGCACGACAAACCAATCCACAACAATGTCAACTAGCATGACAATTCACTTTTCAATTCATGATGCATGACAACGTGTTCAATAAGGATAAAATGAATCCATCTATAGCATGTGAATATGGATGATCAAGTAGCATGTTATCAACAAAGGCATAAACAACAATTAACATGTAATCATTCATCTACATTATTCCCAGAACTCACAGAGATTGTTTTAGAAGATTCCAAAGCCTTCCAATAAAGCCACAATAGCTCGGAGAATGGCTAAAGCTTACAATCAAGCTCCTTTCGACTCAATTCACCTAGAAGCATTCATAACGCGTACACGTAAGCCCCCGAACACAAGATAAGCCCCTAAGAGTAGGCTAAGGGTATTGGGTTATCAAACCGAAAGTAATAAGTTCAATTGAGGCCCTACGAGTTTCGGAATGGATTAAAGGCCCTCAAACCCTTTAAACACTTAATTTAGAGGTGCAACGAACGTATAAGACCCAAGTATCGACCCCCAACCATGAAAAATCAATTTTTGTGCTAGAAACATGGTCATGGCGCGACCATAAGGTTATTCGCGCCGCTACCCCCCTCCTGGACAGCTCCCAGCTAATTTTTTTTGACACAAATGCACTCAAAGTCCCCAAAACTTCCATAAATGTTTTTGTAACTTTGGAGGGACTTTACCAAAATACTTATAGCATATTAAGGTTACTTTAACACCTATAAACATAATAGAATGATGTCATAACATCCCATGATTCTGTGGAGCTCATACGGACTCCGAACGAGTCCGAAAATAACCGAAAGCTCCAACAGACAACACCAAGCTCCATTTGAGCTCATTTTCAATTCTAATCATTTCCATAGCAATATTTGACATATTTAGGCTATGATTAGGCATTCATAATATATTCAAACATTTAATTCAACCCAAAAATGATTAGGAACTCATTGAGGCATTTCACCGAACACTTGGCGTGCGGTTTCGACTTAAAACACCAATTTGAATTCTTGCACATACTTTGTGTTTCCCAACTCATGAAAACACTTTAATAACATGATTGAACACTTTCCAAACGTATTATACTATAACATAGCATTTTATTGCTTCATGGAGTTCATACGAACTCCAAATAGGTTTCAAATGACCAAAACCCAAACTAAGCCTTCAAAACTTCAAATGAGTTCCTACTAGCTTCTATTTTAATTCCATTGTTATAAATAACATATTTGGGCTATGTTTAGACATTCAATTTATATTTAATCATTCAATTCAACCAACAATGGTTAAGAACTCATTGTGGCATTTCACCGAACACTTGGCGTGCGGTTTTGGCTCCAAACACCAATCTTGAGCCTTTGCCCAAGTTTAACCCCAACCAATACATGAAATCATTAGTGTAACATATTTAGACTATTTTACACCCTTCCCACACATTTAAATCATAAAAAGATTATCAATTGGTTCATATGAACTCTTTTGAGTTCATAAATAGGTTAAAACCCAAATAACCTCTTCAAAGCTCCAAATGAGCTTCTATTAACTTCCATTCGATTCCATGTCAATATTTAACATATAGAAATCAATATTTAGCATATTTATCCTACTAAACCATCAAACCCAATTTCATAACCCATTGGAGCTCATTTGAGCCCTAGCTCGGGTTCAAACCAAAACTAACTCAAACTATCAATGTAGTTGTATATTATGGCTCCATCTTGATCATATAACAACATACTAAAAGATTGGAGTCTTTACGAAACATTTCAACATAAACCCATTTAGGGTTTCATCTCCAACAATGGAGAAATATAGAGAAAATGAAGAAGAAGAATCAATAAGGTGATTATACCTTCAATGTTAGCACCAAATGAAGATTTCTAGCCTTCAATCTTCAACTTTGATCAAGAACCATACAAACCCTAGCTCTTCTCCCTCTTCTTTCTCTCAAATGAAGAAAATGAAATGTGTGTGTGTGAGTGATGGTGTCTTGGACGGTTAAGAAGGGAGAAATGGGAGGGCGTTTGGCCTTTGGCCACCCCCAACCCTCTAACTATCATCACATTACAAAATACACCCCTCCACTCAATCTGTAAATTTCTAAATTACCAACCACATTACTAAAATTTGCATTTATATCATAATTCAATGTCCAAATGGGTAGTTTTGACATATTTATACTATATGGATTCAAATACCACATTAATCACTTTTTATCATACAAGTCTCAATAAAGTTAGTTACCTCTTTAGTCAATATTACTATTATCTACAATTAATAATAATTATTCCAATAATTATATTAACTCGACATTATTAGGAATATAATTACCTCCTAATTATTTGGGGTGTTACAATTTTTCACCCGTTAAAAGATTCCGTCCTCGGAATCCTTAGGCTCAACACAATACAAGGTGTTTGAAAGACCACATGTCTTATTACACCGAAGAGGTTAAGTTGACACTTTCCCGAATATACATAGGTAATGAGCACACAAAGATCAAGAGATGCTAGCGACCTCACATCCAAACCACAATCACTTCAAACAATTATGTTTACCCTAACGACATAATCCTAGTTGCACTACGCAACGTATCCTCGCTAGATCACTTACATGATTTGACCACATTAAACGACATAATGAGATCATATACACATAGCATTACCACCGGACCACGTGGTATTCAAGCATCTGGCCATGAACATAATCTAGTCATATTAAATGACTTTATCATTCTAAATCAACATATTGGTTCAATTGTTCTCTAAGAACTATTATTCATCCGCCAAGTAGCTTCAATATGCCATTTTTATTTATTTCAATATTTTATCACATTATCGACATGTTAGTAGACAAAATTTTTGTTGTATCAAGTAAACAACGATCAATTAAGTGCTCAGTTGAGACTTAGAGCTAGTCCACAATAGTTTGCTTAATTTCAACTTAGAGCTCATCCACCCTTAGTCACAAATTAAGGGTTTATTACCAAATATTCAATTTCTTTGGACAATTTGGTTCTTACATTTTAAGCAAATATACTCCCCTTTCACAATTTAGGAGTACACACAAATTAGCATGTTTAACTTCAATGTGATGACACATGTCATCTATTCAACCACAATCATTGACAAAACAATTGCCACTAAACCCCAAAAATCATTATTGGTTTAACCTCGTTTATAGTCATTTGACTAATCTTGGAGGCACAAATTGTCTACTTCCCCCGTTGCGCTAACTCAACTCCTAAATTTTCAAGAAAATTTACCATTAAGCGTCAAATTTTTCCTTTTTCAAATACAAAACTAATTCTATTAGGGATAATTTTCCAAGATGTTGCCATTCAAATTTGACACCACCTAATGCTACTCGAAGCAACTTAAATTTACAAGGAACTTTTACATTTTAAAGTTCATTTAGGTTTTGGCTTACCAACCGGGTGGTAGTCAAAGTGCCACACATTTACCTGAATTATCAATTTTACTCAACATTAGTCATTTCTTACTAGCAATAAAACCCATTACTTATATAAAGTCGTGGTGCTATCAAACCATTTGACTAGACCTCACGTCTATCATTACATAATTATGTCATATTATGATAAGATTGAGATTGGCTCCCTAATTAAGCCAACTTATTAAACATACATCCATTCCATATCAACAACAATTTGTCAAAATGATTCAAATAGGACGCAACAACAACATAAAAGCGTCTCAAGGAAACGTTACAGAGATCATAATTGGAAGACGAAGCTTCCACTACGGGTATTCATACTCGGCTGTAGCTTCAGCCTCATCAAAAGTAGCCTTCAATTGAGGGCATTCTCGAATCATGTGGCCTACGTAACCACGCTCCCGACAACCTAAACACCACATTGGACATCTAGATCGAATATGTCCTGACTCTCCACATTTATGACACACTAGGTCGTCATTCGAACATTCTCATTTATGAAACTTTATACACTTCGAAAATCAATGTCGAGATTTAGATCTCGAATTGGGGCAGAAAATGACACCTCAACGAAGAGTGTGCCTGAGAACGTAAATAGGGATCAACTTCCCTTAGGTAAACCACACAAAACGGCCAACTAATTCATTAGGAATTATATTCATAGATCCCATTGAGGAATGGACCTCGCGGTCCAGAGAAAACAATTCGTACTCGTGGAGTCGAGTACAATTCACAACACACTCAAAGGAAGGAATATCACAATTTTTAAAATATTAATGACCTTAATGTCATAAATCACATAATGAGCATATTTTATTATAGCCCATACGTCATTAAGCCTATCTGGCTAGCACAAGACTCTCATGTCAAGCTTATTATCATCAATCGACCCAATCGGTCGCTACACATATCCTATCAAGGTTCAATACATGACGTGGGTACACACGTCTTCAAATTCTTTTATACCCAACCACTAGGGTATATTAAGTCATATTTTACTCTCAAATGTCATCCATACAATTACCATTTTAAAATGACAATGTCGAACCCAATGTCGACTATATATAATATATATACTTCAATTGTACATATACACAAAATTAGCATAAGTCTACCCAAAGTATCTCCATCATAGGCCGAAGTTCAAACCTATGTTTGTTGTCATAATATTTGCCTAGGTGGGTCAATATAAGCAACATCCAAGGGTTCAAGGGTGAGTATCGTGCACTATACTCAGTCGATGAACCACGTGTCTGATACCAAATTGAAACACCCATACAACAATAATACATATTTAAGTGTAATTAACAATGATTTATACTTCAATACTTGCGGAATTAGGGTAAAATTAAAACTTTTACGACTAATGCATCATAAGTGATGCATCTGAATAACAGCTATTAACTCTACAAGGTTACAGGTCATGATCATGCAAACGAATAGTCAAGGCCAAGAGGTCGACTAACCCAAACCCAACACAATCATCAAATCATAATGTTAGTCTGGAGTCTACCATCTTCGAATACAAAGAAGAATAAATACTTCCCGCTCGATAGCTCAAAACCTGAAAAAATTAACAACTAAAAGGGGTAAACAACAAAAGTTGTTTAGTGAATTCTAAGATTAATATAAACAATAGTTACACAATAATTATTTCTATCCAACACTTATTTCCTATCGGCTAGCTAAAACGTCATTGCCAAATTAGAATGGGATCACCTCATCCTCGTTGAGGACTATCCGTGTCCCATATCAATCATTGATTTATCAAGATTCACAACAAGATGCCACACCTCACAGAGAGCTATTGGCTTTCTAAACTATAATACCATTGCACTTCATTTCACTGAGGACTATTAGCATTCCCGACGATTAACATTCTTTTATGTTCCACTGTCACCACCCGGCCTAGCCAAGTCAAGGTGGGGAACCGAATCAAATCTTGGGATCCGTACACTGCTCATCATAGACGAGCCAAAGTGGGGATCCCAACGGATGTCATAGTAGCACGATGTAACGCTTTTACATAGCTGCCATTCAAAGTCGGCACATAAAATTACTAGAGTACGTACTGCTAATGACACAAATCAAAGGTGATTACAAACATGCTTGCGTCCCAACGTGTCATAATCATTGCCACGAAGGCGGCCCGTTGTCGTCCTCACATGATGCCAATATCGCCACTAGGTTATAACTAATGCTTGCGGCCCAACGTGTCAAATAATCATCGCCCACAGGCGGCCCGTTGCCGTCCTCACATGAGATCATCTCGTTAAAATCCAAATACCACATACACCATGGTCGTCTAGGGTTCCCTATCAAAGTCGGGAGCGGTATTGCCTCTATCAAGTACGAGGCTGTCCCTAGCAAGTATGAGACTTCCGACAATGCAAGTACGTCGGCATCCGGCATTCAAAGGGCCAGGAATAATCCATGGACATCCAAGGGCAAAACGCATTCCATAACAAATTAGGGTTCAAGATGACTCATGAGAGTCTATAATGGTCCATAAGACCAATTAAAGAAACCACCCATGTGGTTCTACTAACTGTTCTTCAATGATGGTTCTAACATATCATCGGGGTCATTTGACATTCCTAATAAGCCTAGCGGTTGAATAGTCCTTTATGCCAAATCATAATCAATTAGATTGCCACAAGGAAGACCAAATATACAACTTAAAGAGTCATGCATCTATCCCAACTATTATCAATCAATCACAAAAGTGAATAGTCCAACCTACTAGGTCAACCAACACGAATTGCCATCTTCCAATCATTATTATTCATAGAGATAAGCAGTTAAGCATACTATACGAGATGCACGACAAACCAATCCACAACAATGTCAACTAGCATGACAATTCACTTTTCAATTCATGATGCATGACAACGTGTTCAATAAGGATACAATGAATCCATCTATAGCATGTGCATGATCAAGTAGCATGTTATCAACAAAGGCATAAAACAACAATTAACATGTAATCATTCATCTACATTAGTCCTAGAACTCACAGTGATTGGTTTAGAAGATTCCAAAGCCTTCCAATAATGCCACAATAGCTCGGAGAATGGCTAAAGCTTACAATCAAGCTCCTTTCGAATCAATTCACCTAGAAGCATTCATAACGCGTACACGTAAGCCCCCGAACACAAGATAAGCCCCTAAGAGTAGGCTAAGGGTATTGGGATATCAAACCAAATGTACTAAGTTCAATTGAGGCCCTACGAGTTTCGGAATGGATTAAAGGCCCTCAAACCCTTTAAACACTTAATTTAGAGGTGCAACGAACGTATAATACCCAAGCATCGACCCCCAACCATGCAAAATCAATTTTTGGGCCAGAAACATGGTCATGGCATGACCATAAGGTTAGTCGCGCTGCTATCCCCTCCTGGACAGCTCCCAGCTCATTTTTTTTTACACAAATGCACTCAAACTCCCCAAAACATCCATAAATGTTTTTGTAACTTTGGAGAGACTTTACCAAAATATTTATAGCATATTAAGATTACTTTAACACCTCTAAACATAATAGAATGATTTCATCACATCCAATAATTCTATGGAGCTCATACGGACTCCGAACGAGTCAGAAAATGACCGAAAGCTCTAACCGACAACACCAAGCTCCATTTGAGCTCATTTTTAATTCTAATCAATTCCATAGCAATATTTGACATATTTAGGCTATGATTAGGCATTCATAATATATTCAAACATTTAATTCAACCCAAAAATGATTAGGAACTCACTGAGGCATTTCACCGAACACTTGGCGTGCGGTTTCGACTTAAAACACCAATTTGAGTTCTTGCACATACTTTGTGTTTCCCAACTCATGAAAACACTTTAATAACACGATTGAACACTTTCCGAATATATTATACTATAACATATCATTTATTGTTTCATGGAGTTCATAGGAACTCCAAATGGGTTTCAAATGACCAAAACCCAAACTAAGCCTTCAAAACTTCAAATGAGTTCCTACTAGCTTCTATTTAATTCCATTGTTATGAATAACATACTTGGGCTAGGTTTAGACATTCAATTTATATTTAATCATTCATTTCAACCCAACATTGGTTAAGAACTCATTGTGGCATTTCACCGAACACTTGGCGTGCGGTTTTGGCTCCAAACACCAATCTTGAGCCTTTTCTCGAGTTTAACCCCAACCAATACATGAAATCATTAATGTAACATATTTAGACCATTTTACACCCTTCCCAAACATTTAAATCATAAAAGATCATCAATTGGTTCATATGAACTCTTTTGAGTTCATAAATAGGTTAAAACCCAAATAACCTCTTCAAAGCTCGAAATGAGCTATTATTAACTTCCATTCGATTCCATGTAAATATTTAACATATAGGAATCAATATTTAGCATATTTATCCTACTAAAACATCAAACCCAATTTCATAACCCATTGGAGCTCATTTGAGCCCTAGCTCGGGTTCAAACCAAAACTAACTCAAACTACCAATGTAGTTGTATATTATGGCTCCATTTTGATCATATAACAACATACTAAAAGATTGGAACCTTTACAAAACATTTCAACGCAAACTCATTTAGGGTTTCATCTCCAACAATGGAGAAATATAGAGAAAATGAAGAAGAATAATCAAGGAGGTGATTATACCTTCAATGTTAGCACCAAATGATGATTTCTAGTCTTCAATCTTCGACTTTGATCAAGAACCATACAAACCCTAGCTCTTCTCCCTCTTCTTTCTCTCAAATGAAGAAAATGAAATGTGTGTGTGTGTGTGTGTGAGTGATGGTGTCTTGGACGGTTAAGAAGGGAGAAATGGGAGGGGGTTTGGCCTTTGGCCACCCCCAACCCTCTAACTATCATCACATTACAAAATACACCCCTCCACTCAATCTTTAAATTTCTAAATTACCAACCACATTACTACAATTTGCATTTATATCATAATTCAATGTCCAAACGGGTAGTTTTGACATATTTATACTATATGGATTCAAATACCACATTAATCACTTTTTATCATACAAGTCTCAATAAAGTTAGTTACCTCTTTAGTCAATATTACTATTATCTCCAATTAATAATAATTATTCCAATAAATATATTAACTCGACATTATTAGGAATATAATTACCTCATAATTATTTGGGGTGTTACACCATGTTAGTGAGTCGTGTTTATTGGGATTGTGTGTTAGAGATCGATTCTCATAAGTTTTTGATTGATTTGCTGTCGATTGCGATAAGTAGCTTCGACGTGATTGTGGGTATGGATTGGATGACTGCCAGACAGGCCGATATTCTGTGTGCTAAAAAGATGATTCGCATATCCATTTTTGACAGTGAGAGTGTCATAGTGTATGGGGAACGACGTAAGGGCGAGATTAGAATTGTATCTATGGCCAGAGCTCAGAGATACGTGTCTAAGGGATGCGAGACCTTCCTAGCTTATGTTGTTGTTGCGCGAAACGAAAAGAAGACCATAGATGATATACCTGTGATATGTGAGTTCCCCGAGGTATTCCCAGATGAGTTGCCTGGGTTACCGCCAGATCGCCAAGTGGAGTTTCGTATAGATCTTGTTCCTGGAGCGGTGCCGATTGCTAAGACGCCTTATAAGCTGGCACCTACAGAGATGAGAAAGTTGATGTCTCGGTTACAGAAATTATTAGATCGTGAATTTATCCGTCTGAGCTCGTCACCGTGAGGAGCAACCGGTTTTGTTTGTGAAGAAGAAGGACGGCAGCATGCGGATGTGTATAGATTACTTGGAATTGAATAAAGTAACAGTGAAGAATCGTTATTCGCTTCCACGTATCGATGATTTATTTGATCAGCTTCAGGGTTCGAGCTACATTTCCAAGATAGACTTGTGATCTGGATATCATCAATAGAGAGTCAGAGACGAGGATGTGCCGAAGACAGCGTTCCGGACTCGTTATGGGCACTACAAGTTCCTTGTGATGCCATTCGGTTTGACCAACGCACCCACAGCTTTTATGGATTGATGAACAGGGTGTGTAGATCCATGTTGGATAGATTCGTAATAGTATTCATTGACAACATCTTGATTTATTCAAGGAGTGATGAGGACCACGAGCAACACTTGCGAGAGCTTGTTTTGACTGTGCTGCGAAAGGAAAGGCTATATGCTAAATTTTCCAAATGCGAATTCGGTTGCGCGAAGTATAGAATCTGGGTCATGTAGTGAGTGTTGAGGGTATAACAGTGGACCCAGCCAAGATTGAAGCAGTGATGAGTTGGGAGCCACCGAAGACAGTACCAGAGGTGCATAGTTTTCTGGGTCTTACGGGGTATTACAAACGCTTCATCTAGGACTTTTCGAGGATTGTCATGCCGTTAATGAGAATAACATGACAATTTGTAAAGTTTGAGTGGTCCGAGGATCAGGAGCGTGCTAATTGAAGACTCGATTATGCCAGGCTCTAGTACTAGCGTTGCCAGAGGGTACAGAGGACTTCGTGGTATATTGTGATGCTTCAGGGACTGGATTGGGCTGTGTTTTGATGCAGAGAGGGAAGCTGATCTCCTATGTGTCACGACAGCTGAAGACTTACGAGGAGAATCATATCGTGCATGACCTCGAATTGGATGCTATAGTGTTTGCGTTGACGATATGGTGACATCTGTATGGGTCTCGTTTTGTAGTGTATACCGATCATAAGAGTCTTCAGTGCTTGTTTAATCAGAAAGAGTTGAATATGCGACAGCGACAGAGTTTAGAGTAGCTAAAGGATTATGATTGTGAGATTTAGTACCATCCGGACAAGGCAAATATGGTAGCTGATGCATTAAGCCATATGGCATGCAGCCAAACAGTGATTTCTAGGGCTACGAGACTCGAGATTACGTCGACACTAATTGATAGTTTGAGATTAGCACAACAGGAGTCCTGCAAGACGAGAATGCGAAACAAGAGCGTCTAACATGGCATACCGAGACGTTAATCAGGGATGAGAGAGGGTTGTATACTTTTCATGACATAGTTTGGGTCCGTAGGGTTGGGAATCTCCGACAGTTGATTCTTGATGAGTCACACAGATCGGCATTATCCACTCATCCAGGGAGTACTAAGATGTACAAGGATCTTCATGAAATCTATTGGTGGCCAGGGATGAAAAGAGATGTGGGCAGAGATGTTGAGCAGTGTATGACTTGTCTAAGGGTAAAAGTAGAGCATCAGAAGCCGCATGGGTATCAGAAGTCGTTAGAGATCCCAAAGTGGAAGTGGTATCCTATTACGATGGATTTTATTGTTAGACGTCCATGCACGGTCAGAGGTAATGATAAGATCTGGGTAATAGTGGACAGACTGACAAAGAGTGCACAATTTTTAGCCGTTTGGGTACTATTACTATGGTCAACTAACGCGGTTTTACATTAGCGAAGTGGTATCGAGACATAATTCCAAACTCGATCACTTCTGACAGCGATGCTTAGTTTACTTCACGGTTCTGGCAGAGTTTTTTAGAGAGAGTTGGGCACTAGGGTTCAGTTAAGCACGACATATAGACCGCAGACTGACGGGTAGACAGGAGCACTAATCAGACCCTCGAGGATATGTTGTGAGCGTGTGCAATCGACTTCAGTGGTAGTTGGGACGTGCATTTGTCGTTAGTCGAATTTGCGTATAATAATAGCTATCATGCCACCATTAAGATGGCTCCGTTTGAGGTGTTGTATGGCGCAAGTGTTTGACCCCTGTGTGTTAGGGTGAGGTAGGTAAACGACCTATCAGTGAGCCTGAGCTACTGCAAACGAGTAATAAGGTGGCAGTGATTCGTGAGCATATGAGGATCGCACAGAGTCGCTAGAAGAGCTACGTCGATCGTCGTTTGACAGAGCTTGAGTTCGGGGTTGGTGATCGGGTTATGCTAAAAGTGTCCCCGTGGAAAGGGGTGATCAGATTCAGATGTCGCGGTAAGCTGAGTTCGCAGTATATTGAGTCGCTTGGGATTATTGCCAGAGTCCGGGATCAGGCGTATAGATTACGATTGTCTCCAGAGCTAGCTGGTGTACATGATACATTCCATGTGAGTCATCTACGAAAGTGCTTAGCTATAGACGATCAATACGTGCCGCTATCTGAGATCAGATTCGACGATCAGTTGCGATATGCCCCGAGCAGCCTGAAGCTATTACTGACAGAAAGGTGAAGAAACTGAGGAATAAAGAGATCTCCTTAGTACTTGTTCAGTGGAAACATCTTAAGGGTACTAACGCCACCTGGGAGCCCGAGTAAGAAATGAGAAGCTTTTGTCCCCAATTATTCCAGAGTTCGAGCTAGATTTCGGGACGAAATCTCTTTAAGAGGGAGAATTTGTAACATCCCGTTTTCCGACCTTTTACGTGGAATTAATTTAGAGGATTACAATTTATTTATATTGCGATTGGTCCAATTATATCCCGATTGGTGGATTTGTACGTGTGGGGTTTGTGGGATACGTGGCACCGGTTTATAATTTAAGCGGATTAATTATATTTATGAGATCACGACATCACGTGATTAAATGAATTGAAATGATAGTAATATTGAAAAATATGATATCGGGTCCGGGATTGCTATATATGGAAATGATATATAAATGGCTTCATTTGAGGTCTTTCTTCCATTTCCTAATTTAGAAAGTGTATGTGTGTGCGTGGGTGTGACTGGAGTAGCAAGCAAGCCATAGAAATTCAAGCAATCTGCTGTGGATTCACCTCAAATCTCCATATTTGTTAATCTAAGCTCAAAGAGGTAAGAAAGTTTGATTTTCGTAGTCTAAATCCTGTTAATTGTTGCTATAACCGTGGAATCGGCTTCTAAGCCTGTAGGATAGACATATATGTATTTCTTTTGAGTTTAATGGTCTAGAAATTGGAATTGTGAGGTGTTTATATCCCTGGTCAGTCATTAACGCAAACAGGGGAAGACCTACTCGACCACAATCCTGTGGCGGTGTGGGACGAGTATGGCCGAGATTTAGGGCGCGGGCCGTGATGGTCAGCGCGACCGCGATCGCGAGCGCAGCCGCGATGGGGGAGTGTGGGCTGCGATCAGAGGGTTTTGGGCCGGATTCTACTTTTGGTTTTAGGGTCTGTTTGGGGTTGCTTCTGGGGTCTGGTTCAGTTATGGGGCTAGTATGTAAGTCTGTCTGGTATCTATTGGCATTATGTGCTATGTGTTTCCGTTATGTGTTTATTATGCAGAGTCTAACCCTCGCGTACTCATGAGCTTTCCAGCTTACATCTTCGAGTCTAACATGTTCATGGAATAAGAAAGGGGATCAGCAGCAGCAGCCGCCGAAATAGGACGTGGGATTACTTGGAGACTTTTGTATCTGCTTCTTTGTAATGATCATATTAGTACAGTGTGATAGCATCTTTTGGAATTTTGTAAATCGGTAATTGTGACACCCCGATACCTCACTTGGCAACGAGGCATGACGTCGCGAAAACAAAGTCAAAATCATAATGAACAACCTCTAAATGGGACGTTTTCGAAATGCATAAAAATATAAATATCATTTTACAAGCATCACAATATACAAAGTCACTAGTGCGGAGATTAAAATACATGACAAAAAGTTTAAGTTATAAAAATTAATCTCCGTAATGTTTGAAATGTTCGATGACTCCGAAAACTTGAAAATCTTGTAAACGTGCCATGAATGTGATACCTTAGCCCTTATGGTCCTGAGAAAAACATGTTAAATACGACAACATAAAGTTGGTGAGCTCATAGGTTTACACGATGAAATATACAACGTATGGAAAGCACAAGATTTCAGTGAGTTGTAAACAAAAACGAATCAATAATTTTAAGTATTACCGTAAGTCTCATGACCCCGAAACTTAACTTTTGAATGCCCTATGTGGTATCAAACACCATAATACCAAGAAATGTCAAATAATTATGCATCCGTTTACAATTGGCGCGACCAATCCGGATGGGGGTGTCAACCTAAATAGATCTATCCACGACATTCACGTTTACGTAGCAATTAAGGGTTCATGATTGAGGGCGGTGGTGAAGTGTAACCTTATGTAATACATAAAATGATTCAAGTACTTATGTCCATATAAAATAAAAAGTTGAGCATGTATTCTCACCTCAAACTAATACGAACAAGTAAAAAATAGGGGCTATGAAAACTCACCGTAAAAGTGAGCGTAAAAATGATAATCGAGTCGTTGTCTTGAAATGATGCTTGAACGGACTTAACCGAGTCCTAAATGATATGAGGGACTTAATAATGTCTATAAATGATAATGTGCATGTATGATGGTTTTTAAGCTTTAAATCACCCAACTTAACACGTCCATAACCAAAAACCCATTTAAAACTTCATGTGTATTTATAAGAATTTTCGAGGTTTTATCGAGATTTTTCGGCCTACTTTGTGGCTGTTTTTACCCAAGCTCCACAACAACTTGGGCTTTGATATTTATAATCATAAAACTACTATATACAAGGAATTTTTCTAGGTAAAAACAGTCATTTTTCGATGTGTTTAGGTTAGTGAAAAGGTTCGTTAAAAACCCTATGTTGGTCATAAATGAGATGTTAGACTTTTCGGTTCCCAAACAGTATTTGGGGGTCCAAAACTCCGATTTAAATTATGAAAACTTCCAGATCTTTAGCTAAAACATAGATCTAAATTCTGGAACAAGAATCAACTCATTTCGTTAAGTTTTGAATTTGTTATGATTTTTCAAAGTTGATGTAATGTTTCTGCCGACAATCCGAATTTCACAACCTTGCAACAACTTGTGATTATTGTTGTTTATTCAAAAACCACATGTATAAAATGTTATGAAACACATTTATATAACTTGTTTTCATAATATTTATACCTACATTATGTTTTTATACTTTTATAAACACATTTGTACTAACAACTTTACAATAAAAACTAGATGTTCATATGTTTCACTTTATATACAACTTGTTTTTGTTGGTGATTATATATTATTATGAAATACTTATAATTACATAAATAGAAGAAGTAATAGAGTAGTTTTTACTTACTTTGATGACATAAGAGAATGCAAATGAGTAGCAGAAATATTCTTGAATTTTTGCACCAAAGATAACTTGAAATATTGATGAACAAAGAAAGAAAACAATTTTTGGTTGTGTGAGGGCTTATAGCCGGTTTTTAGAGAGAATGAGGAGAGGATTTTTGGTTCTTGCAAGTGTGAAAATTAAAGAGTGAATTGGTCTCTATTTATGTAAGGTCTACCAATGCAAGATCTATCTAGACGCGGACCCGTTAACGAGTGCGGAATCCTCGTTGACGGTTAGACGGACAACTCTCAACCAACGGAAACACGGAGACTATTAGACGCTGAACGAACGACACACGAACGATCCTACGTACTAATTCTCTCCGAAACGGGACTCACCTAGCTGATAAACTCGAGATCGCCTATTGCTTAATTCCTCAAGAATTCTGCCAAAGGTCTGCTAATCATTCGAGTCTATCCCTAATTATAGACCCTGATTCGAGTCTGTTGTGGGCCAACCTCGAATCTGGCCTAAGGCCTCATTCGAATCTGTCCATCTGACAGATTCGAATCTAGCCCATTCGAATCTAAGGATACATTCGAATCTATCACAGATTCGAATGCCTTCCTATTCGAATCTAGCCTATACACTTAAACACTTACGTGATGAAACTTATGTTTTAACTTATGCTTGACATACTCTTTGACTTTTATGTTTGAACTTCTTGTAATATGTTACATCAAGTTCAAACACACAATCAATAACAGACAAACACATATTAAACATATATATCAAAACACTTGTTAATATTCAGAATATTACTTAAATCATAATGCAGATCGATTAGACTGCTATCGTCACACAGGGTGTACCAACAATTTATAGAGAGAAAAAGTTGATGAAATGATGAAAAAGAGATGGAGGTTGAGTGAAGATCATGTGATCTTGAAAGGAGATGGTGAAAAAGTTTGATGTAGATGTTGCAAGGGATTTGTAATATAAAATTGAAGTCAATTGGGGGGTAGTACTACCCTATGTGGCCAGCCTCATGAGGCTCTTATAAATATTTTAAAAACTTTTTTTGTATAAAAGTATTTAAAATGTATTCTTGTATTTTTCTTTTTATGTAATTTCATAAATACTTATGAAATACACTAGTTTAATGAAATTATTTTTGTCTTGCATAATTAAAGTTATGTAAGATTGTTAATGCATAATTAATGACACTAATATTAATTAAATCATGCACTTAGTTGATTTAATCTATTATATCGTAAATTGATCGGATTAATTACTTTGTCGTTTCATCGGATCGCACCGATGAAATTGTTTCTGTTTGTAAGGAAATTCCTTATGAACTTGTTAATCACTTTGATTAATTACTAATTACTATTGATTAAGTAGCTAATGCTAACTTGGTTTGGTTACGGTTGTTACAATATTTTGTGTATGTATTCAGTATGTATATCTGATAGCCAACTCTAGTATGTTAGCTTCGTCAAGATTGTTGATTGTACTGGATCTGCGGTTACGATGTTAATCCCTTGTATGAAAGTTTTAATTATCAGTGAATTTTATTATTTTGACACGTGATACATGGATTATATGCGTTATTGCCACTTATGATATTATAATGACGTGACATTCATGCGAATTGGGAGGGGGTTACATAAAAAATGTAAGTTTGATGTTTTTAGTTGATAACATTTGAAGTTGTAGTAAGTTTTAGTTTTTTAACTACTGTTTTTAACTACGTTTGAACAAGTTTTTAGTAAAATAAAATGTTTGAATAGGTTTTTAGTTAAAAAGAAAGTGTTTGATGGGATTTAAAATATATATATAAAAAACAGGTCCAAACCGGTTTGACCGGTTTTTTCAATCCGAATCGGTTACGAACTGGCTCCAACCGGTTGGTTAGGTTTAAGTTTTTCTCTCCCCCAAATCGGTTTTCAACCCGAACCGGGTTTTGGCCCAAACTAATTGTTGACTTTTGACCCAAACCGGTACGGTTGTCAAACCCGAACCGGAAATCGGTCAAAACCGATTTTGTCCACCTCTACCATCCACCGAAGGCACTCGTTGCACAAATTTTCGTCGCGTACTGTTTGAAAATTCAAATGAGTATATTGGTTGGGTCGAGCTAACAAATAAATATTTATAAATTAAAATAAAATGTATGAGCTAAAATTCTCTTTATTTAGCTGATAATTTAAAATTTGAGGTCTACCGGAATGATCCCAAAGTAGATCGTGCATTTCAATTAAAATTGGGTTGAAGGATTTCAAGGTTATGATTTTGTTTGTGGTTGTTGTTATGTGATGTTATCAGACTCATTAAACTCATTTAATTGACATTCATTACCATCATTTTTCATTAACTTCATTTTGAAAATTTTATCCATTGGTTGATATGATAAAACATACCAGTAACAATTAACAACTAGCAATTAAAGAGTAATTAAACTAAATCAATGCAAGCTTTCAATGCTCAAATATCATAGATATTTGATTTTAATTTGGGCTAAAAATATCATTGGTTTTAATTTTGGATAAAAGTATTCATTTTTATTTGTTTTATTTTTATTACTTACTTAATTATTTAGACATTAAAATTTTTAAAAAGTTATACTACGAAATGAGACTATTGGGGAAGGGACCCGTTGCACAGGCACATAGGTCCGCCTGTGCACTTCGTAAACCATTTAACGGATTCATCAGTTGCATTGCATGCATTGAAACATTGACTTCAGCTTCGAAAACCATTTAACATATTCATCGGGTTCATTGCATGTATTGAAAGATCGACTTCATCTTCAAAAACCATTTAACGTATTCATCGGTCGCATTGCATGCATTGAAACATCGACTTCAACTTCGAAATTTATTTAACGGATTCATCGGTTGCATTGCATGCATTGAAACATCGACTTCAACTTTGAAAACCATTCAACGTATTCATCGGTTGCATTGCATGCATTGAAACATCGACTTCAACTTCGAAAACCATTTAATGGATTCATCGGTTTCATTGCATGCATTGAAACATTGACTTCAACTTCGAAAACCATTTAACGGATTCATCGGTTGCATTGCATGCATTGAAACATTGACTTCAACATCGAAAATCATTTAACGGATTCGTCGGTTGCATTTGCATCCATTGAAACATCGACTTTAACTTCGAAAACCATTTAACGGATTCATGGGTTGAATTGCATGCATTGAAACATCGACTTTAACTTCGAAAATCATTTAACGAATTCGTCAGGCGCATTTCCATCCATTGAAACATCGACTTTAACTTCGAAAAACATTTAACGTATTCATTGGTTGTATTGCATGCATTGAAACTTCGACTTCAACTTCAAACACCATTTAACAAATTCATCGGTTGCATTGTATGCATTGAAACATCATCAAATAAATGAATTAACTACATTCAACGGCTTCAACAGATTCTTGTTTTTCGTTCATCGACTTCATCTAATTAATTTGGGTTCATCGACTTCAAAAACCATAGTCAAACGGAATGCTAAAATACCCGATCTCTTGCAATTAATGAAATTTCGATAAACTGATAAACACACAATGAAAAATGTAATTGATCAACAATAGAAAATGGTTACATGAACATTGAACAATTTGTAAGTCATCCTTTATCACTAATTATTACATTTGCATGGTCATAATTAATGAAATTCCAAAAATTTTGAATTGAATTGACAGGTTCTTGAAATCATGCATAATATTTAGATTGTAGTAGTTACTTTGTAATGTAATCAGTTGATGAAATTCTAAAAATGTTGCTTTGAATTGACGGGCTCCTCTAACTGCCAATTAAATTTTATTAAAATGATGATGATGATGGAAACTAAATGTTTAAATAGGTCATATATATATATATATATATATATATATATATATATATATATATATATATATATATATATATATATATATATATGGAGGTTCAATTGGGTTCTTTTGGGCATCGAGGTACAAAAGAACCTATACCATCCACTAGATCAAAAAAATATATGGATTAAATGGCACAAGGGTAAATAGTTGGACAATTTAATGCATCTTGTGCATTGCAAAACAAACATGGATGGGCATTTTGGGAATGTGCATAACTCATTAAATTTAATATTTAAACTACTAATTAAATAATAAATGATAAAATAAATTCAATTGATACACTTCCAAATTTAACAAATATTACACAAATTCAAAAAAGATGATGAATATGTTGATGCATTTCATGTTTATCGTTCAATTCGTGATACATCTCGACTTTATCTATACAAATTCGTGATGCATCGATGATAATCATCATTATCGTGTTCATCGTTCGTCATCATCGTCCATTATTCATCTATGCATCGTGTGCTACTGTTATGCATCATCACTGTTCATTATCATCAAGTTCATCGTTTATTATCCATGTTCATCATTCATCATCCATCTACGCATCGTGTTATTACTGTTATGCATCACCATTGTTCATAATCATCATATTCATCGTTCATCATCCGTGTTCATCATTCATCGTCGTTCATGTTCATTATGTTTTTACCATACCGTTTATCATCGATTGAGAGAGGGGAATCGTGGTGGTGGCAGTGCACAGCCTTGTTGGTTGAAACACCCATACAACTAATACGAGTATTTCGATACCATTATACGTTAATTTATACAGAGTACTTGCGGAAATACGATCAAATTAAAACTTTTGCAATACATTAATAATCATCAACGTGATTCCAAACACTTTGCATAAGACACAACAGAGTGTCGGAAATCACGGAGCAATGTAACTGGGGTTACAAGATTAAGTTATCAATTTAGTTACAAACGAATTAATAAACATCGACTAATTCGTATACGTCCAAAAATGGAAGTCTGCTACTCCCACCCCAATCATCCACAAAATATTGAGCTCCTATCCAAGCTCCAAACGATGCCTAACGACTTGGGCCAGCCGGGCCTTTGCCCTTAACAGATCCTGAAAGGAAATAACAACTAACGGGTAAACAACAAAGTTGTTTAGTGAGATTCTAGAGTAAAGTATCATGCAATATATGAATGATGTCATGCAATGCCATGAATTCAACTATCAATTTTAGGAGGCCAACCAATGGCTAACAAGCTACTACATTGCGGTTACCATACACAAGCTTACCGAACAATGGGTTTACAATCTACTGCTCGATTACCACAGACACAGGCTTATCGATATGCAGTTTACAGTGATGCCATACGATTACCACACACAGGCTTACCGTTTTACAGGCAATAATGGTTACCACACACAGGCTTACCATTAAGATTCCGCTGGGTTACCACACTCAGGCTTACCGTCTCGGCGGAGAGGTCAAATAAATGATCAACGACTATCAACCGAGTGATAATATGATAACAATAATATATGAGATGGCAAAGCATGAAAGTGACAACAATAATACAAAAGCAGTAACATACAATTCATGATATGCATGCAAATACGTTAATACTAGAACTCACAGTGATACACAGTACGCTCTCGGCCTCAAAACCGAGTTATATTCGTCAAAGTAAGAGTGATAGCCTTCACGTGACTTAACCCGTCAAAACCCCTACAAGTAGGTTCATAATATAATATTTATAAGTCTCACCGCTTACAATTTCACAACTTTGATCCGGACATATTAGTCGTAAGACCTATATAATTTTCGGCATCGACCTACATAATTATTTTGGCCTAATTATCCTTCACAATTGGTGACATAAGTTATTGTGGCAGACGATACCAAGGACTAATTAAAATTACAATTTCAGGCCAAAACTGGGCCGAACTCGCCGAATTCACTAGGGAACTCGCCGAGTTCACCCATCCGAATTCGGTTCGAGCACCAGCCGGATTTCGGATCATCCGAGTTCGGGTCATGGACCATCCGAATTTCGGATCCCTTCCAACCGAAATATTGTCCGAACTCGGTCCTAGGCACATTCGAATTTCGGACCTACACATCCGAATTTCGGATCCCAAAGTATCCGGATCCTTTAACTTAGAAATTTTTCTTTCAAAAACCCAGGGGAACTCGCCGAGTTCACCAGGGAACTCGCCGAGTTCATGTGCAGGTCTGCACTTTCTGCCTTACGGATTAAATGCTCAAAACTACCAACACTTCTTACATTTATTATAAACGGTTTGGGGTCATTCCCAAACATATATATACCCCTTTTAAACTCATTTAAACTATCAAAACACTATTTCATTCTTTTGAATCATCAAGAGTTCATAGAACTCCATTTTCGGGTTTTTGAGCTAAAACCCATCAAAATCCATAAAACTTGAATAATATGTTTAAAAATGATGATTCTTACTATGTTTCATTATCATTTCTCAAGACCTAACGATTTGCCCATATTATTCATAAAAACCCATTTGGGTTTCTCATCTTCTTCAAATGAAGATGGAGAGGAGAAGAAAAGAAATAGCAAGATTTATAAATACGAGTGGTACCTCTTGGATCTTTCGAAACAAACAAAAACCTCCAATAAAAGCTGATTTTTGGCTTCTTCTTCTCTTCTCTTTTTCTCTCTTTTCTCTCTATTTTGAAAAAGTTGAACACACACACACACACACACACAAGTGTGTGTCTACGTATGTATAAAGCCAAAGGAAAGAAGATTTCTTCTTCTTTTCTTTCTACCCCATTACTTTCCCATATTTACACTTTAAACCCCACAATTAATTCCATTTCTTTTAAAGTCCTTTCCATCTTTTCAAGACATGTGTGTATGACAACTTCAACACAATCATTCATTTATATATATTACAAAATCACTTAATATTCCAAATTCTGAAATTCTTTATAATGAATATTAATTATCGATTATTTTAAATAACCGGGTCGTTACAATTCCTCCCCTCTTAAAAGGATTCCGCCCACGGAATCAGGTTCTTTCAAACAGGGCGGGGTATTTGGCCATCATTTCAGCCTTCGTCTCCCAAGTCATCAGAGATCCGCGGTGGTGCTTCCAACAAACGAGCACCATCTCGATCTCCTTATTCCTTAGGTTGATTACTTTGTCGCCGATAATCTTTTCTGGTTCTTCGACATAACGTAGCCGCTCATCGATTTGCACATCGCCCAATGAAACGGTCACTGCAGGATTAATCGGACTTCTCTTTAAGTAGCTAACATGAAAGGTGTTATGAATTCCTGCCAAATCAGCGGGCAGATCTAACTTATAAGCTTGGGCACCGACACGCTCGATAATAGGAAACGGTCCGATATATCGAGGACTTAACTTTCCTCGCTTCCCAAACCTCATAATTCCCTTCCACGGAGATACTTTCAGCATCACGGAATCTCCCACACCAAACTCTATATCTTTGTGACGTTTGTCGGAGTATGCCTTCTGTCGGTCTTGGGCCGCTTTGATTCGCTCCCGAATAATCTGAATTTTATCATGCGTCTCTTGAAGCAATTCGGGACCCGCTAACGGTTTCTCGCCTGCTTCACGCCAACATGTCAGATTCTACACTTTCGGCCATACAACGACTCATACGGAGCCATCTTTATCGAAGAATGATAACTATTGTTGTAGGCAAATTCCACAAGCGGTAGGTGCGTATCCCAATTTCCGCCAAGCTCGATCACGCACGCACGTAACATATCTTCCATCGTCTGATTGGTACGTTCCGTCTGGCCATCAGTCTGGGGACAAAACGTCGTACTTAAGTTAACGCGCGTCCCCAACTGATCTTGCATACTTTGCCAAAATCTCGAAGTAAATCTCGAAGCACGATCCGAGACAATAGATTTTGGAATCCCATGACGTACAATAATTTCATCGATATACATTCGCGCCAATCTTTCCGAAGGAAAGTTTTCTCGTATCGGCAAAAAGTGTGCGGACTTCGTCAGTCGATCCACAATAACCCAGATAGCATCATGTTGTCGTTGGGTCTTTGGAAGCTTTACCACAAAATCCATCGTGATGTGATCCCACTTCCATTCAGGTATCTCGAGTGGTTGCAAATTTCCAGATGGTTTTTGGTGTTCGACCTTGACTCGCAAGCAAGTCAAGCACCGTTCAACGTGATTACCAACGTCTCGCTTCATTCCGGGCCACCAATATTCGGATTTCAAATCCTGATACATCTTAGAACTCCCGAGGTGAATTGAGAACTGTAGGTCCCGAGAGGTTCCCAGAGTATATAGTTATAAGCTGTAGAGGGGGGGTGAATACAGCAATTTAAAAACTACACACTCTTTTCTCAATGTTTGTATGTATTATCAACAATTTGTTAATTACAAACAAGCTTGAATGCGGAATAGTTCAAGCTGAGATGACAGATACAACAGTATGCTTACTAGTCTAAGACAGACTCGAACTAGTATACAATGAATACACTCACTAAGAAGCACTCACTGTGTTTACAAGACTTAAGGAACAGCTTAGGTAAAACAGCTTAGACACACAGATGCTGGTTTACAGAAGACTTGCATGCATGAAGATCACACTTGCACGTTCACTCTTGGTTTAAGCACTTAGCTTTCTTCACCTTTCTTTCTGACCTTAGAAGCTTCCTTTTATACTCACTTAGAGGATCTCAGAGAAACATCTTCATTGGACAGAATGAAAAGGAAAAGTCTTGTTGAAAAGGCAACATAACCTTTTCTGCACTTTTCTTAAAAGCAGACTTGTCTTCACATGTGCAGAACTTTTGTCTTTTTACTTTGTCTACTGTTGCATTGCCTTTAACTAATTTAGGAATGTCAACTTTGCGTTTTTCTTCCCTGTAAAGGCCTATTTTGATATAAGAAAAGGTCTGTCACCCTTTTTCAAATATCCTTTTGTCTTCATGTTACAGAACAGCGTGGGCAGGCTGAGCAGTTCTGTTTTCCACTTTGTCTTCGACTTTGTAAACTGATCTTGTAGTCAAAAACAATACATGATGACTTGGAAATAAATTCCATAAAGTGTTTAGCCTGTTCACAAAGAACAGGTTCTGTTCACAAAGAACAGAACACTTTAAAAATGCCCGAGCTGCTCAACAGTGTAGAGCAGCGTAGACAGTTTATGTCCAGCCTGTTCAGCAGACAGAGCAGCTTGGACGAACTGTCTTAGTTGCAACACATGCAACATATAGAACAGCTTTAGACTGATATTGCAAATCATTTTCAGGTTTCAATAAGGCATATAACAGGCCTTAAATTCAACCTTCAAATGCATCAACAGGTTTGATTATAAAATCTCCCCCTCAGATGTAGAACAGGTTTGACTAAGGCCTTTTTGTGCCTAACAATCTCCCCCTATTTGCAATAACCAGTTCAAGCTGGTCTTATCAAAAATCACTATATATTTTTACAGTACATTTGCTGAAATAAAATTACAACATTACAGTAAAGTAAAAGATCAGTTTATATATACACTGATTCTTGACTATACTAGAACAACACATGTCCTTACAAGAGTACAACTAATGTACTAATGTATTTTACAACTAATGTAAAAGCAAAAATTACAACTTATGTAATAATGTACAACTAATGTACAGGATGTACAACTAATGTACAGGGTGTTTGGACTGTTTGAGTTGGGAGCAGAAAACGGTAAGCATGTCCAACTGATGGACAGCTCCCATTCTTCACCTACCCAGACGGTAGATGGACTTCATATCACTGGAGAAGGATCCTGAACCATCTTTTCCAGTTCTTCCCTTGTATCCTCAAGTTCCTCAACTTCACTTCTGATGATCATGAACTTGGGATCATTGAGCTCTCCTCTTTCATAGAAGCCTCTGAGCTGATCCCAGATGGCTGCTCTCCATTTGCTAGACTGCCTGAAAGAAACTGCAAGTCTGAAGGCGGCAAGTTGTCTCAGATCAACTTTGTACAGCTCTGAGGCTCTTTGGAAGCACTTCTTCTGAGTTAGGGGATCTACAAAAAATGCCCCCAGCTCAGGTTCTTCAATAATCTTGCCATCCTCAAACTCTATTCCTTTAGGCAGACTATGATCAACTCCTTTTATTTCAATGGCATAGTCGCCCTGTTCAATCAGCGTAAGGAGTAGCTCCATCTCTGTATCCTTCTTTGTCCTTCTGGCCTTTATTTTGGGGTATGTCATAGAGACACCCTCTTTTACTTCTTTTGGAATCAGGCCCAGCTCACTTACTCTTTCCATCAGCTTCTTGATGTATGCCCTGATAGTCTTAGCCGTTTCTGACTTAGACTGGCTCAGGGCAACTGCCAGTTCCACCCATTCCCTGTATCCCATCTGTGCAACATCAGTGTGATCGTAGGATTCCATTTCAGGGCCTGTTGCACCCATCCTGGTGATCTGAAGTTTCCACTGTGTGCCTTTTCTTGAAATGGGAACAGCTTTGACAATCGCTTCCTTGGCAAGCCTTCTAGTAGCAACATCATGAAATTTCTTTCTAGCCAAGTTGTCAAAGTGGAATTTGGCTCTGGCAGAGGGTACTGTTGATTTGGTCACAGAGACCTGAGTACCTTTCTCTACTTCCTTCTCTTTTTCTCCTGCTGATTTCCTGGCAGCTTCCATTATTTTCTTTTGCACCTCCAAGGTAGACATTTTGATTTTCTTTGCTTCTTGGAGGGCAAAGGACTTAGCAGCTTTGGCAGATTCTTCTTCTTTTCTTAATTCCTCCAGAGCTTGAAGCTGTTCATCCCTAAACTCAAAGTATTTGTGCATAGGGAGGCCCATCTCTTTGGCTCTGGTCTTGTGAAATTGCATTTCTGCCTGTTTCTGCTGCATAGGATCCTTAGCTACCGTTTCTTTTCCTTTAGCTGCTGCTTTAGTGACAGCAGCTTCAGGAATTTCTTCTTCTTCTTCTTCTTCTGATAGAATAAGGTGCCTCCTTTTGCTGCTAGGCCTGTCCTCAGGAATGATTTCCTCCCCCTTAGACTTAGTAGGGTTTGGAGAGACAGCCTGAGTAGGCATAGTAGCTTGAGAAGCACCTTCAGCAGCACCTGTTTCAAAAATCTCTGCTGGCTGACCAGTGTGAGTTGCAGACACTGGTATCTCCTTAGGAGAAGAAGTTTTCTCCCCCTTAGACTTAGTCTTCGAGGCAGATGACTTCTCCCCCTTTGAAGGAGATGAAGCAGCGAGTTCAACACCTGGTCTGCCTGAAGACACAAAGTCAGCAGGCTTGCCAGCAGGTTTAGAGGATTTAGGACCAACAAGGCTGTTCACTAAGTAAGCCAAGTTATCCTTCACCTCACTAAGTTGGGAAAGACAGGTTTGAAGAGAAGATGTGTGGGAATCAGCAAGAGTGGTCAACTTAAGAAGATTTTCCCTATCAGACGCTGTGAACAGCAGAGATTGCAGCTGTGCAAGATGAAGTTCTAGTGAATCTCGCACATCAGCAAGGTCTGATGATACAGAGTTGGATAGGGAACCAATGATGGTCTGTAAGCTGGCCAAAGTGTTAGGAAGAGTAGAGTTGCAAGAAGTGAGGATAGATGACAGCTGTTGGGAAATGGCTGCCATGGAGGACACAGAGTCCTGTTGTAAGGAGAGGATAGAGGAGAGAGAGGTGGATACAGTTTGCAGCTGTGCAGTGAGTGCAATCAGCTGTGGAGAGTTGTCAGTTTGGGGAGTGACTGGGAAGGATTCTTTAAACATATCAAAGAATCCTTTGAGCTGCTCAGACACAGAGTCTGAGATGATGGATGGTAGGGAGTGCATGGTGTTTTCCAAAGAACCAACTTTGTTGGTCAGCAAAGAAAGCTGATCCTTCAAAGGCAGGTCTTTGGGAGATGGTGGTGTATGGGTGGATTGTTTGGAGTGGGTAGAGGGAGATGATGATGATGAGGCTGGTGTATGAGGATGTGATGGAGAGGGAAGAGGGACTTGGGATAGAAGCTCCATAGCCTGGGCAAAAGTAAGATGGCCCAGGTTAGAGGGATCAAGAGGTCCTTCAGCAGCGGCTGTAGCTGCATCACCAGGAGAAGGGGATGATGTTTGGAGCCTTTCAGATGCTGCTTGTGTTGCAACACCCTCATGAAGACCAGTGGTGGTTCCCTCTGCAGTGCCTTGGTCTAAAGGCACCTCATCATTGGGAGATGGAATATGCATTTCGACATGAGCAGTGGTGAAACCTGCTGATGGAATTTGCATTGAGGGAGCAGCCTCACCAGAGGGATGGTATGATCCCTGAGGTTCATCAGCTTGGGATAGTGGTCCCTCAGCAGCTGTTTGGTGTTGAACAGCTGAATCATGGGGAACAGAAGTTTGAGGCTGAGCTGCTGATTGGTCTATATCAGCAGCGTGGGCACCTCGTGCAGACTCAGGGTGTGAGGAGATAAGAGTGGGGGACAGTGTGGACACAGTATGGAGTGGAGAGGACTCCTGTCTTTCAATATCCACAGCCTGTTGGGAGGCTGGGATAGTTGATGTGGATATCTCCATTTGTACAACTGGGTCCTGTTGGGAGGAACCAGAGGTTCTAGGCTGACTCAAGGGTGACTCAGATTGGAGTGAAGCAGGCTCCAAATGAGCTGAAGCTTCTCCCAAAATAGGAGAGGCAGCTGGGGTTGCTTCTTTTACAACTGAACCCTGTTGAGAGGGAACAGAGGAGGTGATTTTGTGGGCTGTTTTCTTTTTGGCTAGTGATTTTCTTTGGTAATGGACGGATGATGTGGGTGATTGTGGAGTAGGGAGAGTATCTGTTTGGACAGGATGTGAGACTGGGCTAGGAACAGTGGGGCTGGACTGTTCCATCGTCTCTTGTGCCACAGAGGCACCAGCCACAAAGGCTTCAGGCTCAACAGATGAGCCAGGGTAAGGAATCTGCTCTCCCTCAGCCACAGAGGCTAAAGGAACAGGCTCAGACTGAGCTGTTTTGGCCTTCTTTTTCACAGGCCCAGCTTCAGTTGCCAGGGTCCTTTTGACAAGCTTGGACCTGGCTTTGGATTTTCTGGTGGGAGCAGTCTCTGGATCCACCCTCACAGTAGAGGGTCCTTCCACCAAACCTAGCAGCCTCCTCATTGGTGTTCATAGAGGAGGCTCATTCTGCAGGACTAGAGTATAGAAAACTCTATTCCCTATAACTGGGAATGCAGCAGTCTTAAGAAGAGGCTGAGAGTTATAGAGATGCTCAACACATACATGCTTGAAAATGAGGCTCAGAAACCTGGGATATCGAACAGCATCTGGTCTTGACTCTTGTTGCACCAGGTTCCTCAGATTCAGAAAAATCCATTTGGCCATATCCATGGTAGTTCCATCCACAAGCTGCAGAACTACAGGGATTTCATCACGGCTCAGTTGGTCAAAGGAACCAACTTTACTACTGAAGCACATCACCACAGAGGCGAATAAGAAGCTGTAGGTAGGAGAGAGATCCTTCCTGAACAGTGTTGCTCCAACTTTGGGTTCTGCCACACCACAGAAGCGTAGCAGATTGCCCATTTGATCATTTTCAGCTTGGGGCTCATCGTAAGAAGCAGCAGTTGGTAGATGAAGCACCTCCCTGAGCAGATCAGTGTTGATCTCAATGGTCTGAGTCCCATTAAGTATTGTGCCCTTAATGACTTTGGATTCTGGAAGGTAGGCACAGGTATACCAGAACTCATACACCATCTCCTGGTACAGGACACCAGGAGATGCAGTCATTGCGTAGTTCAACGGATGAACTTTCAGAAACTCCACCATTTGTTCGTAACCTAGCCCCACATAGTTTTTGGGGATAGTGAGGTTTGCAATGTAGTTGGTGGGTTTGATGGTCAGCATCGTGGTGATGGATGAGTGTTTGACAGCATCCTCACCAACAAATACTGGGAGAAAGGGATTAGGTCTGTGAGCCATTTGAGAATTTTTGAGGTTTGAAGAAGCAAAAGACACTTAGTCGATTTTAGGGTTCTTGAGGATTCCTGGAAATGATGAGGAAGACGAAGATGAAACAGTATGTAGGTATTTATAGGATTTGAATGGTCGTGTGTATGAGAGAGAAAAGGTTTGGGCGGTTTGATTTGAAATGTTAGTTGACGGAAAAACGAAACGGTTGTCCATGTCAGAAACATTTGTCAGACCACTTGACCTTGTTAATCACTAACACACGTAACACGCATTATCCGCAGTAATTAAGTTAAATTAAAACATAATTTAAGTAACTTAATTATGAAGAAAGATAATTAAACTTTTGGTCTACGCTGTTGGTCAAACCTGTGATGATCAGGGTCAACACAAGGTTCTCAGTCTTCAAGCTGTTCTCCCTTCAAACTGTGCTTTCAGCCTGCTCTCCTTTGTGAGAACAGGTTGTGTTCAATAGTTGAACAGGTTACAAGACAATGGCTTGTAAGACAGTGTGAAGAAGTGAACAGATTGAAGATTGGACCATCAGAGCAGGCTGGACGAATAAATAGGTTAAACTGTTTTTGTTCAGCCTGTTGTATGCTCAAGCTGTTCAAGTTTTTCAGACAAATGACTAAGTACAGAACATGTATAACCTGTTCTGTCTAAGCTGTTCAGAAAAACTTGAGCAGTGTGAAACATACAAATTATTAGACCTTTGAGAGACACTTAGTCACTCTTGTTTAATATGCCCAGCTTGCTGACAAGGTAATTAAACCTTGTTCATCCAGAGGTTTGGTTGAAAATGTCTGCAAGCTGTTCATTTGTTGGAAATAAAACTTACCTCCACATTACCTTTCTGAAATGTGATCCCTGATGAAGTGATGTCTGACTTCAATAATGCTTTGTTCTTGAGCTGAAAAACTGGATTGTGGAGGGATGGCTATGGCACTTTGTTATCACCACAGAATAGGAGTTTTCCTATACACAAGCCATAGTCTTCAAGCTGATGTGCATCCACAGAAATCGCCCACAGCAGCTTCCGCAGCAATTGATTCAGGCTTCAGCAGTAGAAGTGGACACTGAGTTCTGCTTCTTGCTACTCCAACTGATCAACTTTCCACCAAGAAGTTGACATCCACCTGTTGTGCTTTTCCTATCTAACCTGCAGCCTGCAAAATCAGAATCTGAATAACCTGTTAGTTCAAGGCTTGAATCTTTGGGGTACCAAAGACCCAAACCTGGTGTACCCTTCAGGTATCTGAAGATTCTTTTAACAGCAGCTAGATGTGATTCCTTTGGATCAGCTTGGAACCTAGCACATAAATAGGTGGCAAACATAATATCAGGTCTACTAGCAGTCAAGTATAGCAAGCTCCCAATCATGCCTCTGTAAGCTGTTACTGAAACAGCTTTGCCACTGGCATCAGCATCCAATTTTACATTGGTTGCCATTGGGGTTTTAATAGGAGAACTTTGATCAAATTTAAACTTTTTCAATAGATCTAAAGTG
>JAANYP010002017.1:0-99840 GCA_020465985.1 Centrapalus pauciflorus | reverse complement strand
GTAATTAACACTTGTTAATAGTATACACAAACATTGAGAAAAAGAGTGTTGAATTTAATTTGCTGTATTCACCCCCTCCCCCCTCTACAGCTTAGAACAATACTCTAGGGAAACCTTTTGGGACCTACAAAAACATATAGTCACAGTAATATTTCATTTTATCATGGCAATTAAATAACTTTAGTTATGGATAAAAAAAATAAATTGTGTCCAAAAAATACTTAGTATCCTGATTTTTCTTTAATCATGATTAGTGTTTACTTTTAACCATGCTTAACATATTAAACTGTGTCAAGTAAAATAATTATAGAGTCATGTTATTTCTGAAACTGTGTCGTTGATTACTTTTAGCCACACAAAACAAAATAAATTGTGACCATAAAACACTTATCGTCATTATATTTCTCTTTTATCATGGTTAGTGTTTAATTTTAGACACACAAAACATATTATATCGTGATCATTCAATACTTATAGCGACAAATTCTTTTCTTAGTCCATGACCATTGAGTACTTTTTGCCACCCAAATTAATAAAACTAAAACCATAAAACACTTATAGTCACAGAGTTTCTTATTATCATTAAATGTTATTTGATTTTACCCAATCATAAGAAACTAAACCATGACCATAATATACTTATAGTCACAGATTGTGACTATAAAATACTTACAGTCATAACTTTATTCTTTTATCATGTGTGACTATTAAAGTCTAGCATTTGGTCACACAAAGGGATTTCGTGACCATATAAGTTAGCTTTTTGTTATAGTTTATTCATGTGGCTAATTCCATAGCGTGTCTCTTTCGGTCACAAAAAGGAATTTCCATGACCATCTACATATATATTTTTACAGCTAATATCCATCACAACACTAATATAGGTAACTAATGAAAACTGTGACAAATGGTAAAATTTGGTCACATTGTTTAACTGTGGCTCGTAGTTGTCATGATTCTTATGTTCAACCATGACTACATGTATGAACGTCGCTTTTTATGGTCACAGTTATTGAGCTAAAATGTGACTAAAATAATATTACCACTTCATTTATGACCATTTAGTCATAGAATAGGCAAAACAGTGGCAAGGGAAACTAGAAAAAACTGTGACCATAAGTCCATTATGTAGTAGTGAAAACCATTTGGTTTGGGAACGGTTGACTAAAATCTTGTTACATGGACCATCTAGCAAATCTAGAGAAGAGAATAGATAGAATCATGATGTTAAAAAGAAAAATTTGTCGTAAACATGCAAAGTGGAAAAGATGGTCGAAAGACCCACATGTTTTAAGTTTTGTAACCTTGAGCTAAAAGGGTATTTTCAAAAGTGAGATGCATTATATAAATTCTAAGAGAAATATATTTTAAATGAAAAAGTTTTAACTTTACATGTTAAAAATTTTAATGCATTAGTGTCAAGGCTAGCTTGACATAGAATTCCTAGAGTCACTGCTAATACATGCTCGTTACATAGTTAGTTCTGATTCCGAAAGCTTGTTCGGGGACAACTAAGAGTTAAGTTGGGGAGATTTGATAAGTCTATAATTTATATGGTTTCAGAGTCATATTATGATCATTTTAAGCACCGATACTTCGTAAAATCCATATTGTTACTCCAAGTTTGTATTTCAGGGCCAAGATATTAAAAAAAAGCAATTCGAGAGAATTAAGAGCAAACCGAACCGAAGGGGGCGCAGGACTGCGCCACCCTGCGCTCCACAAAAACTCCCAACTATCAAGATACATTCCAGCGCATGCCAGCTAAACCCTAGCCGCATTCGGGCGCAGGGGGGCACAGGCTTGCGCCTGGCCTGCGCTAGTCCGGCGCAAAAACTCTTTTTACAGCCTGTGGAACCCTAATCTCGACCTCCCTATAAATACAAGTCGAGGGGCAGCCTTTGAGAGAGTCCCGACGTGTGTGAAAGTGTGCCGAAGCCCTTCCGGAGTGGATCTACGATACGAGAACGAAGACGGTGATTCGCAAGCTACGCTATGACTCAGATCTACGATTGTGAAGAGCATACGATGAGCGGCTAATCCCATTAGCCGTTTGCGGAGAATCAACGGCTATGTTTACTCTACTTTAATTTCTCATGTTTTGATTTATTTGTATTAAGTGAGATCTATTATGTGTATGCAAATGATAAGCATTCGACTATGATTATGATTGTATGTTTTGATTGGTAAAAGCAAGATAGTTAATCGTGGTAGTATTATTTGTGCCGAGTCCATTAGCTTAGGGATTAAGACCAGTATTAATATTGCATACGCTATGCCGAGAGTTATTGGTTAAGACACGTTTAATTAATTTAGTCATGCAATTGATTATGTCTATGTGATTGTTGCATGAAATTATAGTGAGTAATACTTATGTCATGGTGATCCCGTGAATGGTTATTCGTCTCTTGATTGTTTATCTTCTACGTTAGTTACTTTGCCATTAATTTTATTTACAAAGCGATAGAAAATCATTACTCTACACAAATCATTCAAATCCATAAATTCACAATTTAAATGCTTTCAATAAACTTATAAGGCTAATAATCTAATCCTAATTACGACCACACTCCCTGTGGATTCGATCCTTACTTCTCTAGATAAATTGTGGATTTAGGGATTAAGTCTGTGGGTCACAACGATGGTCCGTCACATGACATTGTTCATCTACTTGTTTCTGAAAACCCATTTTGTGTCAATTATTGTCTTTCCTTTAGGCACAGGGACCAGCTTCCATACTTTGTTTCTCTCAAACTGATTGAGTTTTTTCTACATGGCAGTGATCCAAATGGCATCTTTCAATGAATCATAAATTTTCTTTGGCTCCATCAGGGACACCGAACTTGAAAATATACAAAAGTTTCCAAGACTGTCCCACCTTGTCTCACACCTTTATTGATGTCACCTATTATTTAATCATTTGGGTGACCCCTGATCCACCTAGGATCACGTCTCAATGATGATTCCTCTGTATCTTGAACACTAGTTTCATTCTTTAAGGTCGTCTTCCTCCGGATCCTATCTTGACGCGACGTCGTCCAACGAGTGTTGAATCCTCGTTAGCGGTTTGACGGATAGACCACGCACATGAAACACGGGATACACACGATGACAGACGCAACCAAGAAAGTCCCGCAACGTGATTCTCTCCAAGAACACACAAAATCGCCTAGTATGTTCGTAATCGCCTCTTCCAATAATTCTCTGCAAAATTTGTTAATTCAAACGGATTAACCCTTAATTATAACCCCTGATTCGAACTTGCTCAGGACAAGTTCGACTAAGCCCAAGGCCCACAAACTTTTCCTCCATAAGTTCGAACCAATGACTTTGAACTATTCTAGAACTTCTCTTTGAACTTGTTCTAGAACTTATGTTTGAACTTACCTTTTAACTTATGTTTGAACTTATCTTTGAACTTATGTTTGAACATATCTTTGAACTTATGTTTGAACTTATTGTAAAACATCATTTACAACCAAGTTCAAACATACATACAATTAATATCAAACATATAATAAACATATAACAAACACGTATTTATATGCAATTACGAACAAATTGAGTATTACAAAATATCGTCTATACTTAGACTGCTATCGTCACACAGGATGTACTAACAGACTCCCCCTTGACTATAGCTTCTAACTATATATATTTTGTCTAAGTACTAGAACTATACAAACTACTACTAGCATATAATCCCTGATCTATACAAACTCTAACTACCTTCTGGAACTTCGTGCCTTCTGATCTACAGCCTTCATGAAAGAAAATCGGCTGAACATGATGTTTTCTCTGGTCGTCCTTAGATAAGTTGATCAGATGTAGTGGATCGTATACTTTCAAAATTACTTTGTCATCGAAGTCCTCCATCACTTCTTCAGGCGTCTCATTCTCAACATACCACCACCTCATGTTGCTAAGTACATCCTGTGGCATTGACTTCATCGGCACTTTCTTGAGTCATGGGACTGGCTTATAAACCATCCTAGCCCAAGGCTTTCTAGTGTGGGGATCTATTCTTGACTGATCTTCAACTCTTTTCCCTGACCTTGGACTTATCCTTTCAAACTTTCCAGACCTCCCCTCCTTTCTGATGATCTTAGCTATAACTTCAGCGTAGGGGTCGTCTCCTAAGTTGACAAGCTCTTTCCAGGCCAGTTCTTTTACTTCACACTTGGGTAGCGTATTGAAAACCTTCGAAGTTCTCCTTAAGTATTGAAGCCCATCTCTTCTCTTCAGCACAAATAGCTGCAGTTCTCAATTAAAAAACCAGCTTAAGATTCCTCCAGAGAGATTTCCTGGACTTGGCAGTCTCATTTTCTTCTTTACTGCAAAGTCTGACTTCTTCTCTTCCTTCCTGAACCATAGCTTGATCATTTCTTCTCTGGTTTGCTCCTTTTCAGCCATTTCAGGTTCTGATTCATCCGTATATGCTAAGTTCAGCTCATCCAGATCTATCACATTCTGATCATTATGCACATATTGTTCAGTGATAGGTTGTTTTGGGATAACTATTTCATCAACATTGTCATCCTCATCTTCTACAACCTCGTCATCAGACTTCCAGTCTAAAATCTCTCCTGGAACGAATTCTCTTTCCTCCAACTCTTCTTGATAAAAATCAAAGTCATCTTGATCATCAAGATCCATTAGAGCTTCAAACATTTCTTGTTCCACAATCTTTGAGGCTTCGCCTTCGCTTCCTTCTCCCATACCTGACTGACTAGGCTCCCCCTGAATTTGTGCTTGCTGAGCAGTCTTCTGAGAATGATCTGCTAGCTCACTTTCTCTTTCAGCATCTGGATCATTGTCGTCGTCATCTTCTCTCCTCCTCACCTCAGCTTCCTTGCAACTACTCTCCCGTTGAGCTTGTAGATTTTTCAATAATTACTCCAGGAGGGTGTTCATCGATTTTGGTTCAGACTGCTGATCAGTTACAGTTGTCTTCAACTCTGCATTTTCTTTATCGAGTCTAGCGTTATGCTCCTGCCGTTCTTTTACAGCTGTGGACAATTGAAAATTTTAGACTGTTTGGAAATCCAGTTTTCCTTTCAGTTCTATGAACCGTTGATTATCAGTGAACGTAGTCGATGTTGATGGAATGGAGGCGGATGTTGATGGAGCGATGGTTGATGTTGATGGTGCAGCCGGTAACACCGGTTTAGGAGACGAAGTGGATGGAGCTCCCTGCATATATCTATGCCGCCTCGCCCTATTCCTAGGTACGAGTGGAACTTCTTCTTCCTCTCCTTCGTACTCAGATGCTTCGGTCTCTTCGTCAATCAGAGCTGGTCTTGTTGATCTTCTTCTGTTTACAACTAACCTCGATCCATATCTACTAATTGAGATATCTGGATCTTCGGCATCAGAACTAGACTCTGAGGAGTTCTCAACATGCCCTTCAGCCTCAACATGTACTCCTTCTTCTTTTTCACCTTGGTCCTTTGTGTCCATATCCTCAGCTTCCGGTGGCTGGTATTCATCAACGTCTTTAAAAATATCATTCTATTCAGTCGGAGGCTCCAAAATTTCTTGAAATAATTCTGCCACAATATCTTGCTCGGCAGTAGTTCCTTGAGCCCAAATTTCTTCAAGAGATTGTGCCCTCTGATCAAATTGGGGGGCCGAACTCGATGGGCCGGCAGCTTCCGTGGATGGACCAGCTGCAGTCGATTCTGGTTGGCGGCGAGAGGTTGGTCTAGCTTCCGGAGCTCTTTGCCTCTGACGCTGTTGTGGCTGCTATTGTTGTTGTTGTTGTTGTGGCTGCTGTTGTTGTTGCTGAACTTCACCGGTCCAATAATCACCTTCTAGAGCTACAAAATCAGGATCAGTGATTGCTCCGAACAAGGGTGCCACTTGCGGCCTGACCTGCTCAGCCCTCCTCGCATTATGAGACTGGCAGTCATCAAAAATCCTTTTATCAATTATGGTCACAACACTTGTATCTGGATGTTGTGGCAAATTGGGCAAAAAGTGGCGAATAATCATCATCGCAAAACGTGGGTACATCAAAAATCTCTCTCTGACTGGAGTTGTGATTTGCTGCACAAACACCCCGAAGAACATCTCAGAGAAACTAAATTGCTTATTGTACACAAAGGCAATTAACGCCGATTGCAGCTTGGACACCATAGTATCAAAACCGGCCTTCTTCGGCGCAAAACAAACCATTATTACGTACACAAGATATCGCCATTGGCCAATCAAAGCACTCTTCACATATGAGGCCTTCGTAATGTCTTGGGCATATCCCATTCTCAAAAATGCCGCTTGTCGGATATGTGCCGGAAAATCTATAGTCCCCGCTTCTTGGTCCTCCGATCCCAGCTGTAAGATTTGACGCAACATATCAGCCGAAAATACGATTGGATGTCCCCCAAATCTTGTTCGTAGTACTGTAGGCGTACCCGAGCAATCAACTTGAAGATGCTCCCAAAATTGACGCACATAAGGCAGTATTATCTGGAGATTATGAGTTAGAGCGTATGAGACTCGCGACTGAGTCAAGAACTCGATCATATGGCGGTACGGCTGAGCTTCAGGTAATTCCCGATCCACCGACATAACCATGTTATGTTTATTAGAAAATGCCCGATCGCCCATATCTGCACACAGTAACAACAACCAATATTAGTAATTAAAAAGAAAATGAAACTTGTTTATTTCGAATTTGTATAATTACGAACCTACATAAGTTCGAATTCCAACATATTCGAAGTTAGACAAGTTCGATTTTATTTTAAAAACATTCGAATTTAAAGAAATTCGAGGATTATGTTCGAACTTGACTGACTACGAACTTGTAGATATTTCAACAAGTTCGAACTTTCTAACAAGTTCGAACATGAAGAACATGTTCGAAGTCGGTCATTTTCAAACAAAAATCCAAGATTTTAACCCCATTTGACTTAAATAACAGTATCATATAGTCCTATTGGGTTCTAATCGAAGTTATATGTGTTTTATTTGAACTTTTACCAGTCAAAACTTGTGATTTCAAACCACATAGTTTAAACACACATAAACATCAAATGCACTCGATATTTGCCAAAATAATGTCCTAATCTACCCAAACTTTGTATAATAATGGTTATTATACCTAAATGTGTGAGTACGTTCGAGAAAAGTAGGCAAAACTTCGAAGAATATTGAGAAAATCGAATGCGACAAGTTCGAATGACAAGTTCGAAATCTCCGGAGACAAGTTCGAATGAGAAAATTCGAAGGTAGGTGCCTTAAATGAAGTAATGTTGACCTATTTATACCAACAACCTTCGAACATAGAATAAATTCGAACTTCCTGACAAATTCGAAGTGAAGTTCGAATTCGTCTAAATTTCGAACTTAAGTGAAAATTTTGAAAATACTTGAATAAGATTCAACTTTTTCAACTTTTTTCGTGTAACGGAATTTTCCAAACCTTGCAAATATTCACACCAAGCAATAGATTTTCACGCAATATTTGTTTATTCAACCAAACATGCATCCTAGTAACTTTGACCTTTTTCCTACTTAGAATAAAATAAAATTTGAAATAAAGTAAAATAAAGTTTGAATAAAATTTAGGCTTAAGCTACCCAAAAATACTTCTACAAACTTTACAACCTAAACTAACAATTTATTTTTGTGAGAAAGTCAAAGAAGGTTCAATCAGATAGCGATGTGAAACGCACTTTCAGTTTTACACTTTCACACTTAGGAATTTTTGATTCCTTTGATTGTTTGTCGTGTCGTGATATATATTTTAGGTCGATTGTCGGTATGATTTTCCCTTTAAAAATTTTACACTTTGGAATATCACTTGGCCTTTTTATTTATCAAGAAACTATCTTACGTGTCCCATTCGTAGACATACATCTATGATCAAGGCAAACACATAAGGATTATAACTTTTCGGTATTGCAAATTTTCTTTAAAAGGCAAATGTCGGACACAGTTCTGTATTTACATACAACAGAGTGTCTTAGTTTGTCTTAAAGTTTATTTAAAGTTAGCAAGACAGCGGTGACAGGTCTATACTTACGTACAACAAAGCGACTTATTTTGTTAACTTTAGTCAAAAAAGAGGTGACAGGTCTGTACTTACGTACAACAAAGCGACTTGTTTTGACTCCCTCATCTTTATCAAAAAAATTTCTTTTCTTTTCTTTTCTTTTCTTTTAAGATGTATTTGATGTTGCTATACATCCCACCAGAAAATTTGCATACCTCATTTAGAATCATTGTCTGTATGTCTCTAACATAGAAATTAAGACCATCTGGTCATACATCTAAGTTAGTTACACATAAGACTTTTTCTTTAACATTTTATTAGCTTTTGAGATTCCCTTTGTGTATAATGCCTACCAACACATCAACCAGGAAAGTGTCCATCACTTAGAGTTTAAGGTGCATTATGTGTGAAAGCTTAACACTTAGAGATTGTATCGACTGTGCTAATTTTCGTCACTTTGAACCTAAGTCTCTAAGACTTATCTCATTTTTCTAATATTCTCTTTTTTTTTAATGGGTTTCTCTCTTTTTTTTTTTGTTTTTTTAGTTTTTAGGATAAGCTAATAAACTAACCTACTAACTTACTATAAAAGGAAATAAATTATACGTAACCACTAACTTACTATAAAAGGAAATAAATTCTACCTAACCACTAACTTACTATAAAAGGAAAGAAAATATACTATCGTCAATTTACTCTAGATTACGCATACCATTCAGTTGAACTAACAAATCAAAGTGTGACTTATCAAAAGATTTAGTGAATAAATCAGCATTATTATCTTCCGTTGCCACTTTTACCAGTTTTATTAAATTCTTTTCAGCACAATCACGTATAAAATGATGTCTTATGTCTATGTGCTTTTGTTTTACTGTGTTTAACTGGATTATTAGTTATAGCAATTGTAGATGGATTATTTATCCTAATGGGAGTATGCGTGTAAGTCAAACCGTAATCCCGCAATTGTTGTTGTATCCACAAAACCTGTGAACAGCAACTACCAGCAGCTACATATTCGGCCTCGCACGTTGACACGGCTACCGAAGTCTATTCCTTGCATTGACAGGATACGAGCCTCCCTGCAAGGAACTGACAACCTCCAGTTGTTGACTTCCGGTTCAAGCTGCAACCACCATAATCTGAATCCGTGTATGCTTCCAATTCCAGATCACCATCAGCGTGATAGCAAAGTTCCAGCTTTGGTTTCGACTTGAGGTATCTCATAATCCGCTTCACAGCTTTCATATGCATTTCTTTCGGATTAGCTTGAAAGCTAGCACAAATACACACAGAAAACATTATGTTAGGTCTAGGAGCAGTTAAATACATGAGTGATCCGATCATGGCCCGATATAAAGTCGGATCCACATCAGTATCACTTTCTGTACGCGGTCCGAGATTGTGATTCATTTGAATCGGAGTACTGAAGTGAGCAGTTAGCCTTGTTCCTTCCATCCCGAAGTGCTCCAGAATATCGTAGACATACTTCGTCTGATGGATAAACATGCCCTCCTTCCTCTGTTCAACTTGCAAACCCAGAAAGAAGTTTAACTCTCCCATAGCACTCATCTCAAACTTTAACTTCATCACCTTCACGAAATCTTTGCACATCTGCTCGTCTGATGACCCGAAAATGATGTCATCCACGTACACTTGTACCAAGATAAAATCTTCTCCCTTTCTCTTCACAAATAATGTACTATCAATTCTCCCTCTTTCAAACCCGTTGTCTAAAAGATGAGTTGATAGCGTCTCATACCATGCCCTTGGTACCTGATGCAATCCATACAGAGCCTTATCAATTCGATACACTCTGTCGGGAAACTTCGGATCAATAAACCCAGGCGGTTGTTCGACGTACACCAGTTCCTTCAACTTTCCATACAGGAATGCACTCTTTACATCCAATTGACAGACTTTAATTCCTTTGAAAGAAGCAAAGGCCAGAAACAAACAAATTGCCTCGAGCCTTGCCTCATTGTAATCGATTCCGTCTTCTTGGTTGAATCCCTTTACTACAAGTCTTGCCTTGTTGCGAGCGACAATACCCCGATCGTCTCACTTGCACTTAAAAACCCATTTGGTTACTACAGCAACTTCTCCTCGCGGTGGCGGCACTAACTCCCACACTTCTAACATTCTGAACTGTGACAGTTCTTCTTGCATTGCTTCAACCCAAGAATTGTCTTTCAGTGCCATTTGCACATTCTTCGGCTCTACTTGTGAGATAAAACACGAATAAAGACAAGTGTGAAAAGCCTCAGAGTCATTAATCATCGACAACAACACTGTGTTGTTATTCAAACTACTCCTAGTTCTCACACCAGAATGCGGATTTCCTATGATGCTCTCAACCGGATGATCCTTGTTTATCCTCGATGTTTCAATCTCATCGACCCTAAGATTATCTAAGTTTGATCCTATTTCGCCTAACGGGGTAATGACTTCAGACGGTACATTTTCTTCCTCATAATCACTGTCTTTGGAAGTAGAAGTAGTAGTCTGATTCTCGTTTGTAGGTATTTCAGATTCATTCTCAGCTGGACACCCATATTCTGTCATTGTAGGCTCAGTCAGAAGTTGATGGAATGCTCGTCTTTGGAAAACCTTGACCGTCGTCATTCAGATTTAATGACGATGAGTCATTTTCAATTGTACCTGCATTTCAATCCAAAGCAATGTTAAATGATTTAAACAATGAATCATAACCAAATATCCATTCCGGACCAGTTTGGGGTTCATGTGTATAACTTGTTACGTCAATGTTATACACAATTTCTACTGTACCGTTTTTTTTAAGAAATCCTTTTATTTGGTGAGTTAGGCACATAACCTAGGAAATAACCTTCATCAGCCTTTTCACCAAACTTAGGTTGATGTTTCGTTTTTATTAACGTACACTGTACCCCAAACGGTTCGAAGCCAGTTAAATTTGGTGGTCTTTTATTCAGAACTTCATAACAGGTTTTGTTTAGTGATTTGACAGTAAGGACCCGATTTAAAACATGACAAGCGGTATTCACTGCCTCCCCCCAAAACATGGTAGGAAGCTTTGAATCCGAGAGCATGGTCCTTGCTGCCTCAATCAAAGTCCTGTTCTTCCGTTCTGCCACCCCATTTTGTTGTGGCTCATAAGGTGCACTAAATTGATGCACTATGCCTTTGGATAGGCAATATACACCAATTACTGTGTTTTTAAACTCTGTTCCATTATCACTCGTGATACGTTTTACCCTCGTCACATAGGGGTTCTCGACTTGGTCTAAGAACCCAGTCAACTTTGCAGCTGTTTCGTCCTTCGTACCTAAAAAGAAAACCCATGAAAATCGTGAGTAATCATTAGTGATAACTAAACAGTACCAACTACCACCTATACTCCTTTTGTTCATAGGTCCAAATAAGTCCATATGCAACAAATCGAAAGTGGAAGCTATAGAGTTCTGAGTCTTTGACTTGTGTGACTTTTTGTGTTGTTTGCCTTTCTTGCATGGTACACACTTGTCTTCAAACTGAAAACTGTTCATCATGTCACCTTGCACCAGTCCATGTTTAGTGATGTAGTTCATTTTCCTCAGGTGCAAGTGTGCCATGCATCTTTGCCATAAAATGGATTCCGTCTCTGAAGCTTTGGATAGAAGACATATCGGTCCCATCGATGAATTCGATTTATTCATGTCTAGCATGTACAAATCATTCTTCCTTGGGGCTCTCATCAGTATCCACATTTCAGGTACTTTAAATCCCGGCTTTAGCACTAACGCCTCAGTATCAGTGAAAATCTCTTAGTTTTTTTATCACAAAATTGAGATACACTAATGAGATTGTGATCGAGTTTATCAACATGGTAAACTTGATCAAGTTTGATAGTCCCATTAATGTCCACTCCGGTACCAGTGTTAGTTATCACAGGGAACCACTTGTTGTTAAGACCTGTAGTTATCTCCCGCACATGAAAGAAAAGAGGTTAGTTATCACGGGGAACCCAAGCCATGACTGACTTGGTAATACCATTCTCATCCACATACGTGAACTCCTTCATATACCCTTCTCTCCTTTCAGGTGACTTGGGTGTTTGATTGAGAACCTGTTGTGGAGTTGAGTGATTTAAATTCACTCATGGCCTTTGGGTCGGCATTTGCTGTTGAGCCCTTGAATAGTTTCTATTATATGACATTTCAGATTGATATCCCTGGGCTCTTCCTGGTGTCTGATGTCTTTGAGGAGTGTGAGACCTAACCAGAGTGTAAGCTCTTCTAGGTGTTGTAGTCCTATAGACTTGTTAAGGTCCTGACCGAGATTGATTAGGGACTCTATTCAGTGACTTAATCCTAACCACTTCATTTTGGTCTAACCGACACCGGTATTTGTCGAACAGCAGTCTTTGGTGTGGCATTACAATTTTCTCTGTGTTTTGAGAACCACTTGTGCTAGCTACACTTGGTGAGGGTTTATGTTGTTCAGGTTTTCCAACAATAGGTGTAGATTCTACCTTCTTATATGGACAGCTAGACGCAACATGTCCCCTTTCATGACATCTAAAACAATACATCTTATCAATTGACTTCTTATGTGTGCCCTTTGACTTTGGTGTCTCACTAGAGTCAGTTTCTTTCTTCTCAACTACTGTGAGTACTTCATCTTTCTGATTATTAACTTCAGGTTTAGCTTCTCTTAGAATTTTGTCACTAGAAGACTGCACAAACTTGACTTTCTTAATCATAGCGTTATTATTAGTCACCTTAGTTGATTTATCCTTATTAGATTCAGATACAGTTTCAGTTGCTACCTATGACTCAATTGGTTTGTCAGTTTTATCCTGAGGCTGAGGCACATAATTATCGTTAAAAGGTGGAGGACTCTCTTTATAACCTAAACCTACTGGTTTCAAAGCTTTGAAAAAAGCGAACTGCTGTTTCAGCATCTCGGTTCTTCCTTTTCTAACCCTCGGATTTCCCTCACACCGTTTCTCGAGAGCATCCCATAGCTCTATAGTTGTACGATGATTCCTGAAAGTGTGTAATATCTCCTGAGGTAGTGCCATGCAAATGATAGGAAAAGCTCTGTTTTCGGCCTCATACAGTTTCTTGTCATCATCCTTCATCTTTTGATATATTAAGAGTCTCTGACGCCCCTAAAATTCCTGAGTAGGTGGAATGTATCCCTCATCGATATAGATCCACATTCGCATTTCTTTGAAACACGCAATGTCAGCAAACCTATCCTTCCACCAGTAGTAGTCTTTCAACCTCATCGGTTTTGGTGGAGAATTTGTCTTGCCAACTTCGTGGTCCATTTCGATAAACTTTTGCAGACTAGTCATCCTTTCCAAATTTTTTGTATTCGAACTTAGGCAATTTAATTTAAAATTAATTTCAAATAATCCCTTTCGAACTTATGTAAGTTCGAATTAGTTCAATAATAAATTCTTTTGATATTAAGTTCGAAATTTAGTAAGTTCGAACTCAACAAATTCGAAATTCTGACAAGTTCGAGGTTTCTGACAAGTTCGAAGTCTGACAAATTCGAATGCTAGCAAATTCAAATCTAAACCAAATTCGAATGAAACCCTAATGCAAGTTCGTGAGGAGCGTATTTTCTGACAAGTTCAAAAGTTATGACAAATTCGAACAAACCCTAATAGCCCTGTGTTCGAACGCCGCATGTTCGAAAAACGGGTAAAAGTTTGATTTTTTCAAGTTTTTAGTTTAAACCAATATTTTTAAGTCTAAAAATATTGATCTCGACCAAAAAGGTGAACCAATGTAAACTTTTCTCCGTTATCTTGCTTGTATGACTCGAAAAACTAACCAAAGATGTGATTATCCCGTCCAAAACCCCAAGAAACCACGGATGTTGATTATGAACACAAAGAAGACGCTTATGGCTGTGATACCACTTATAAGGTCGCCTTCCTCCGGATCCTATCTTGACGCGACGCCGCCCAACGAGTGCGGAATCCTCGTTAGCGGTTTGACAGATCGACCACGCACACGAAACACTGAGACACACACGATGATAGACGCAACCAAGAACGTCCCGACACGTGATTCTCTCCAAGAACACACAAAATTGCCTAGTATGTTCGTAATCGCCTCTTCAAGTAATTCTTTCCAAAAGTTGTTAATTCAAATGGATTAACACTTAATTATAACCCCTGATTCGAACTTGCTCAGGACAAGTTCGACTAAGCCCAAGGCCCACGAACTTGTCCTCCATAAGTTCGAACCAATGACTTTGAACTTATTCTAGAACTTGTCTTTGAACTTGTTCTAGAAATTATGTTTGAACTTACCTTTGAACTTATGTTTGAACTTATCTTTTAACTTTTTTTTGAACTTACCGTAAAACATCATTTACAACGAAGTTCAAACATACATACAATTAATATCAAACATATATCAAACATATAACAAACACATATTTATATGCAATTACGAACAAATTGACTATTACAAAATATCGTCTATACTTAGACTGCTATCGTCACACAGGATGTACTAACACATTCACAACAGGTCTTTCAGAACAACTTTCCAGATTATCAGACAGACTGATATCTTTTTTTCATCTGTTGAGGGAGTGACATTTGTATTGAATCAATATAGTCATCATCATGTCCATTATGGTTAGTAGGTTCCACTCTAGATGATGTGGAAGCTTTAGAGTCCTTTTCTTCAGCATTTGAGTGAAGAAGATCATCAAAGCTGAAGTCTCCAGAAACTGATTTAGGTTCAACTTTGAGTGAAGGATTTGAAAACTTTTCAAAGGTAACATTGATGGATTCATCTACCACCTTTCTCTTGGGGTTGTATACTCTGTAGGCTTTTGAAACAGCTGAATATCCAACAAACACTCCTTCATCAGCTTTGGGTTCAAATTTAGTCAGCTGATCCCTTTTGATTCAGATTGAAGCAAGGACATCTAAACACATGGAAATAGCTTATATTTGCTTTTCTCCCTTTAAGTAGTTCATAAGGAGTTTATTGAACCTTTTCACCACTAAGGATCTGTTTTGAGTGAAGCAAGAGGTGTTTACAGCTTTAGCCCAAAATGATGAAAGGTGACCTGATGACACAACATGGTTTCAGCAGCTTCTATAAGGGTCCTGATTCTCCTCTCAGAAACTCCATTTTGTTGTGGAGTTCTCACAGCTGAGATGTTTTGAGAAATGTCTCTTTCCTTCACAAAAGTCGTCAAGAGTACTATTTTTGAATTCAGTATCATGATCACTTCTAAGCTGCTTGACTTGGGCAGAACTTAGAACCTCTATCTTTTTGATAAATCTAATAATTTCTTCGGTAGCCTCTCCCATGGTCTTTAGAAAGATCACCCATGTATACCTGGAGAACTCATCAACCATCACTAAGGTATATCTTTTACCTCATAGACTTCCGACATTTAGAGGTGAATCAATAGAGAAATTATGTTTAGACTTAAAAGATGTTTTTCCCTGCTTACCCTTATCACAAGTTGAGCAGAGTTTATCCTTAACAAATGTTATAATAGGCAAACTTGTTACTAACTCTTTCTCACAAGTTTGGTGATGTTCTTAAAGTTCAGGTTTGAGAGCCTTTTGTGTCATAACCAGTTGAGGCATGCATTGCTCCTTGAGATAAAACAGGTCTCAGTTGTCTGATCAACAAATTTCATATCTACAATATATACCCCTTTCTTTCTTCGTACACACAACACAACTTTACGCTGAGGATCCAGTATGTACATTAGGTGCTCATCAAAGTTAACCTTGTAGCCAGCATCACACAGTTGACTAATGCTTACAAGGTTGTGTTTTAGCCCAGACACGTAGGCTACATTGTTGAAAATTGCAGCACCTGCATGAAGGGTTCCATATAATTCTGTGGATCCTTGGTCATTGTCCCAAAAAGTGACTTTGGGCCTTTTTCAGGCTTGAGATCACTCAGCAGATCCTTGCAACCTGTCATGTGGCCAGAGCAGCCACTGTCCAAGTACCAAACCTGGTTTGGTTGTTTAACCTGTAGAGTAATAAGAGGAAACATTAGCCCTTAGGGGAACTCATCACAGGGATGAGTTCTCCATCTTCATCAACATTTGTTGATGGACCACTTAGATCAACACTAATATTTCCAATTTGGATTGTATCTACTGAGATACTTTCCTTAATGACATTGTTAGTTCCAAAGCTTCTTGATTTTGTAGTATTGGAATTAGTAGTGTCAATGGGCCTTATGTCCTCAATTTCAGGACAATCGTTGGTCGTGTGAGTTTCCTTTCCACATCTGTAACATTTTCTCTTTTTAGACTTTTTGAAAGAAGAACTCTCAGAAACACATTCTGAATTTTCTCTGTTTGTCTTATCAACAGGTTTTGCAAAAATTTGACCTGTATTAGACAGACAAATAGTTGTTATAGGAAGTTCATCTGTAACAGCTTTTCTTGTATCTTCTTTCCTCTTTTTTGGAGGACAAAAATCAAAGATAGGCAATTTAACTATCTTATGTCCTTCCAAAGGTTTGGAAAACTTTCTTCTAATTTTCTCAGATTGATCAATGGCTTTGTCTTTGCCTTTACAGAGTTCCGATGACTTTTGCAGACTTGTGGTAGCATGGTCATCTTGTTTGGTTTTAACAAAAGATTTATTTTCATTTATAACTAGATTTCCACTATGATTTAAAAACTTATTTGAAATCATAGCAATTTTACTTCCAACATGAGCCTTACCCTTGTTGTTGTAGGCTGCTTTCCTTTTGAAAATTTATTTTCGAAGAATTCAGGATTGAATGGAGGCACAGGTTTCTTACCATTAGTCCTGGTCCCTGAACCTGTCTTATTAATAGGTTTAGCAACCATGACTACAAGTTTAACACCTTTTCCATTAAGTTGTTCATGTGATGTTGTTGGCCACTTAGCAGTGTAGTTTTATGGAGAACACATTCCATCACTAGATGTCGCAACCTTCTCACATGAACTTTAAGTATTTTGAGGCTTGACAAACCTGTTTGTTGAAATCAACTTTCCATTTACATTTTTAATAAATGTATTTTGAAGTTCACCTAGACTAGAAAGATCTGTTTCCAGATTTTTGATTTCAACAAATGAAGCTGCTGTATCAAGGTCTCCTCCAAGATATGCTTTGATTTGAGCAGGAATTTGCTCATTGATACATTGATTGATTCTTTAAGCAAAATGGCACCAAGAGTCACAAATCTTTTGAAGCTTTGAATGCTTTAAGTCTGTTCTTCTCTTTTCTTCTTACAAAATTGTGTTGATGTGTTTTACTTCATCAAGCTTAGTTTTCAACTTGTGAAAACCGTCAAGTTCATTAGTTTTTAGTTCAAGATCGGTTTTTAATTTTACACTCTTAGACTTTAAAGCATCCTGCTTCTCAACAGCAGATTTTAAATCCACAAACAAGTAATCAAACAATTTATCTTTTGCTTCAGAACAGTAGTCTTTAAAGTTTTTTACCTTGTACATCATTGTGGGATTTCTGTTTTCCAAAGAGCTAAGAGCTTCAGCTTCTAAAAGATCTATTTTGAAGTTACTTGTAGAAGAAACATGAGTGTTGGCCACCAGGAAGTTGTTGTCTTCCTCATCAGAGGATGAGTCAGAGTCTTCCCAATCACAGGTTTCGGCCATCAGTCCCTTCTGTTTGTTAGAAGCCACAGAGTCTTCCAACCTTTTTAGCTTATCCATGGCTATAAGATACTTAACCCTATAGTCATCCTCTCTGTTTGTCATGTAAAGTTTGGATGATGAGCCAACAGCTTTGGACACACAATCTGTAACTATATGACTAGTCTTGCCATATTTAAATCACTCAGCCTTAGATTTATCAAATGCTTTCTTTTTTATAGCCATTTATTTTCTCTGTGATACTTTATTTCCAAACTTTTTCTTGTTAAACTTTCTGACAAGCATGGCAATCATTTGCTCATCAACAAGTTCACCAAGATCTTCACATTCCTCTTCTTCCTCTTAGGTCACCTCCAAGTTATCATCAACCTGAGAATCAGGTTGTGTGAACACATCACACACCTAATTTACAGGTTGCCTCACATTAGCCACTAAGGCAGAACCTCTCTTAAACATTTCCAAGGCATTACTCTTCTACAGCCTTGATTGTTCATCACTTAGCAATGACCCATAGAGGTTTACTAGATTCATGCTTCTGATAGTACCTGAGTTTCTAAGAATAGTTGACAATTAGTTTCATTTCTTAGGCAAGATGTCTAAAAACTTGTTTACCAAAGTTAAACTGTCCTTAGTGATCCCAACAGCTTTGAGATCATTTATTAGAGTAGTGAACCTTGTGTAGGTTTCAGTGAGACTCTCATTAGGCTTAGCAAAGAACAATTCATACTGTATAACAAGGTTGTTAATCCTGTTATCAAATGTGATGGTGGGACCATCATTGACAATACATAGAGTATCCCACATTTCTTTGGTAGTTTTCATCTTCTCAAACTATTTCAACACATCATCAGGGAGAGAGATGACAAGGTTGTTCCTGGCTTTTGCATCAAGGGTCCTGACTTTTGGAACATCACCTTTTGCAGATGGAGTACTGGAAGTAACAGAAGTAGGTACATAAGGACCTTCCATCACTATTTCTTGAAGTTGAACATCCAGATTTTCGAGGTACAACATCATTCTGCATTTTCTGTCTGAGAAGTTTTGATGGTTGAACTTAGTAGGTTTGGCCAAAGAGCCATTGTCATAGTTGGAAGAGTAGTTTGAAGAACTGTTGTCCATGGTGGGAAATGGGATGTTATGAGAGATCTAGAGATGACACAGACTCTAAACTGCTTTGATACCAGTTGTAGGTCCCAAAAGGTTTCCCAAGTATGTATAGAAGGGCTGTAGAAGGCGGGGGTGAATACAGCTAATTCTTTACCACACACTTTTTCTCAATGTTTTTATGTATGTAATAACACTTGTTAATTTACAAATAAGTTCGGATTACGGAATGATCCAAACTGAGATGACAGAATTGAAACAACAGACTTTAAACTAATCTAAAACTCACTAAGACTAGTTACAATGAATTTACTTTAAGGCTCACTCACTGTTTACACAAGACACAGACATATCAGCTTTGAGGTTTAACAGCTTAGACACACTCAGCTACTTTACTCTAAGTTGAGAACAGAACTTGCATGCATGAAAAACACACTTTTCTTTGCAATACACGTTCTCTGCTTGTGGGTGTCTTTCTTGATTTTCTCTAATTCCTTGGAAGCTTCTGTTTTATACTCACATACAAAATCTCAGTGAAGCTTCTTCATTGGTTGTAGAAAAAGTGGGAATGTCTTGCAAAAAGACAAGATTACTTTTCAGCAAAAATCTGACAAATCAAGATTTGTCCACTTGCTGCAGAATCTTTGTCTTTTCCTTTTTGTCTCTATCGTTCACAGCTTTACCTTGAAGAGAAATGTAAACTTTAGACATTTACTCTTCATTGTAATGCTATTCTAATATAAGAAATGGTCCCCATTTCAGATGTCCTATTTTTCTTTATGCTTTAGAACAGCTTTGGCAGAACAGGCAGTTTTTGATTTTCCACTTTTGTCTTGAGTTGTAGACTGATCAATACGTTCAAGACTTTGCATGAGGACGTGAAACAAATTCCATAAAGTGTACAAACTGTTCACAAAGAACAGAACACTTACTTAAGTCAACACTGTTTGAAAGACATGAACAGCTTAGGCAGTTGTCTGTTAAACTTGTCCAACAGTTATGGACAGCTTTGACAATTTGCCAAGTTACAACAAGTGTAACAGTGTAAACAAATTTAGGCTGATTTTGCAAATTAATTATCAGGTTTCAGTAAGGCATTAAAAAGCCTTAAATTCTCCCCTTAACTGTATCAATCAGGTTTCATTAGAAATCTCCCCCTAGGATATATAACAGGTTTGATTGGGGCGTTTTTGTGCCTAATAGTGTAGTATTGTATGTATAATATATAATATGTATGTATAATGTGATAATTTATAATATTGTAATGTAATAAAGATATATTACATATAAATATATATTATATGTGTAATCTGCAGCATTGTATGTATAATATATAATATTGTCTGTGTAATAAATATATATTACATATGTATAATGTATAATACAAGTTATGTGGTATCCGCATGTTGCGACGGATGTATAGCTTTGTATTTTTTATTAATAAAGTAAAAAATAAGGTAAATTCGTATTAAATTAAATTATACTTCTAAAAAGTTTAAAACTCCAATAGATTATAAATTATAGTGAACCGAAAAAAGAAAACCTAAAATTTTGATGTACGTTGATCTAAAACACTACACTTGTTGTGTTGTAAATGCAACTTATACATCTTAATAAAAAAGTAAGTTAAGAAAAATATTCTTTAAATCTTATATTATCTTCAAAATTTAGTTTCATGATGTTTTTATATTTAAATATTTTTTTCTAGTTTCAAGATGAAGTTTAATATAATTTTTACTTTGATTCCCGTGGGGACAACTATGATCATGGTAGCTGTGGTGAAGTAGGCACAAGTATCAACATCTAAGCCCACACACAGTAAGCATCTGATGAGCCCAAACAAAAGATCCAGGAACACCAGAACATGTATGAATATAACCACGCGGAGTGCCGTATCGGCCAATCAAAGCGAAGAAAGAGATCATTGAGCCAATTTAGCCGAGCAAAGTTTGATTTAATTTAAAAATAAATTAACAGAACGGATATATAATACTTTATTACTAATTCCTATATGGATACTTTATAAATTATTAAAATTCTTTCGTTAGTAGATTTTTAAACTTTAGTTTAATACAAAAAACAAATCAATAAATTACATATATTAATTTGGATTGCATTTTTGTTTGATTTTATTTTGAGTATATATAAATATTTTCGTGTTAGAAAAGAGTACAAAAGTTTCGATGTAAAATAGGAAACTCACAATCATAGTTATAATAAATAAATTTTTTTAAAACTGATGTAAAGTGTAAATTTGTAGTGTTAAATTATAATATATTCTATATTAATTTTTCTTATAACATACACCACATAGTATGATAATTAAAAAGAATACCATAAACATAAATATTTTTTTAGTAATTACTAAAAAATAAATGTTATAACAATTAAATACATGTAATATCGTCATATGTAAGAAAAATATTATTAATAACTGTAGAATCATCCCAGAAGAATAATCAGCACGTAATATCAATAACCACACAATATTCAAAGCAAAAAGAATGAAATCACTCGATTAACGAATAAGAATATTGAGGGAATGAGATGAACAAAGGCGGCGGCCATATTTCCTTGAATGGGCAAAATGTCAAAGTTATGGGAAACCCTAGGAGGGTTTCCCTTACATAATTAAATCGACTTTGCGGGAATTACAAATTACTCCCCTTAACTTCAAAATGCACTAAAATAAATTACAATTGAAATAAAACACTTGGAAATAAATTACATGGAAATAAAACAAACTAAGTATTACAAAATAAAAATTCCACATGATCGAAATTTAGAGTCTAACAATCTCCCCCTTTTCGATCATTGCGGAGGATAACAGGCATGTTCTACACTTTCTCTAAGGCCAAGGATGACGTCGAATCTTCTCGTCACTTGCCTGATGTGCAATGTGTCATTGATCAGGTCTATGGCTTTGAGAATGTTTTGAATCTCTTTGGGTCTTCGTTTAAGCTCTGAAATTGGTTGAGCATCATCTTCTTGTAGTGTCTTGTTGAGATCAGCTCTAACCAGTCGAAGTGTACCGTCAGAATAACAAGGTATCGTGTCCATTCTTGTTCAAAAAGATAATTCCTTGCAAGCCTCCCATAAGAACTTTATACATTGGATGGTGGTCAAGGGCAAAAATATCTTGTTCTGGAGCTTTAAGACCTACGTTGACCATAAAGCTCTCGAAAGCTATCTGGAAATCTCTTAAGCACATGATGATTGATCTACGATTCATGCTCCTGGTTAAGGCTGCAACGGCAGTTACATGAGTTAGACGCCCTTTGATTTTGTTCTTCAACTTATTATGAAGGGTCTCAACGTCATCAATGTTTGCAAAATCTACGTCACACTCGTGTATATGTTGTGTTGACCCATCTTCCTTAAGGACTTCGAACGAGGGAGTGAACAGACGGGCCTGTTTATACATATGGATGGAGTTGATCTTTTTGATTTTTGATTTAGACCAGTACTCAGATTTTGGTCTTTTATCTCTCAGCATCATTTGATTGTATACGGCTTGTACGGCCCTTGATGCATCACTAAGAACCATCAATAAGCGTCTGCTATATGAGCCTGGCTTCTTTCTGAACACCATTTTAAACCTTTCTTCAAGATATGAGCGTTTAAATTCTTCAGCCGGTAAGTTCATTAAGAAATCCTTCTACCCCTGTACCGTAGGTTCCTCTAACTCAGAAGGTGGTGCTTCAAGCAGTTTGTAAACTCTTCCCCGATGGTCATGTCTTAGAGTATCTTTTTCTTCTACTGTTAATGTTTGAACTTTTCTTTTCGAGAACCAATCTACCCAATCCAAATCATTAATGTCATGTATAAGAGTTACATCAGGTTCCGATTGAAATATTTAAACGGTCCTTGGGCCTGATGACTCGGCAGGTTGGGTTTGGACTTGTGGGATGGGTTGGACTTGGGGGATTTCTTGGACATTTGGGGTTTCTATTGGAGTAGGGGTGGGGGCTTTTATTGATGACAGAATTTCTTCTTGGGGTACATGGGTAGGAGAACCCAGGAAGTCAAATGAAGATGAGGACTTTTGTGATAACTCTGGCTCTAGCTTAGGTGTAATCAAAGGATAGTCTTGATCGATATCAGAGTCTGAGTCAGATACTAATATGATCTCAATCTTATCTGACGGAGGCTCATATACTACCATGGCCAATTGTAGATCTTTTTCTGTTAACCCACCTAGAGCCCATGAACTTCCTTCCCCAACTTGTTCAGCTTCCACTCCCCCTACAATTAGCATTTCTCCCTCAGACTGAATCCTAGGGCGTTTCTCCAGCTTAGGATGATCAGGGTCGTCCTGATCATGATGTTTTCATTTTTGGGATTCAGCCTGAGGTCTAAATTGCAGTTCAATCACTGTTGATTCCAGTCTATCTAATATGTTGTTCAACTGATCTTCCACTTAAAGCACGAGCCTTCTTAGGCTTTCTATTTGATCAGAGAGAACAGCGATCTGCTCTTGGATTGCTGAGGATTGTTGCACTGATGGGGTTCCTGGTGGCAACTCCTGAGTTGCAACACCCTTACCCTTCATAAATGAGAAAAGGGCGTTATGTTGCTCCTCGGAAGCTGCCTTAAGGGCGTCCAGGTCAGCCCGGGAAACGAATCCGGCAGCACGTAGAGCTGCCGTTACCTTCTCGTGAGAAATACCGGGATGGCCTGAAGTTGACGGCGTTTGTGTATCAATTACAGGGCTTCCTTCCATCCTCTCTGCATCCCCTTTTGGGAGTGCAGATTCGGCAGTTGTTGGAGTCACCACGGAGGCGGCTCTGTCATGGGGGGACGCCACGAGGGCATCGTGCATTGTGATTTGGGGTGGCGTGTGAGCTGTGGTCAATGGAGGGTTGGTCACTAGGGGCGGCGTGTGACCTGTTTCAACATCACCGCTCTCCAAATGAAAGGGTGATGGAATATGTGCAATGTCCCCGTGGAATGAATCAGGATCGGGGACCCTGAATGGATGGTGAGGGTTTGTCCGGCCACACGACTGGTGGCCTTTTGCTGGTGTGTCCGGCTTATAGGGCTTTGGGCTCTCTTAGATTGTAGGTCCCAAAAGGTTTCCCTAGAGTATTGTTCTAAGCTGTAAAGGGGGGGGGGGTGAATACAGCAAATTGAAATTCAACACTCTTTTCTCAATGTTTGTGTATACTATTAACAAGTGATAATTACAAACAAGCTTGACTGCGGAAAGGTTCAATAGATGTTCAACTAATCTAAGACACACTCAGACTAGATGCAATGACTAAACTCACTTAGATGTACTCACTGATTTTACAAGACACAGATGGACAGCTTGAGTATGAACAGCTTAGACACACGTACTGTTATTTTCAAGCAGACTTGCATGCATGAAAAACACACTTTAATGCACGATTAGATTTCACACTCTTGGATTTCTCACAATATTTAGAAGCTTCCTTTTATACTCTCACTGAGAATCTCAGTGAAGCTTCTTCATTGGACAATGAGAAAGTGGGATGTCTTTCCAAAAAGACAAAACAACTTTTCTTCACATTCTGATAAAGCATACTTGTCTTCATGTGGCAGAATTTTTGTCTTTTTCTTTTTGTCACTGTTGCATAAGGCTTTAACCAAAAGAGGAATGTCAACTTTGCATCTTTCTTCTTTTGTTAAGGCCATTTTGATATAAGAAAAGATCTGTCACCCTTTTCCGATATCCGTTTGTCTACATGTAACAGAACAGCGTAGGGAAGCTTTTGCAGTTTCTGTTTGTCCACTTTGTCTTCGACTTGTAAACTGATCTTGTAGCCAAAAACAATGCATGAGGACTTGGAAACATATTGCATAAAGTGTTTAGCCTGTTCACAAAGAACAGGTTCTGTTCACAAAGAATGGAACACTTAGAATATGTCAAAGCTGCTCAACAGAACTGAGCAGCGTAGACAGTTTATGTCCAGCCTGTTCAGGAGACAGAATAGCTTGGAAAATCTGCCTTTGTTGCAACGAATGCAACAGGGTAAACAACTTTGACTCATATTGCAAATCACTTTTCAGGTTTCAATAAGGCATAAACAGGCCTTAAATTATACCTTCAAGTGCACCAAACAGGTTTAATTAAAAATCTTCCCCTAAGATGTAGAGCAGGTTTGACTGAGGCCTTTTTGTGCCTAACAATCTCTCGCTATTTGCAACAATCAGTCTAAGCTGATTTTATCAATAATCACTATACATTTTAACAATACATTTTGTTGAAATGAAATTACAACATTAAAGTAAAGTAAAAGATCAGTTTATATGTATACTGATTTTTTATTACATAAACAACATATGTTTTTACAAAAGTACAACTAATGTACTAGTGTATATTACAACTGATGTAAAAATGAAAGTTACAACTTATGTAACAAAGTACAACTAATGTACAAGAGAATTCAACAATTTGGACTATTGATGATGGGAGCAAATAATGGCAAGCATGTCCAACAGATGGACAGCTTCCATTCTTCACCAACTCAGATAGTAGGTGGACTTCAAGACAGTGATGGTGGCAATCGTTTTTGAAACATTCTTTCAAGTTCATCCCTGGTTTCCTCCAAATCTTGTATTTCAACTCTAAGGAACATAAAATTGGGATGTTCAAGCTCCCCTCTTTCATAGAAGCCTCTGAGCTGATCCCAGATGGCTGCTCTCCACTTTCCAGATTGCCTGAAGGAGTTTGCAAGTCTGAATGCTACAAGTTATTTGAGACCAACTTTGTGCAAGTCTGATGCTCTTTGAAAGCACTTCTTCTTTGTCAGGGGATCTACAAAAAATGCCCCCAACTCAGGTTCTTCAATCAGCTTGCCTTCTTCAAATTCAACTCCTTTGGGCAGGCTGTGGTCAACTCCTTTGATCTCTACTACATAGTCACCTTGTTCAATCAAGATCAGGAGTTCCTCCTACTCTGAATCCTTTTTGTTCCTCTTGGCCTTTATTTTGGGGTAAGTCACTGAGACACCCTTACTTAAATCTTCTGAGATCAGGCCAAGGTCTTTCACTCTTTCCATCAGCTTTTTAACATATGCCCTGATAGTCTTATCGGTTTCAGACTTAGACTGGCTCAGGGCAACTGCCAACTCTACCCATTCTCTGTACCCCATCTGTGCAATATCACTGTAGTCATATGATTCCAGTTCTGGGCCTGTTGCAACCATTCTGATTATTTGTAGCTTCCACTGTTTGCCTTTTCTTGAAATGGGCACAGCTTTGACAATAGATTCCTTGGCAAGTCTTCTATCAGCAACATCAAAGAAATTTTTCCTTGCCAAGTTGTCAAAGTGTATCTGGGCACTTGCAAAGGATGCTTGTTTGGACTTGGTCACAGAGGCCGGAGCATCCTTTTCCTTACCTCCTTGCTTTTCACCCGCTGACTCTCTAGCAGCTTCAAGCAGTTTTTTTTGCACATCCAATGAAGGCATTTTAATTTTGCTTGCCTCTTTGAATGCAAGGGTTTTGGCAGCTTTGGTTGAGGCTTCTTCCTTTCTCAGTCTTTCCAGGGCTTGGAGCTGTTCATCTCTGAAATCATAGTATTTCTCCATAGGAACACCCATTTCCTTAGCCCTTGCCTTATCAAACTTTAGCTGCGCTGCTTTTTGGTGATCAGGGTCAACAACTGCTTTCTCCTTTCCTTTGGCTGTTGTAGTTTGAACAGCTTCAAGAACCTCTTCCTCTTCTTTTTCTTCCAAAATCAGATGCCTCCTTCTGCTTGGCCTGTCCCCAGGAATGGATTCCTCCCCTTTAGTTTGTGCAGGGTTTGGAGATCTAGCCAGAGTAGGCTGAGCAGTTTCAATGTGATGGTAGACATCTGCAGTTGTACCTGTTTGTGATGCACCTGCTGCTGGACCAACAGATGTTGATCTCTCCTTAGAAGGAGAAGAGGTTTTCTCCCCCTTAGACATAGTCTTTGAGACAGACAACTTCTCCCCCTTTGAAGGAGATGGACCAGCACCTTCAACAACTGGTCTGCCTGGAGAAACAAATTCAGCAGGCTTGGCAGCAGTTTTGGCAGCAGGTTTGGGGCCAACCAGGCTATGCACTAAGAAAGCCAGGTTGTCCTTAACCTCTGCAAGCTGGGTAAGTCAAGTTTGAAGAGAAGAGGATTAGGAATCAGCAATTAATTATAGCTTGACTAGATTTCTCTGTCAGAAGCTGTGAACAGCAAACTTTGAAGCTGTGCAAGATGTACCTCAAGAGAGTTCTGCACACCATCAAGATTTGCTGACACAAAATTGGACAGAGAAATAATTAGAGAGTTCAAGCTGGCCAATGTAGTAGGAAGGGTAGTAGTGCAAGTGGTGAGGAGCATTGACAGCCGTTGGGAGATGGCTGTAAAGACGGACACAGAATCCTGTTGATGTGAAAGAATAGAGGAGAGTGAGGTGGAGATGTTTTGCAGCTGTGCAGTGAGTGCGAGCAGCTGTGAGGACTGGTCCGGTTGTGGAGTGACTAAAAAGGAATTCTTGAACAGATCAAAGAATCCCTGGAGCTGGGCAGACACAGAGTCTGAGATTATTGATGGTAGGGAAGTCATGGAATTTTCCAAAGATCCAACTTTGTTGGTCAGCAAAGAAAGCTGATCTTTCAAAGGAAGATCTTTGGGGATGGGGATTATGGGTAGACTGTTTGGATTGTGTAGAGGGGGAAGAATGAGATGAGGATGAGGCAGGTGTTTGGGGATGTGATGGAGAAGGAAGTGTGACTCTGGATAGAAGTTTCATTGCCTAGGCAAAAGTAATATTGCCCAGCTTGGAAGGGTCAATGGGTCCCTCAGCAGTGGATGTAGCTGCTTCATCAGGAGAAGGGGTAGAGGATGGTAGCCTTTCAGATGTTGCTTGTGTTGCAGCACCTTCATTAAGGCCATGGGTTTTTCCCTCTGCAGCACCTTGGTCTAAAGATGCCTCACCATGGGGAGATGGAATGTGCATTTCAACATCAGTAGTGGTGAAACCTGCTGATGGAGTTTGAATATGAGGTGCAGCCTCACCAGAGGGATGGTATGTTCCTTGAGGTTCATCAGCTTGGGATGTTGGTCCTTCAGCAACAGTTGGGTGTACAACAGCTGTATCATGAGGAGCAGAAGTTGGAGGCTGATCTACTGGATGGTCTAATCCAGCAGGTTTGGCACCTCGTGCAGACTCAGGGTGTGTAGAAGTATGGGGTGGAGACTATGTGGACTTAGTATGGAGTGGAGTGAACTCATGTCTTTCAATATTCTCAGCCTGTTGGGAGGCTGGAATAGTTGATGTGGTAGTCTCCTTATGTACAACTTGGTCTTATTGGGAGGAACCAGAGGGCCTAGGCTGACTCAGGGTAGACTCTTGTTGGAGTGAAGCCTGCTCCAAATGTGCTAAACCTTCTCCCGAAATAGGAGAAGCAGCAGGGGTTGCTTCTTTTTCAATTGAACCCTGTTGAGAGGGAGCAGAGGGGCTAGATGGGTCGGTTAGTTTCTTTCTAGCTAAGGTTTTGCGTCTATATAGTCTGAGAGATGAAGTGGAGGATGGATGTTGTGGAGATGGGATGAGGGGTTCTGTTTGGACTGGTGGGAAGACTGGGTCAGAAACAGGTGGCTTGGCCTGTTCCATAGTCTCAGATGCCACAGAGGCACCAACCATAAAGGCTTGAGGTTCAACAGATGAACCAGGGTGAGAAGCTTGCTTCCCCTCAGCCACAGAGGCTGATGGCGCAGACTTGGATTTGGTTGTTTTAGCCTTCTTGCGTACAGCCTCAGCTTCAGTCGTTTCCAGGGTTCTTTTAACAAATTTGACCCTAGATTTGGATTTTCCCTTGGGAGCAGTCTCTGGATCCACCCTCACAGCAGAGGGTCCTTCCACCATTCCTAGCAACCTCCTCATTGGTGTTGATAGAGGAGGTTCATTTGGGACTACAGGGGTGTAGAAAACTCTATTCCTATTACAGGGAATGCAACAGTACATAGTAGAGGTTGAGAGTTATAGAGTTGATCACCACAGATGTGGTTGAAGATGAGACTTAAAAACTTGGGATATCGAACAACAGTTGGACGTGTTTCCTGCTGCACCAGGTTCCTCAAGTTCATGAAAATCCATCTTGACATGTTGATTGTAGTCTCATCCACAAGCTGTAGGACTATTGGAATCTCATCACGGCTGAGTTGGTTGAATGAACCAACTTTACTGCTGAAGCACATCACCACCAAGGCAAACAAGAAACTGTTGGTTGGAGACAAATCCTTCCTAAACAGTGTGGCTCCAACTTTAGGTTCTGCTACACCACAGAAGCGTAGCAGATTTTCCATCTGGTCATTTTCAGTCTGTGGCTGATCATATGTGTCAGCCACAGGGAGAGGAAGAGCTTCCCTGATCAGACCTGTAGTAATCTCAATGGTCTGAGTCCCATTGAGTATGGTTCCCCTAATGATTTTGGTAGAAGGATCATAAGAGCAGGTATACCGAAATTCATATACCATCTCCTGGTACAGGACACCAGGAGATGCAGTCATTACGTAGTTCAATGGGTGAACGTTCAGAAACTCCACCATGTCTTCATATCCTTTTCCCACATAATTTTTTGGGATGGTTAAGTTTGCAAGGTAGTTGGTGGGTTTCAATGTCAGCATCGTGGCAACAGACGAGTGTTTGTGCACATCATTACCAACGAAAACTGGAAGAAAGGGGTTGTTCTGGTAAACCATTTGGAAAGTAGTGTAAGTATTAGCACAGGACACTTAGTCGAGTTTAGGGTTCTTCGGAAATTATGGTAGGAGTAAGAAAGACGAAGATGAAATAGTAGATGGGTATTTATAGGATTTGAATGTGAGTAGGTATGAGAGAGAAAACTTTGGTCGGTTGATTTGAAAAGTTCTTTAACGGAAAACGGACGGTTGTCCATGTCAGAACGGTTGTCAGACCACTAGAGCCCTTTTTAGTCACTAACACACGTTAACACACATTATCACAGTAATTAAGTTAAATAAAAACATATATTAAGTAACTTAATTGTGAAGAAAGGTAATTAAAACTGATGGTCTAAGCTGTTGGTTAACCCTGTGATGAGCAGGGTCATCACAAGTTGTTCACTCTTCAAGCTGTTCATTCAACCTGTTCAGCTATGGAATAACTAGTTGTGTTCAATAGCTGACCAGGTTACAAGACAATGTCTTGTATGACAGATTGAGATAGTGAGCAGGTTGGAGGTTTGATCATCAGGTTTGAAATGAAATTTGATATTGTCAAACCTGTTATACGCTCAAGCTGTTCAAGTTTTCAGAATTTGGCTAAGTATAGAACATGCATAACTTGCTCTGTCTAAGCTGTTCAGAGAAACTTGAGCAGTGTGAGACATATAAGAATTTAATGCATTTATGACACTTATTCACATTTATTTAACATGCCCAGCTTGCTTACAAGATAATTAAATCTATTTTCATCAAGAGGCTTGGTGAAAATGTCTGCAAGCTGTTCATCTGTGGAAATAAAAATTACCTCCACATTACCTTTCTGGATGTGATCCCTGATGAAATGATGTCTGACCTCTATATGCTTTGTTCTGGAATGAAATACTGGATTGTTGGAGATAGCTATAACACTTGTATTATCACACAGACTAGGAGTCTTCCTATATACAACTCCATAGTCTTCAAGCTTATGCTGCATCCACAGAATCTGCCCATAGCAGCTTCCAGCAGAAATGTACTCAGCCTCAGCAGTAGAAGTAGAAACTGAGTTCTGCTTCTTGCTACACCAACTTATCAACTTAGCACCAAGAAGTTGACATCCACCTGTTTTGCTTTTTCTGTCTAGCCTGCAGCCTGCAAAATCAGAATCTGAATATCCTATTAGCTCAAGGCTTGAGTCTTTGGGATACCAAATATCCAAACCTGGTGTACCCTTAAGGTATCTGAAGATTCTTTTTACAGTAGCTAGATTGGGTTCTTTAGGATCAGCTTGAAACCTAGCACATAAGCAGGTAGCAAACATAATATCAGGTCTACTAGCAATTAAATACAGCAAGCTCCCAATCATGCCTCTGTAAGCTGTCACTGAAACAGCTTTGCCACTGGCATCTGCATCCAACTTGGCATTGCTTGCCATTGGGGTTTTGATAGGAGAACTTTGATCAAATTTAAACTTTTTCAAAAGACATAAAGTATACTTTCTTTGATTTATGAAAATACCATTTGAGTGCGGAATCTATCTTGACGCGACACCTTCCAACGAATGCGGAATCCTCGTTAGTGGCTTGACGGTAAGATCACGCACACGGAAACACGGAGACTACCACGGTGATAGACAAACGACTTGGAACGCCCCTACACGATGATTCTCTCCGAAACAACTCTCTGAAAACTTGCAAGTTCGAGATCGCCTTTGCTAATCGCTATGATAAACGTCTGCAAAAGTCTGATAATTAATCGAATTAACCCTTAATTATACTGACAGATTCGAGTTTGTCTAGGACAAATTCGAATCTGGCCCAAGGCCCATTCGAATTTGTCCTCAATGAAAAATTCGAATTTACCTTAAATTCGAACTTCAACAATCAAACTTATGTTTGAACTTATGTTTTAACTTATGTTTGAATTTATCTTTGAACTTTATGTTTGAACGTCTTGTAATACATTACACCAAGTTCAAACATACAAACAATCAATATCAAACACACATAATCAAACATATATCAAACACTCGTCAATATTCAATACCAAGTATCTTGACATACACAAAATGCTATCAAAACTTAGACTGCTATCGTCACACAGGATGTACTAACAGACTCCCCCTTGACGATAACTTCTAACTATTTACATTTTGAGTAAGTACTTGGACCATATAGGCTACTTCCTGCATATAGACCTATATCTATTCATATTCTCACTATCTTCTGGAACTTCCTGGCTTCAGATCTCCATCCTTCGTGAAAGAAGATAGGCTGATCATGTAGCTTCTTCAGGTCGTCCTTTGATAGATTTATTAAGTGCAATGGATCATACACTCATAAAATAACTTTGTCTTGAGTATCTTCCATCACAGGTTCAGCAGTTTCATTATCGACATACCACCACTTCATGTTACTTAAAACATCTTGTGGCATTGATTTCATCTGCACCTTCTTCAAACACTTTACAGGTTTTTACACCATTCTGGCCCATGGCCTACCTGTATGTGGATCAATCCTTGTTTCATCTTCCACTGTCTTTCCGGTCCTTGGCTTGAGTCTCTTAATTTACCGGATCGACCCTCCTTTCTGATAATCTTGGCTATAACCTCAGCATAAGGATCCTCACCGATATTTATTAACTCTTTCCACGCCAACTCCTTTACTACAACCTTCGGCAATGTATTAAATACTCTGAGCGTCCGTCTGAGGTATTGAAGTCCATCTCTCCTTTTCAGTATGAATAGCTGCAGTTCTCTGTCAAAGAACCAGCTTATAATTCCACCTGATACATTGTCGGAGCCCGGTACTCTCATTCTTCTCTTCATCTTAGGCTCTGTCTTCTTTTCTTCCTTCTGGAACCATAGATTCAACAATTCAGCCCTAGATGGCTCTCTCTCAGCTTCTTCAAGTTTAGAATCTTCTACCGAGGCCAGTTTGATCTCATCAATATCAATCACATTGTCATTGTCTTGGACATATAGCTCAGTGATGGGCTGTGAGTTTACAATCACTTCATCGACATTGTCGTCTTCATCTTCTATCACTTCATCATCTGATCTCCAATCAACTATGTCCTCAGGCACGAACTCTCCTTCCTCCAACTCTTCAATCTCATCCTCAAAATCAAACTCTATCTCTTCTTCCTCAATATCCATCAGAGCGTCTATCATCTCGCTCTCAAAGGTCTTTGAGGAACTAGGCTCACCTTCTTCAGCTCTTGACTGACTCGGCTCCCCCTGAACTTCAGCGTGTTGAGCAGAAGAAAAATCTACTGGCTCACTATCCTTTTGTGCATCGGGATCATTGCCTTCGTCATCTTCTCTTCTCAACTCTTCAATATCTCTGCAACTAGTCTCCCCCTGAGCTTTTAGATTTTTCATTAGTTGCTCGATGAGGGACCTCATAGTTCTGAGTTCTGCAGCCTGATCAGTGGCAAAGGTCTTCAATTCTATATTTTTTTTATCGATTTTTGTGTTATGCTCTTGAAGCTCGCCGACTGCTTTTGTTAGTTGGAAGATTTGGACTTGCTGGAAATCCACTTTTCTTCGGAGCTCTGAAAACCATTGGTTGTCTGTGAAGGTGGATGAAGTGGATGGGATCGATGTGATAGGTGACGGAGTGATTGGTGTTGGAATAGATGGTTGAATGGATGGCTGAGCGGATGGTTGAGCGAACAGAATTTCAGGCTCTGAAACGGAAGCAGACGAAGCTCCCTGCATAAACCTATGCTTTTGGACCTTTGCCTAAGCACCAAAGGAGCAGTATCTTCAATCTCAAAATCAGAGTCATCTTCATCAGAATCTCTAGATGCTCTCTTCTTTTCTGCCTCTCGATCAATAACCACAATTCTGGATCCATATCTGCCTATTCAGACAGTCAGATCTTCCGTCTCTTCTGCTGGTGCCTCAACCTCGATCTCCTCAGCTTCCTCTGATGACGACTCAGAGGTGGTCACTGCCTGACCGTCTACCTCTAGCTGATAATCATCAATTTCTCGCAGAAGGTCATCAAGACTCGCTGGAGGCTCCAAAATGTTTCCAATAAGCTCAATAGTAATTTCTTCTTGGGCCTGAGTCCCCTGTGCCCAGATTTCCTCCAAAGTTTCTACTCGTGGATCTATTTCGGGGACTACACCCAACGGTCCGGCAGCATCTGATGAAGGACCTCCTTCAACTGACTCTTGCACTCTGCTTGAGGCCTTGAAGCCTGAGGCTGTCTTACTTGAGCTCTTTGCCTCCTTCTTGGTTGTTGTGGAGGCCTTTGCTGTTGTTGTTGCTGCTGCTGTGGCTGAACTTGTACTTGTTGTGGCTGTGGCCCTTCCCCAGCCCAATTTGCACCTTCGGGGGCTTCAAAATCCGGATTTACCACAGCACCAAAAAGTGGTGCATCCAGTGGTCTAACCACTTCACCCCTACGGGCATTGTGCGCTTTACAATCAGCAATAATTCGCTTATCGATTACAACGACACTTTGAATTTCTTGCAACTGCGATAGGTTGGGGAAAAACTGTCTAATCAGCATCATGACAAACCTCGGATACATCAGAAACCTTTCTCGTGCTGGAGCTGTTATTTGATGAACAAACTCCGCAAAGAACATCTCGGAGTAACTGAACTGCTTATTATAAATTAATGCTATCATCGTGGACTGCATCTTCGACACGATATAGTCAAATCCGGCCTTCTTTGGAGTAAAGCTCACCATAAAGACATGTGCAACATACCTCCATTGCCCTATTAGACCACTCTTCATATAAGATGCCTTAGCTACATCAACACCATACCCCATCCTCAAAAATGTTGCTTGCCTTACTTCCAAAGGGAAGTCAACAGGCCCAGCTTCCTGCTCGACTGATCCAAGCTGCAAAACCCCACGCAACATATCGGCAGAGAATACAAGGGGCTGTCCAGCGATTCTTGTCCTCAACACAGTCGGAGTCACTGTGCAATCAACTTGCAGATGATCCCAAAATTGTCTGACATAAGGTAGCACAATCTGCACATTGTGAGAAAGGGCATACGACACCCTTGAATTAGCCAGAAAATCCACCATCTGGCGAAACGCCTGAGCTTCAGGAAGCTCACGATCCGGTGACACGACCATATTATGCTTTTGAATAAAAGCTCTTTCCCCCATATCTGCATATTAAAGTATAAAATATATTAGAAGGGACAAAATAAAAATGAAACTTGTTTAAATTCAAATTTGTTTTATTTTGACCTTTTGTAAGTTCAAAATCCAACACATATGAATTTCTACAAGTTTGACGTAAGAATTATTCAAACATTTCGATTTTAATAGCAAACTCGAATGGCATGTTCGAATTTAACCTTAATTCGAGTTTAATGACATGTTCGAATTTAGTGACAAATTCGAAGCATATGAACAAACTCGAAGATGGCACATTCAAACACAAAACCAAGATTTTAAACCATTTTAGACTTAGGAAATCACATTCACTAGTTGTTAGGCACAAAAAGGTCTCAGTCAAACCTGTTCTATATCTGAGGGGGAGATTTCTGATCAAACCTGTTGATGCATTTGAAGGTTGAAATTAAGGCCTGTTATATGCCTTATTGAAACCTGAAAATGATTTGCAATATCAATCTAAAGCTGTTCTATATGTTGCATGTGTTGCAACTAAGACAGTTTGTTCAAGCTGCTCTGTCTGCTGAACAGGCTTGACATAAACTGTCTACGCTGCTCTACACTGGTGAGCAGCTTGGGCACTTTTCAAGTGTTCTGTTCTTTGTGAACAGAACCTGTTCTTTGTGAACAGGCTAAACACTTTATGGAATACGTTTCCAAGTCATCATGTATTGTTTTTGGCTACAAGATCAGTTTACAAAGTCGAAGACAAAGTGGAAAACAGAACTGCTCAACCTGCCCACGCTGTTCTGCAACATGAAGACAAAAGGATATTTGAAAAAGGGTGACAGACCTTTTTCTTATATCAAAATAGGCCTTTACAAGGAAGAAAGACGCAAAGTTGACATTCCTAAATTAGTTAAAGGCAATGCAACAGTAGACAAAGTGAAAAGACAAAAGTTCTGCACATATGAAGACAAGTCTGCTTTTCAGAAAAGTGCAGAAAAGTTATGTTGTCTTTTCAAACAAGACTTCTCCTTTTTCATTCCGTCGAATGAAGAAGTTTCTCTTAGATCCTCTGAGAGAGTATAAAAGGAAGCTTCTAAGGTCAGAAAGAATAAGCAAGCCAAAATAAGCTAAGTGCTGAAACCAAGAGTGAACGTGCAAGTGTGTTTTTCATGCATGCGAGTCTGATTGTGTAATACAGTTTCTTTGTGTCTAAGCTGTTCTACATAAGCTGTTCCTCTGAGTCTTGTAAACATAGTGAGTGCTTCTTAGTGAGTGTACTCATTGTTAACTAGTTTAAGTCTGTCTTAGACTAGTGAATATACTGTTGTATCTGTCATCTCAGCTTGAACATTTCCGCATTCAAGCTTGTTTGTAATTAACAATCTGTTAATAATACATACAAACATTGAGAAAGTAGTGTGCAGTTTTTAAATAGCTGTATTCACCCCCCCTCTACGGCTTAAAGCTATATACTTTGGGAACCTCTCGGGACCTACAACTGGTATCAGAGCAGTTTAGAGTGTGTGTCATTCTAGATCTCTCATTCTCCCAAATTTCCATGGACAACAGTGCTGCAAATTCCTCATACTATGACAATGGCTCAATGGTCAAACCTCCATAGTTCCATCATCAGAACTTTTCTGGTTGGAAGTGCAGAATGATGCTCTACCTAGAGAATCTGGATGTACAACTACCAGAAATTGTAATGGAGGGTCCTTATGTGCCAACCTCTGTTACAACAATAACTCCTGCTGTTGAAGGAGCAGCTCCTGAAATCAGGACCATTGAGAAAGCTAAAGCTCAATGGTCTGATGAAGACAAGAGACTGGTGGCTCTGGATGCAAAGGCTAGGAACAACCTGGTCATTTCTCTTCCTGATGATGTGTTCAAACAGGTTGAGAAAATGAAGACAGCAAAAGAGATGTGGGATACTTTGTGTACCGTCTATGATGGACCCACAATCACACTGGACAACAGGATCAACAATCTTGTTAGACAGTATGAACTCTTCTTTGCTAAACCAAAGGAGACTCTCACTGAAACCTACACCAGATTTACTGCTCTAGTGAATGATCTCAAGGCTGTTGGGATCACTAAGGATAGTCTTACCCTGGTGAATAAATTTCTGGACATTCTACCTGAAGAGTGGAATTACTTCTCAACAATTCAAAGGAACTCAGGTACTATCAGAAGTATGGATATGGTCAATCTGTATGGATCCTTACTGAATGATGAACAGTCAAGGCAACAAAAGAGAAATGCCTTGGAAATGTCCAAAAGAGGTGCAGCCTTTGTGGCTAATGTGAGACAGCCTGTAAGTCAGGTGAGTGATGTGTTCACTCAACCTGATCAACAGGATGATGACAAGGAGGAGGTGTTAGATGACGAAGATACTGCAGATCTTGCTGAACAAGATGATGAGCAAATGATAGCTACGCTTGTCAAAAGGTTCAACAAGAAAAAGTTTGGAAGAAACATACTGCAAGGAAGTTCAGGTGCTGGCAAAAAGAAGGCATTTGATAAATCCAAGGCTGAGTGTTTCAAATGTGGCAAAACTGGCCATATAGCTGCTGACTGTGTGTCAAAAGCTGTTGGTCAGTCATCCAAACCATACAAGACAAACAAGGATGATGGTTATAGGGTTAAGTACCTTATGGCCATGGCTAAGCTGAGGAAGTTGGAAAACTCAGTGGGTTCCAACCGTCAAAAGGGACTCATGGCAGAGACTTGTGATTGGGAGGAATCTGATTCATCATCTGATGAAGAAGACAATCAATGTCTGATGGCCAACACTGATGTCCCATCAACAAGTAGTTTCAAACAGGATATGGCTGAAGCTGAAGCTTTCAGCAGCTTAGAGAACTGGAATCCTACTATGATGTATAAGGTACAAAATTTTATGGCTTACAGTTCTGAAGAAAAAGTTAAAATGTTTGAATATATGCTTGTTGATCTAAAAGCTGCTGTTGAGAAGCATGATGCTTTACTCTCTGAAATGTCTAAGCTTAAAACTGATCTTAAAACTAAATCCAGTAAACTGGACAGTTTCCATTAGTTGGAAACTGAGCTTGATGAATTAAAACACATCAACTCTATTTTACTGGAAGAAAAGAGAGAAACAGATATAAAGCATGCTAAGCTTCAAAAGATAGTTGACTCTTGGTGCCAATCTGCACAAAAAGTCAGCCATTGTATAAGTCAACAGATCCCTGCACAAATCCAAGCATATTTTGGAGGGGATCTTGACACAGCAGCTTCCATTGTTGAGATCAATAATCCGAAAGAAGATTTATCCACTCTTGGTGAACTTCCAAACACATTCATTCAAAATGTGAATGGTAAACTAATCTCAACAAATAGGTTTGTCAGGCCTCAAAACACTGACAGCTTGTGTGAACTTAGCTCAAAAGCTGATGTTGGAATTTGTTCTCCATCAAGTCAGCCTGATAAGTGCTCTGCTGGTTCACACAAGCAAAAGAAAGGAAAACATGTCCATACGGAAGTTGTGGATACTAAACCTGTTGACAAAACAGGTTCTGAGTCCAAAGCTGATGGTAAAAAGCATGTTAATCCTTTTGATGCTAAACACTTTGAAAACAAGTTTTCAAAAGGTAAGCAGCTTGTTTTCAACAAGGGTAAGTCTCATGTTGAAAACAAAACTGCTGTGATTTCAAATAAGTTTTCAAATCATAGTAGTAAACTGGTTTTAAATAAGAATAAGCTTTTCAAAACCAGACACAGTGAGTATGCTGATAGGCAGCATAAATCACAATCCAGTATGGGCAAAGGCAAAGCCATTGCTCAAACTGAGATAATTGGGAATAAGTTTCCCAAACCTGTGGAATCTCAAAAGCCAATCAAGCTCCATGTCTTTGACATCTGTCCTCCTAAAAAGAGGAAAGAAGAGGCAGCCAAAGCTGTGGCTATTGAACTATCCACTCAAGCTATTGATTCAACAAAAAGTAATAAAACTGCTAAACCTGCAGAAAGAATCAACAAAAATAACTCAGAATGTGTTTCTGAAAGATCTTCTTCCAAAAACCCTAAAAAGAGAAAATGTTACAAATGTGGGAAGAAGACACATCTGGCCAAGGATTGTCCTGTATCTGAGGACATGAGGCCTGTTGACTCTGTTGTTTCCATCACAGCTTTCACAAGCAGTGTTGGAAATGTCACAGTCACTGAAAGTGGTATTCAAGCTGATACCATTCAAATAGGGAATATTAGTGTGGATATTTCAAGTCCATCAACAAATGTTGATGAAGTAGGAGAACTCATCTCTGTGATGAGTTCCCCTAAAAATGACTAATAATTCTCTTATCACTCTGCAGGAAAAACAACCTTCCCAGGTTTGGTACTTGGACAGTGGCTGCTCAGGGCACATGACAGGTTGTAAAGAATTGCTGAGTGAACTCAAGCCTGAAAAAGGGCCAAAAGTCACCTTTGGTGACAATGTACATGGATCCACTGAGGGATATGGAACTCTTAAAGCTGGTGCTGCAGTGTTCAAAAGAGTAGCCTATGTGGTTGGGCTAAAACATAACCTTGTTAGCATAAGCCAACTATGTGATGCTGGCTACAAGGTTAACTTTGATGAGCACCTGGGTTACATATTGGATCCCCAAGGCAAAGTTGTGCTATGTGCTCAACGAAAGAAAGGTGTATATGTTGTGGATATGCATTCTGCTGACCCCACAACTGAAACCTGTTTTTTCACAAGAACAAATGCTGATCTAAACTGGCTATGGCACAGAAGACTGTCACATCTGAACTTCAAGAACATCAACAAACTCTGTAAGAAAGAGTTGGTGACAGGTTTGCCTTCTATGACTTTTGCTAAGGATAGATTATGCACAGCTTGTGAGAAAGGCAAGCAGAGAAAACATCTTTTAAATCCAAACATAATTTCTCTATTGATACTCCACTCTTCTTAATCCATATGGACTTGTTTGGACCTGTTAATGTCCCAAGTCTAGGAGGAAGAAGATACACTCTAGTAATGGTTGATGAGTTCTCCAGGTACACATGGGTGATCTTTCTAAAGAGCAAAGGAGAGGCTGCTAGAGAGATTATTGGATTTGTCAAAAAGATGGAAATGCTGAACTCTGCCCAAGTAAAGCAGCTTAGAAGTGATCATGGTACTGAGTTCAGAAACAGTACTCTTGAAGGCTTCTGTGAAGAGAAAGGAATCACTCAAAACTTTTCAGCTGTAAGAACTCCTCATCAAAATGGAGTTGCTGAAAGGAGAAACCGAACTCTCATTGAAGCTGCCAGAACCATGCTGTGTGCATCAGGTTTACCTTCATCATTTTGGGCTGAAGCTGTTAACACTGTCTGCTTCACCCAAAACAGATCCTTAGTGGTGAAAAGATTCAACAAGACTCCCTATGAGCTGCTCAAAGGGAGGAAGCCAAATGTCAGTTATTTCCATGTGTTTGGATGTCCCTGTTTCATTATGAATCAAAGGGACCAGCTGTCAAAGTTTGAACCTAAAGCTGATGAAGGTGTGTTTGTTGGCTACTCTGCTATCTCCAAAGCCTACAGAGTATACAACAACAAAAGAAAGGTGATAGATGAATCTATCAATGTCACCTTTGAAGAGTCCAAGAATGCCTCCACCAAAGCTGTTCCTGAATCAGTTTCAGGAGAACTTAACTTTGATGATCTGATGCATTCAAACAATGAAGAGAACTCAAAAGCTTCCACTACACCCTGTGTGGAACCTGTTAACCATGATGGACATGATGATGATTATGTCAATACATCCTGTGTGAATAAATGTACTGACTTAATTACAACTGCATGTCCAGAACCTATCAATGCTGATTTTCCCAGTTCCTCTGCTGATATGTTCAACAGTGGTCAGACATGTTCAACAAGTGAACAGGCTCAAGACAACAGTGTGTCTGAAAATCTTGAGAGCTGTTCAACAGGACCTGCTGAAGATGTTAACAACTCAGGTGAATCATCATTGAAAAATGATCCTAAGTGGATCAGGTGTCACCCCAATGATCAAATAATTGGTGACATCAACAAAGGGATACAAACACGGTGGGACAGCTTAGGGAATTTTTGTATGTTCTCTAGTTTTGTTTCACTGATGGAGCCAAAGAAGGTTGATGAAGCACTAAAAGATGCCAATTGGATCACTGCCATGCAAGAAGAGCTCAATCAGTTTGAGAGAAACAATGTATGGAAGCTGGTCCCTGCTCCTAAAGGTAAAACTATAATTGGCACTAAATAGGTCTTCAGGAATAAGATGGATGAGCAAGGTCATGTCATTAGAAATAAGGCAAGACTGGTTGCTCAGGGCTACAGACAGGAGGAAGGAATTGATTATGATGAAACATTTGCTCCTGTGGCCAGGCTAGAAGCAATTCGTTTGTATCAAGCCTACGCTGCTCATAAGAGCATTAAGGTATTTCAAATGGATGTGAAGAGTGCATTTTTGAATGGGAAGCTGCAAGAAGAAGTTTATGTCAAGCAGCCTCCAGGTTTTGAAAATGAACAACATCCAGCTTTTGTATATAAGTTGGAAAAAGCTCTCTATGGTCTCAAACAAGCCCCTAGAGCCTGGTATGACACTCTTACTGAGTTCCTTATGAGCAATGGGTATTCCAGAGGTAAAGTGGATACTACACTGTTCATAAAGAAAGTGAAATCTGACATTATGCTTGTTCAAATTTATGTGGATGATATAATATATGGTTCTACAAATGAGCAGTTGTGCAAGAATTTTTCATTACTCATGAAATCCAAGTATGAAATGAGTATGATGGGAGAACTTACTTTCTTTTTAGGATTACAGGTTAAACAAACCTCAACTGGAATTTTTATAAATCAAAGAAAGTACACTTTAGATCTATTGAAAAAGTTCAAATTTGATCAAAGTTCTCCAATAAAAACCCCAATGGCAACTAATGTAAAATTAGATGCTGATGCCAGTGGTAAAGCTGTTTCAGTAACAGCTTATAGAGGCATGATTGGGAGCTTGCTATATTTAACTGCTAGTAGACCTGATATTATGTTTGCAACCTGTTTGTGTGCTAGGTTCCAAGCTGATCAAAAGGAATCTCATCTAGCTGCTGTTAAAAGAATCTTCAGATACCTAAAAGGTACACCAGGTTTGGGTCTTTGGTATCCCAAAGACTCAAGCCTTGAACTAACAGGTTATTCAGATTCTGATTTTGCAGGCTGCATGCTAGACAGGAAAAGCACAACAGGAGGATGTCAACTCCTTGGTGGAAAGTTGATCAGTTGGAGTAGCAAGAAGCAGAACTCAGTGTCCACTTCTACTGCTGAAGCTGAGTACATTGCTGCTGGAAGCTGCTGTGGGCAGATTCTGTGGATGCAGCATCAGCTTGAAGATTATGGCCTTGTGTATAGGAAAACTCCTATTCTGTGTGATAATACAAGTGCCATAGCCATCTCCAACAATCCAGTATTTCATTCAAGAACAAAGCATATTGAAGTCAGACATCAGTTCATCAGGGATCATATTCAGAAAGGTAATGTGGAGGTAAGTTTTATTTCCACAAATGAACAGCTTGCAGACATCTTCACCAAACCTCTGGATGAAACAAGGTTTCATTACCTTGTCAGCAAGCTAGGCATGTTAAACAAGAGTGACTAAGTGTGTCTCAATGGTCTAAAAATCTGTATGTTTCACACTGCTCATGTTTCTCAGAACAGCTTAGACAGAACAGGTTATACATGTTCTGTACTTAGTCATTTGTTTGAAAAACTTGAACAGCTTGAACATACAACAGGCTGAACAAAATCAGTTTATTCGTCCAGCCTGCTCTGATGGTTCAATCCTCAACCTGTTCATTTCTTCACACTGTCTTACAAGTTTTTCTCTTGTAACTTGTTCACCTATTGAACACAACTTGCTCTTACAAAAGAGAGCAGGCTGGAGGAACAGCTTGAAAAATGAACAGCTTGTGAAGACTTTGGTCATCACAGGGTTGACCCACAACTTAGACCAAAAAATTTTAATTACCTTTCTTCAAACTTAAGTTACTTAATTAATGTTTTATTTAACTTAATTACTGCAGATAATGTGGATTACGTGTGTAAGTGATTAAACAGAAATCAAGTGGTCTGACAAACGGTCTGACATGGACAACCGTTCCGTTTTCCGTTAACGACTTTTTCAAATCAAACCGCCCAAAATCTTCTCTCTCATACACACTCACATTCAAATCCTATAAATACCAAACTACTGTTTCAGTTTCTTCATCATTTCCAGAAATCCTCAAGAACCCTAAAAATCGACTAAGTGTCTTTTGCTTCTTCACACTTCAAAACTTCCCAAATGGCTCATAACCCTAATCCCTTTCTCCCAGTGTTCGTTGGTGATGATGTCAAACACTCATCAGTCACCACAATGCTGACCATCAAACCCACAAACTACGTAGCAAACCTCACTATTCCCAAAAACTATGTGGGAAAGGCTGCGAGCAAATGGTGGAGTTTCTGCAAGTTCATCCGTTGAACTATGCCATGACTGCAACTCCTGGTGTCCTGTACCAGGAGATGGTGTATGAATTCTGGTACACCTGTTCCTACAATGCCAACACTAAGGTCATCAAAGGAACTATTCTTAATGGGACTCAAACCATTGAGATAACTGTTGATCTTCTGAGGGAGGTTCTTCATCTGCCTGTTGCTGAGTCATATGATCTGCCCCAGCCTGAGAACGAGCAAATGGGAAATCTGCTACGCTTCTGTGGTGTAGCAGAACCCAAAATTGGAGCAACATTGTACAGGAAGGATTTGTCTCCTACCTACAGCTTTCTATTTGCTTCGGTGATGATGAGCTTTAGCAGCAAAGTTGGTTCATTTGACCAACTCACTAGAGATGAAGTTCCAATAGTCCTACAGCTAGTGGATGGGACTACTCTTGACATGGCTAAGTGGATCTTTTCGAACCTGAGAAACCTGGTGCAGCAAGAGCCAAGACCAGCTGCTGTCCGTTATCCCAGGTTTCTGAGCCTCATTTTCAGTCATGTTTGTGGTGAGCAACTATACAATTCCCATCCATTACTTAAGTCTGCTGCATTCCCTGTCATAGGGAATAGAATTTTTCATACTCCTATACTTCAAAATGAGCCTCCTCTAGCCACACCAATGAGGAGGTTGTTAGGTTTGGTGGAAGGACCCTCTGATGTGAGGGTGGATCCAGAAGCTGCTGCTCCCGCCAGAAAATCTAAAGCCAGGTCCAAACTTGTCAAGCGGACCCTGGCAACTGCTGAAGCTGGGCTTGTGAAAAAGAAGGCCAAATCAGCTCAGCCTGAGTCTGTACCTTTAGCCTCTGTGGCTGAGGGGGAGCAGACTCCTCACCCTGGTTCATTTGTTGAGCCTGAAGCCTCAGTGGCTGGTGCCTCTGTGGCACAAGAGACCATGGAACAGGCCAGCCCCACTGTTCCTAACCTAGTCTCACACCCTGTCCATACAGATCCTCTCTCCTCTCCACAATCACCCACTTCATCCATTCACTACCAACGCAAATCTCTCTCCAAAAGGAAACCAGCCAAAAGAACCACCTCCTCTGTTCCCTCTCAACAGGGTTCAGTTGTAAAAGAAGCAATCCCTGCTGCCTCTCCTATTTTGGGAGCAGGTTCAGCCACTTTGGAGCCTGCTTCACTCCAATCTGCGTCTACCCAGAGTAAGCCTAGACCCTCTGGTTCCTCTCAACAGGAACCAGTTGTACAAACGGAGATACCCACATCAACTATCCCAGCCTCCCAACATGCTGAGGATATTGAAAGACAGGAGTCCTCTCTACTCCATACTGCGTCCACACTATCCCCCACTAAAATCTCCTCACACCCTGAGTCTGCACGAGGTGCCCACGCTGCTGGTATAGACCGATCAGCAGCTCAGCCTCAAACTTCTGCTCCTCATGATACAGCTGTTCTACACCAAACAGCTGCTGAGGGACCAACTACCCAAGCTGATGAACCTCAGGGATCAATCCATCCCTCTGGTGAGGCTGCTCCCTCCATGCAAACTCCATCAGCAGGTTTCACCACTGCTGATGTTGAAATGCATATCCCTTCTCCCAATGATGAGGTGCTTTTAAACCAAGGCACTGCAGAGGGAACCACCACTGGTCTTCATGAGGATGTTGCAGCACAAGTAGCATCTGAAAGGCCCTCAACACCAACCCCTTCTCCTGGTGATGCAGCTACAGCCGCTGCTGAAGGACCCCTTGACCCCTCCACCCTGGGCCATCTAACTTTTGCCCAGGCTATGGAGCTTCTTTCAAAAGTTTCTCTTCCATCTCCATCTCATCCTCAAACACCAGCCTCATCATCATCTTCTCCATCTACCCACTCAAAACAATCTACCCATACCCCTCCATCTCCTAAAGACCTGCCTTTGAAGGATCAGCTTTCATTGCTGACCAACAAAGTTAGTTCTATCGAATCCTCTATGTCTTCTCTCCCCTCCATCATATAAGACTCTGTGTCTGCACAGCTTCAGGGGTTCTTTGATTCGTTCAAAGCCTCTCTCCCTACCACTCCACAGCCTGATCACTCTCCACAGCTGTTAGCACTCACTGCTCAGCTGCAAGATGTGTCCACCTCCCTCTCCTCTATTCTTTCCATACAGCAGGACTCTGTGTCCTCAATGACAGCAATTTCTCAACAGCTGTCATCACTTCTCACTTCTTGCACCTCTACTCTTCCAGCCACTCTGGCTAGCTTACAAACTCTAATTGGCTCCCTTTCAAACTCTGTGTCATCAGATCTTGCTGATGTGCAAGATTCTCTAGAACTTCATCTTGCACAGCTGCAAACTCTGCTGTTCACAGCGTCTGACAGGGAAAATATTGTTAAGCTTACAACCCTTGCTGATTCCCACTCCTCTTCTCTTCATACCTGTCTTTCCCAGCTTACAGAGGTGAAGGATAACTTGGCTTTCTTAGTGACTAGCCTTGTTGGTCCTAAACCTTCTACTAAACCTGCTGACAAGCCTGCTGACTTTGTGTCTTCAGGCAGACCAGGTGTTGAAGTCGCTGCTTCATCTCCTTCAAAGGGGGAGAAGTCATCTGCCTCGAAGACTAAGTCTAAGGGGGAGAAAACTTCTTCTCCTAAGGAGATACCAGTGTCTGCAACTCACACTGATCAGCCAGCAGATGTTTTTACAGGTACAGCTGAAGGTGCCTCTCAAGCTGCTCTGCCTACTCAGGCTGTCTCTCCAAACCCTGCTCAGTCTAAGGGGGAGGAAGTCATTCCTGAGGACAGGCCTAGCAGTAAAAGAAGGCACTTAATTCTAACTAAAGAAGAAGAAGAAGAAGAGGAAATTCCTGAGGCTGCTGTCACTACAGCAGCAGCTAAAGGAAAAGAAAAGGCAGCTGATGATTCCATGCAGCAGAAAGAAACTGAAATCAGATTCCACAAGGCTAGGGCCAAAGAGATGGGTCTTCCTATGCACAAATATTTTGAGTTTAGAGAAGAACAGCTTCAAGCCCTGTAGGTTATGAGAAAAGAAGAGGAATCTGCCAAAGCTGCTAAATCTTTTGCTCTCCAAGAAGCAAAGAAAATTAAAATGGCTACCTTGGAGGTGCAAAAGAAATAATGGAAGCTGCTAGANAGAACTTAAAATGTCTACCTTGGAGGTGCAAAAGAAAATAATGGAAGCTGCTAGACAATCAGCAGGGAGAAAGAGAAGGACAGTGAGAAAGGTACTCAGGTCTCTGTGACCAAATCAACAAGTACCCCATGCAAGCAGCTCAATACCACTTTGACAACTTGGCTAAGAAAAAGTTTCATGATGTTGCTGCAAAGAAGGCTAGCCAAGGAGCATTGTCAAAGCTGTCCATGTATCAAGGAAAGGGCAGTCAGTGGAAGCTTAAAATAACAATGATGGGTGCAACAGGCCCCGAATTGACAAACTTATGACCACACTGCATGTAGCTCAGATGGGATACCGGGAGTGGATTGATGCTGGCAGTTGCCTGGTGAATCAAATCTGCAACTGCTCAAACAGATCAGGGCATATGTCAAGAAGTTGTGGAAAGAGTAAAGGATCCTTGGCATGATTTCTAGGATAGTATGTGAAGGTGTCTTTGTGACCATCCTTAAAATAAAGGCCAGGAGGGAATTAAGAATGACACAGAGCTGGAAGAACCCTTTATAATGATGAGACAAGGAAATTATGCTGTGGAAATTAAGGAGTTGACCACAGTCTGCCTGAAGGAGTCGATTTGAAATGGCAAAGTAATGAACAGAGCCTGAGTATCGGGGCATTTTTTGTAGATCCCCTGTCTCAAAAGAAATGTTTTCAAAGAGCTTCCTACCTCATAAGTTTGTCTTAAGCAGCTTGCAGCCTTCAGAATTGCCTCCTCCTTCAGACAGTCCAGCTTATGGCTGAGCAGCCATCTGGGATGAGCTGAGAGTTGATTTTACAACAGAGTGAGCTTCAAGATTCTAACTTCATGGTTCTCAGAGTTGAAATTGAAGACATGAGACAGAAACGAGGGAAGAACTTGGAAAGAAGATTCAAACAAGGAATGCCTCTGCAGTCCAGTGAAGTCCATCTGCCATCTGGGCAGGGAGACATGGAAGCTGTCCATCAGTTGGAAAGCTTACCATTATTTGCTCCCAACAAAAACAGGCCAATGTACATTAGTTGTAACTCTATGTTACTTTTTAACTCTCTTTTCCATCATGTTGAAATACATTAGTACATTAGTTGTACTCTTGTAAACATAGTGTTGTTGTATGAACTCAAGACTACGTGTATATATAAATGATCTTTCCTTTACTGTAATTTGTAATTTTATTTCAGACAAATGTACTGTAAAAATTATAGGGATTTTGATAAGACCAGCTTAGACTGGTTATTGCAAATAGGGGGAGATATGTTAGGCACAAAAAGGCCTCAGTCAAACCTGTTCTACATCTGAGGGGGAGATTACTAATTCACCTGTGATGCATTTGAAGGTGAATTAAGCCTGTTATATGCCTTATTGAAATTCCTGAAAATGATTTGCAATATCAGTCTAAAGCTGTTCTATGTGTTGCATGTGTTGCACTAAGACAGTTTGTCCAAGCTGCTCTGTCTGCTGAACAGGCTGGACAATAATGTCTCACGCTGCTCTACACTGGTGAGCAGCTTGGGCAAGTTTTCAAGTGTTCTGTTCTTTGTGAACAGAAACCTGTTCTTTGTTAGAACAGGCTAAACACTTAGGGAATAATGTGTTGACCAAGTCATCATGTATTGTTTTTTACTACAAGATCAGTTTACAAAGTCGAAGACAAAGTGGAAAACAGAACTGCTCAGCCTGCCCATGCTGTTCTGTAACATGAAGACAAAAGGTTATTTGAAAAAGGGTGACAGACCTTTTTCTTATATCAAAATAGGCCTTTACAAGGAAGAAAGACGCAAAGTTGACATTCCTAAATTAGTTAAAGGCAATGCAACAGTAGACAAAGTAAAAAGACAAAAGTTCTGCACATGTGAAGACAAGTCTGCTTTTCAGAAAAGTGCAGAAAAGGTTATGTTGTCTTTTCAACAAGACTTCTCCTTTTTCATTTCGTCCAATGAAGATGTTTCTCTTAGATCCTCTAAGTGAGTATAAAAGGAAGCTTCTAAGGACAGAAAGTAGTGTGAAGAAAGCTAAGTGCTGAAACCAAGAGTGAACGTGCAAGTGTGATTTTCATACATGCAAGCCTTCTATGTAAATCAGTATCTGTGTGTCTAAGTTGTTTTACATAAGCTGTTCCCTTACACAGTGAGTGCTTCTTAGTGAGTGTATTCATTGTATACTAGTTTGAGTTTGTCTTATACTAGTGAACATACTGTTGTATCTGTCATCTCAGCTTGAACTATTCCGCATTCAAGCTTGTTTGTAATTAACAAATTGTTGATAATACATACAAACATTGAGAAAATAGTGCGTAGTTTTTAAATAGCTGTATTCACCCCCCCCCCTCTACAGCTTAAAGCTATATACTTTGGGAACCTCTCGAGACCTACATTATTAGTAAACTATAACCTTATCAGTGGTCATTAACAATTAATTAATGTGATTAACAAATTTCATAAGGAAATTCATCTCAATTAAAAACAATTTCATCGGTGCGATGAAACGGCAAATTAATTAATCCGATCGATTTACAATATGATGGACTAATTCAACTAAGTACATAATTAAAGTAAGATTAGTGACACTAATCATGCATTAACAAACGTACATAACATTAATTATGCAAGACTAAAACAATTCATTAAACTAATGCATTCATAAGTATTATGAATTTACATAAAAAGGGAAATACAAAAATACATTTTGAAATACTTTTATAGAAAAAAAAACATCAAAATACACCCTTAGGTGGCTGACCTATAGGAGGTACAATTATAGAGTTTGACTTTCATTTTTGTAATACAGAACTCCATACACCATCAAAATCATATCTCCTTTCATCATACTCTTTCACTTCATCTAGATTTGTACTCCACCTCCATTTGAAAGACCAAATTTTCTCTATAAATAGAGAGTTCATTTCCATTCATTTCCACACTTGCATCTAGCAAAAATCCTACTCTCTCAAAAAAATCGGCCAAAAGGCCATCTTCAAAACAAAAGTTTGCAACTTTTGTTCTTCAAGTTTATTTCAAGTGTTCTTGGTGCAACTTTTCAAGATTTCAACTTCTACTTGATTTCATTCTTCTAATACCTCAAAGAAAGTAAATACTAACTCATTACGACTTATATTTATATTTATATAAGTCTTGCATAATACATATAATCATCACCAACAACAAGTTTCATTAAAACTCAAGTTTATAAAATACTAGTTTTGTTTTAAAGTTTGTTTTCTTCAAATGTGTTTATAAATAAATAGAAACATAATGTAATTATAAGGAATATGAAAACAAGTTATATAAATATGTATAATAAACTTTTATACATGTGATTTTTGAATAAACAACAAAAATCACAAGTTGTTTCAAGGTTATGAAATCCGATTTTCGGCAGAAATATTACATCGACTTTGAAAAATCATAACTATTTCAAAACTTAACGAAATGAGTTGATTCTTGTTTCAAAAGTTAGATCTATGTCTTAACTATATATCTGGAGGTTTTCATAATTTAATATGGAGTTTTGAACCCCCAAATATTATTTGGGAACCAAAAGGTTTAACAGCTCAAAAATGGCCAACATAGGGTTTTTAACGAGCCTTCTTCCTAACCTAAACACCTCGAAAAATGGCCGTTCTTAACTTGAAAAATTATTTGTACATAGTATTTTATGACTATGAATATCAAAGCCCAAATCATTTCGGAGCTTGGTCAAAAATAGTCACAAAGTAGGCCGAAAAACCTATAAAAAGCTGGAAAATTATATATATATATATATATATATATATATATATATATATATATATATATATATATATATATATATATATATATATATATATATATATATATAGAGGGAGGTTTAATGGAAAACCACCATGCACATGAAAACTTGTGAAAACCGCAGTGCACCACCACAAATGCATAAAATTCCTCGCGTGATGCATCAAAATTGCCGCGTTTTGCATCAAAATCCCGCGTGATGCATCAACTTATTTACGATCATGCCACCGCGTTTTTCATGAAATGCACCCAATCGGACGGTATGCGATAGATTCAGGTGCATTGTGGTTTTCCATTGAACCCACTATTATATATATATATATATATATATATATATATATATATATATATATATATATATATATATATACACACACACACACACACACACACACTTGACGTTTTTAAGTGTGTTTTATTTATGAACTTGTTAAGTTGGGTGATTTAAAACATAAAAACCCTTATGCATGCATATTATATATATATATATATATATATATATATATATATATATATATATATATATATATATATATGGGAGTTATTAAGTCTCTCATATCATTTAGGACTCGGTTAAACATGTCCGGTTTCACCGCTCATCAACAACGCAAATCTTCATTTTACGCTTATATTTGCCATCACACATACGGTGAGTCTTCATAGCCCCTATTTTTAAGGATACGTTTTGGGGTTGAAATACATGCTTCATTTTCATATCGACACAGAAACTGCTTCATTTCTTTTGTGTATTACACATGTGGTCCCATCAGCCATCAGATCATGGTCCGTTAGTTACATTTTATGTAAGCACGAATATATTATGGATAAATCTATCGGGATTATTGTCCCCCACCTAGGTTGGTCGCTCCAACTGTCAAGGGGTGTATATATATTTAACATTACCGGTATTACAGTGGGGAATACTGCATAGGGCAAACTCATAATTAAGTTTCGGTTGCATGATGGTTTTGTGTAATACATAACATGAAATTTATGTTTTTATAAATTCAAACTCAACTGTTGATGTCCATACAAGATATATTTTCATGTAAACCTATAAACTCACCAACAATTTTGTTGACATATTTTAGCGTGTATTTTCAGGTAATTAAGGCACGTGCACTGCTTCAGAAGTACTCCAAGGCTTCCGTACCTTTGAAGTCACATATTTTCAAAACCTCAGAGATTTTTGGACATTATTAATATTTCTTTAATTATGTATTGAAATCTCTGTATCTTGCGAACTATTTTAAATCTTTATTTTGACTATGTAAAACAATATTTATATTCGAAGTTAAATCGTTGTATTTTTTAAAACGTCCATATAGTGGTCATTCACTGATTATGACTATGCTTCCGCAATGTCACGCCTAGTTGCCAACCGGGGTAACGGGGTGTGACAAAAGGAGACACCTGATTTTGAAACAATCTGAGGAAGAAGAAGAAGAGGAGGAAACTGAAGCTGCTCTGGTTAAGGCAGCAAAGGGGAAATGGAAAGCCTCAGAGGACACTAACTATCTCAAAGCACCTCAGCTCAATTTTGACAAATCTCAGGCCAAGGATATGGGCATTTCACTGTAAACTTATTTAAGTTGAAACAAGAGCAGCTTGAGATTTTTGAAAGACAGAAGAAGGAAGAAGCTTCTGTTAAAGCTGCTAAAGACCTTGCATACAAGGAGGCAAGAAAGATCAAAATGCCCTCCTTGGATGTTTAAAGGAAATTGATAGAGGCAGCTAATGAGTCAGTGGTTGGTAAAGAGGGAGAGAAGGAATAGAGTGCACAGGTCTTGGTGACCAAATCAAAGCATGTATCCTCATCAGCTGAAGCCCAAGTTCACTTTGACAATATGGCAAGAAGAAATTCTTTGATGTTGCAAACAAAAGACTTGTCAAGGAAACAATTTTCAAAGTTGTTCCCATATCTAGGAAAGGTAAGTAGTGGAGATTTCAAATTACAAGGCACGATGCTGAGGGTCTTGAATTGGAAGCCTACGAGTCTACTGATATTGCCTGCATGGGGTATAGGGAATGGGTTGAATTGGCTGTTGCCCTGACCAGTTCAAAATTTTATACTGCTAAAGCTGTCAGGGCATATGTCAAGACACTGATGGAAAAGGTGAAAGACCTGGGCATGATCCCTGAAGAACAAATCAAGGGTCCCTCACTAGTGGAACCCAAGATTAAGCCCAGGAGAAAGAGAAAGGATACAGAGCTTGAAGAGCTTATCATTATGATTGAACAGGGGATGCATGCTCTTGAGGTAAAAGGGTTAAACCATAGTCTGCCAAAAGGAGTTGAGCCTGAGGAAGGAAAATTCATAGAAGAGCCTGAGTTAGGGGTGTTCTTTGTGGACCCCTTATCAAAGAAAATGTGTTTCCAAGGAGCGTCTGATCTTCATAAGGCTGGTCTCAAGCAGGTCATAGCCTTCAGACTCTCCAATGCTTTTCAATAACACCCAAGATGGAGAACAATCATTTGGGAACAACTCAAAGGCTTCTATGAAAGAGGAGAACTTCCACATCCTGACTTCATGTTCCTTAGGCACGGAGTAGAAGAAATTGATGAGACTATGGAACATTACCAACACCTGTTTGAGCAAAAACAACAGCTTGAAGGTCCATCTACTAATAAGTAGATGTAGAATGGAAGTTCTCCATAAGTTGGACAGGCTTGTCATTACTTGCTTCCAACATCAACAGTCCAAACTTGTTGAAATTTTCTGTACATATGATGTACTTTATTACATCAGTTGTAATTTATCTTAGTACATCAGTTGTACTTCTGTAAAACATGTGTTGTTTAAATCAATATAAGTGTATTTATAAACTGATCTTTTACTTTACTTCAGTGTTGTACTTCCATTTCAGCAAATGTAATGTAAAAATATATAGTGATCATTGATATAACAGCTTTGACTGATTATTGCAAATAGGGGGAGATTGTTAGGCACAAAAGGCCTCAGTCAAACCTGTTATACATCTTAGGGGGAGATTATTAATCAAACTTCTTTGATGCACTTGAAGGTATAAATTAAGCCATGTTAATGTCTTATTGAAACCTGAAAAGTGATTTGCAATATAAGTCAAACCTTCTTACCCTGTTACATTAGTTGTAACTTAGGCAGATTGCCCAAATTGTCCTATTCTGTTAGACAGACTGGTCATAAACTGTCTACGCTGCTCATGTCTGTTGAGCAGCTTGGACCAAAACTAAGTGTTCTATCCTTTATGAACATAACCTGTTCTTTGTGAACAGGTTATACACCTTATGGAATTTTTTTCCATGTCATCATGTGTTGTCTTGGACGAAAAGATCAGTTTGCAAGTCGAAGACAAAGTGAAAAATCAGAAGCTGCTTGCACTGCCCAAGTTGTTCTGATACATGAAGACAAAGTGTATATTTGAAATGGGTGACAGACCATTTCTTATATCAAAATGGATCTACAAGAAGAGGAAAGGATTAAAGTTGACATTCCTTTAAGGTAAAGCAAACTGCAACAGAGACAAAAAGGAAAAGACAAAGATTCTGCTACATAGGGACAAATGATGTTTTGTCAGAATGTGCAGAATAGCAGTTTTGTGTTTTTGGAAAGGCACTTCACTATCTCTGCATCCAATGAGGAAGGTTCACCAGTATTCTCAGAGAGAGTATAAAAGGAAGCTTCTAAGGAATGTGAGATAACCAAGAGAGAGATATCCAGAACGTGCAAGGAATTGTGTTTTCATGCATGCAAAGGCTGCTTAGAATAAAACAGTTGAGTGTGTCCAAGCTGTTCTTGTTCAAGCTGTCTGTCTGTCTTGTAAAATTCGTGAGTCCATCTTAGTGAATAAATTCATTATATCTAGTCTGAGTGTGTCTTAGATTAGTAGTCTATCTGTTGTTTACGTAATCTCATCTTGAACCATTCCGCAGTTCAAGCTTGTTTGTAATTAACACTTGTTAATATATACATACAAACATTGAGAAAATGTGTTGAAATTTTAAATAGTTATATTCACCCCCCCCCCTCTACAGCTTACAACAACATACTAGGGAAACCTTTTGGACCTACAAAGTGGTTATGGTCAAAATTTATGTAATACAAATATTTGTCATTGAAGTTGGTCTATGGTTGTTAGAGAGATGAATTGAAAGGTGTTAAAAAGAAGTTGTCAAATATGTTTCACATTTAACTTGAGGAGGGGAAACACCGGTTAAAATTATGTTGGTAATATGTTTAATAGTTGGAGGTTACTCTAGTCAAGTAATTGTTGAAAATTGTTAAGAAAGTGTTTGTTTTTTGTTAATGGTTAAAAGTGAGAAAATTGTTAAGAAAGTGTTTGTTGTTTGTTAATGGTTAAAAGTGTTAAGAAAGTGGTTATGGTTAACAAAGTAATTGTTATTAAGTGGTTGGTTGTTTGTTTGTGTTATGAGCCTATTGAGTTTTAAGTTGTTAAAATATGTAAATGTGAAAATTAATTGTAAATGTTGGGTTTATACGGGCTCTTACACAACATTCCCTCTTCCTCAAGAGCAGGTTTGTCAAGTTTCTTAAATAAGAAAATGTGTGATAAGGTAAATGTGTTAAATAAATGTTTCCTGTTAAATTGTGTTTGGTTAAATGCGGTTCAAGTTAGTTGTTGTTGGTTTGTTTAATGGTTGAAAAGTATTGGTTGGTTTAATGTTGAAATGAAAATAATAATTCTTGGTTATTGGTCATTAATCCAACACATGCAGGCATGTTACTTCTTGTCCTAATTTGTGTTTGTAAGTCAACATGAGGCTCTATGTTTGAAAGTAAATTTGTTCACATGTACCAACTTGAGGGGCGTGTTAAAATAATTACACTTGGGTCAAGTTAATTGTTCTGGGAAAAATTGTTTGTGGATTTTTGGGTTTTAGGTTCAATCTTCTATAAAACCTTCGAGTTTGTCGATCAAGGTCAATAGGTTCTAGGTACTGGTTATCTTTGTGCAAAGCATAAGTGAATTAATTTGCTAAAAGTTGCTCTGGATTCTGGTTTGTTTGTTGCTCCTATGGTATATGTGCATGACATTGTTTGTCAAGTAATTTTACTTGTGAAAATAGTGAAACTTAAAAGTTTTAATTTATGGGTGTTGAAGTTGTGCATGTTAGTTTTGGGTTTTGGTTTACCTCAGCACAAGAATTGCCTTATTTTTTATTTGGGTTGGTCTGCTTGGAAGCAAACCAGTTAAAATTCTCTGTAATCCTTTCATGTTCATATGCTCTAAAGGTTGTGAAGGAAATTCTTGTCTTTTTCTAGTTAAGGTACTTGAAAAATGAATATAGTAAAGCCTTAAACTTGTCTTCAAGTAATTTGTGCTTAATCTTACATTCCTGTTGGTTAGTTGTTTTTTCTCATAAATAGAGTCATGTTACGAAAATTTGTAACATTTTTTTGTGTTATTCTTGTTGCAGACAATCATGTTTTTTTGGGTATTCTAAACATTTTGCACTTGATTTGTATTTTGTGAAAGAAAAGGTTTCTGCAGGTATAATTAAAACAGTCAAAGTTGAGTTTTTTGATAGTGCTGCTGATATCTTTCCTAGAGGAATTATCAGGACTGTCAAGATTGATTCCTCTGATAATGTTGCTGATGTTTTTCACCAAATGTTTGTCTGTTCCATCTCATTCAAGTTTGTGTGGAAAGTTATGAAGTGTTTTCTTGGGTTGGGCCCAGCTTCCAGGTTAAGCTTCCAGATTAAGGGTTAAGGCTGTTCCAATTTGTTCTCGTCATCCCAAGTGTGTTCTCTGCGATTTGGCTCTTCGTTTTCTTCGCCTCTTCCCTCTTCGTTCCTCTCATATGTTCAAGTTGTTAGGGAGTTGTTAGTCGGTTTAGCTTCTTGTTAGATTGGTTGGATCTCTCTATTTAAGCAGAGCCCTTGCGTTTCATCAAAGGAGGATCGATTGTTCTTGTTGTATCCTCTAGTGATCCTTCTGGATGCTTGAGTGTTGTTGTAAAGTTTCTGTGGTGTTCTTGGAGGGTGAGCTTCATCTGCTTATGAAGTCTCAGAGTGTGATGTAGGGAGGTTTCGTATGTAAGTAATAGGGTTGCTTAGAGCCGGTTGTGTTTTAGGGTTTATGTTGATAAAAGTTTGTGTTGTTAATTTCTTGAGCTGATTATTTTCTTCATAAATAAATAAACCAAATTAAATTATAAATAATTAAGAACATTTGGCTAATATTTTTATTTTCACCCGTTCAAAATACTTTTAAAAGCTATTTCATATAGCTTATGATTTAAAAACAGTTTTAACAAGTTTTTGGAAAACAAACTATTTCAAAGTTCAAACAACGATTTATGAATTAAAAAAATAAAAACAATAACAATAACAATAAACTTAAGTTTTATGTCAAAACAAATCATGAATAGTTAATTAATAATTCTAAAATCAAATAATAGTTCACCTTTTTTCCCAAAGCCAGATTTTTTTTGTTTCTATAAAGCAATCCAAAGGAGTTCAAAATAGTAATGAATTATACTAGGAAGTGGTGGTGAAAAGAAGGAATTCTATAGTGGAATTTGCCATGCCTTCTTATCACAATTTTCATAAAAAGACCACAAAATCCAAAATACATTCTAAAAAGTTGCATGACTCTACTTCCACCCAAATTATTACTCTATATATCAATAATTTTAAATCCTTTTTTAAATCATTTTGAAAATCTTGTAATAAAATCAATACAATAATTCTAATATCATAGTTATATGCATGAAACTTTATATATAAACCTACAAAATTTCACACTTGTATTCTTGAGAACCAAATTCACATATGGAAGCATGAGAAAATTATAGAGATCGATCACATTGCTACAACAAATTGTTTATTTGTACACTTCTAAAGAAATTAGACGGTAAAAGTACTCTTTATTATTTTATATGTAAAATACTATAAAAAATTTTACATGTTTCCTGCTACGAGAATGGAAGATTAAGAATTATTGACAAAATATTTGATTCATTATTGATACTATACTATGCATTAAATTATTGTTTGATTGATAGAGTAAAAAAACTATTCAAATAATTATTGTTTTTCATCCGTAGTAAATATTCATCAACTTTTTTGTTATTATTTTTGCTAATTCTGCTTTGATTAATTAATAGTTTTGATTCCTAATGTTTATAACCTATATCTATTAATAAAGTAAAATATGTCACTCTCGTGGCATCTCAATTTCGTTTTCCCGCCTATTTTATTACCATAAATTCTATTCTAATGTTAAGGAAAGTTAATAACTTTAATTATTTTGTATTAACTATTTATGATATTTTATTTTCATATTAGTTAAAATATTTAATAAATCTATATATATATATATATATATATACATACAGAGAGAGAGAGTCAGGTTCAAAAAAGTACCTCTCGAAATCAAGTGTACCGAAGGTACCAACCTTAAAAACCTTTTTTTAAATTTTCTCATAATCATGTTTAATTTAATGTTATACGCATGATATATGAATTTCACATACATTCACACTTTCTGTGTACTTAAAAATTATGTGAATGCTCAATGCATATTTATTTGAATGGTCATCCATATAAATGGTCATTTCACACCATGTGAATGGTGTGAATGACCATTCACATGATCTTTTTTTTTACCATTCACAAGATTTATGATGTTGCTTCTTTTGAAAAAAAGATCTTATAATGTTGTTTTATACATGTCTATTTAAAAAAAATATATGTGAATGATCATTCACATTATGGTACGTTGGATACGTTGGAATCTTATAGGTACGCTAATGAACCTGATTTTATATATATATATATATATATATATATATATATATATATATATATATATATATATATATATATATATATATATATATATATATATATATAGTTAAAAATCTATGAATTAACATTCTATTCCAGTCAGGAAAATTTTTATTTATATGTATATTATGTATTTTAATTTTATAGTTTATTTCGTTTAGATAATTTATTCATTGAGTTTTAATATTAGCATTTGATTATTAAAAATTTATGTAATATACTAATTTAATTTTATATGTATTTTTAAAAAAATATTATTTTATAAATATCTCCCATGTAATACATGGGTATTGGGCAAATAACTATAACTCTATATATAATAAAGGAGAGTACAAAATGCCGCGTGTCAGCTCCTCATTTAATAAAAAAAGATAAATAAAACTTATGAGCATTTGATTATTAAAAATTTATAATTGTAATATACTAATTTAAAATTCTATGTATTTTTAAAAAATATATTATTTTATAAATATATCTCATGTAATACATGGGCAAATAACTAGTAAATTAATAAAATGTTTGATCGACAAGTTATGATTCGATATCTATTAATCTCTCACAATAAAAGGCATTCCCACAATACATACATACACACACAAATACACACACATACACACATACATACATACATATATATATATATATATATATATATATATATATATATATATATATATATATATATATATATATATATATATAGACACACACACACACTTGCATACATATATGCTTAAGTTATTGTGAGAAGCTAAATATGTCTTGAAAATTCAAAAATATTATGATTCATTAATTTTGTATATTGGATAACTTTCATTATTTATATTTAAAAACTATGAATCAATGTAAAAAATAGCGAATTGGTGATTCACTTAATATGTAATTCATGATTCATTATTTATCTAATCGAAAATTGGTAAATCAACACGTAAAAAAATGAGTAACAACATTTCTCACAATTCTCAATATATATTTAGCTTCTCATTTAATCATATATATATTGTAGTTGATGAATCCCTGATAATATCAGCACATTTACGTTCAATAGTCACTCACAACCAGAATCTTCACTCAATGATTATGTAATGATTAAAGAAGACAAAGAGAATAATTTGAATGTATGCGGCGGCTGGAAGAGAGAAACCGTGTAAATTAATTCAAATTGTCTACCGTGTGATACACAAAACCCTAGGAGCTATTACACATGGTGAATTAATTAAGTTTCAAGGAATTGCACTTTGGCCCTTCAACTTTTCATACAAAGAAAATAACTAGAAATAAATTACAAGACAAAATATATCTAGAAATAATTATTACAAAATAAATTCACCAGATCGAAATTCAATATTTAACAATCTCCCCCTTTTCGATCATTGTGGCGGAACTCTGGCATGGTCTGTAGTTTCTCGGAGGCCAAGGATGACATCAAATCGTCTAACCACTTGCCTCATGTGTAGCCGTTCGTCCAAGTATTGAATGCCGCTGAGGATGTCTTGTATCTCCTTTGGCGAGCGTCTGAGTTCTGGATTTGGTTGAGCATCGAATTCTTGTATTCTTTTTGTAAGTTCAGCTCTGACCATTCTGATTGTTCCATCGGAGTAACAAGGGAGATCCTCGAAGCGCATGAATCTTTTATGCCCTCGTTGGTTCAAAAATATAACACCTGGGCCTTCTCTAAATATAACTCTATAGGCAGGATGATGATCAAGTAGGAAGATGTCTTGCTCAGGGGCTCGTAAGCCGACTTTGACTAGCGCGCTCTCTATAGCCATTTGGAAATCTCTTAAGCACATGATTATCGAGCAGCGGTTCATGCTTTGTGTAAGTGCGGCTAAGGTGGTCATGCGAGACAGACGTTGTTTGATTTGGTGTTTCAGTCTCTCGTGCAAAAACTTAATGTCGTCCACATTTACAAAGTCTAAGTCATTCTCAAAAAACTCCTCAACTGTGCCATCTACTCTTTCTACTTGAAAGGCTGGATAGAAAACTTTGGCTCTTTTGCACATTGTGATGCTGAGAAACTTATTAAATCTTTGACTTAGACACTTTCGACCTCCTCTCCCTAGCAATAACTGATTATACTCGGCCTGTTCAGCTTTAGATACATTTGTAAGTTCCATCAGTAGACGCCTGCTGAACGACCCTGGTTTCTTCCTAAAGACCATCTTGAACCTTTCTTCCAGAAAAGGGTTCTGGAACTGCTCTATTGGAAGCTTCTGTAAAAATTCCTTCAGGCCTAGAAAGGGGGGATCTTCTATCTCAAATGTCTTTGCTTCAAGTAGTTTGAAGATTTTCCCCCTGCGTTCTTGCCTCAACTCTTCTTTTAGCTCTGGTGGCAGTGAGTGTACGCCACCTTTTGTGTACCAATTAAACCAGTAAAGATCACGGTCGTCATGAACACCAGGCTGCTCAGGAGGCTCATCAAATCTGTCTACACGCTTAGTATTTGAGGGTCCTGGTTCTTGGGTTTGTGGTTGGGGTACAGCTTGGGCTTGAGGAGGACTTTGAGTTCTGGGAGGGCTTTGGACTAAAGGGGATTCTTTTAGAGTGGAGGGCGCTTGAATTGAGGATAGGATTTCTTGTTGTGGAACGGGGGGCGGGAGTTTAGGAATTCAAATGATGAGGATGATTTTTGTGGTGACTCGGGCTTAGGTTTTGGGATGATTATGGGATAGTCGTCATCAGTATCGAAGTCAGAGTCAGACACCAATATGCTTTCGACTTTTTCGTGGGTGGGTTCAAATTCAACCATAGCTGACATCGGATCCAACGGAGCCGGACCTTCAACCAGTGGCTCATCTTCTAACATCAACATCTCCTGAGCCTCATACCTCTGATCTCCGGACCCTTGTAATTCTGTTCTCTCAGATTCAGCTCCCCCTACAACCATGATGAGGTCCTCAAACTGAGTCTTTCTGCGTTTCTCCCCCTCATGACGATCAGGGTCGTCCTGATTGTCATGTTTTCTTTTCTGTGACTCAGCCTGGGACGGCACTGCAGCTTGATGACGGCAGACTCAAGACGGTCCATTCTGGAGTTAAGCTGCTCCCGGAGTTGAAGTATTAAGCGGGTTAGCGAATCTATCTTGTCTGAGAGCTCTGCAATCTGAGACTGGACTGAATGGGATCCTGGTGGAGGCAGATCCTCAGAAGCGACACCCTTGCCCTTTATAAATGAGAGAAGGGCGGTATGTCGTTCTTCAACGGCCTCCTTTTGGGCGTCCAGGTCAGCCGGGGTAACAACTCCGGCAGCATGTAAAGCTGTCGTTAGCATCTCTAGATTGATTTCGAGATGGCCTGAAGTGGATGACATTGATGAAGCCACTCCAGGTTTTCCTTCCATCACTTCTGGCTCCACAGTTGGATTCGCAGATCCGGAAGTTTGGGGAGCTGCCATGAAGGCAGCTCGTTGAGGGGACGCCACGGAGGCGTCGTGCGTTGTGTGTGGGGGTGGGGAGTGAGTTGTGGGCGAAGGAAGTTCGGTCACGTGGGACGAAGTGTGACCTAATTCAACACCACGACTCTCCAAATGAGAGGGTGATGGAGTATGTGATAGATCCCCGTGGAATGAAGTAGTGTCCTTTTGAGAGGACACTAAGTGGGTGGTGGGGGTAGATTCGACCATTGGACTGATGGTCTTTTGGTGAGTTGTCCGGCTAATAGGGCTTAGGTCACCCTCGGATGTTATCTCAAGCCCTCGTAAAACAGAGACGGTTCTTTCTGAATCTGCCGTCTCTGCTTCCTCACCTTCTACACCCTCCCTTACCAGCACAATCTCCCTCTCACCCATACCCATTGTTTGCTGAATTTCCACCTCTTCTCCCTCAGCCTCACTCACTCTCGACTCACCTTCGGATTGGGTAGGCTCAGTCGGGTCTGACCGAGCCTCATCCAGATAGAATTCCCTAAGATAAGCTCTTACCCGTTCTGTTTGTACTGCTCTTTGAAGTAGAGAGAGCGGAATAGTCATTACCGGCACAGTGGGATTTTCTTTAGGGAAATTCAGATTTTGAATAGCTGCCGTCATGTACACGTCTGCCTCGGGACGCTCATGTATGTCATCATTGCTATCCATAGCATATTATATGATCAATTGGAGAAAGCGCTGGAGAGAAACGTATTTGCGTCCACGCTTCGTGCTCCTCTCCAGGATGACTCTCTTTAACTCTTCGAACAGAAACGCAACATAGTCATAGTATCTGTCATAGGCGAATGCTGCGAACATGGCAAGAACTTGAATGGATGCTGAGTCATGGCCAGCATGTTTGGAAGTGAAGCACTTGTTTATGATATCAAAGAGAACCCTCCAATGTGCCTGAAGGTTCTTGGTACGGAAGACTGATGGCTTTGTTAGTGGGCCATCATATCCCAGAGACTTTATTTCATTCAAGGTTTCGAGGGGAGAAGGGATTGGGGCAAAATGAAGGTAGTTTAGGGAATAGGCTTCGGCTGGGAGGCGTCGAATGTGGCGGATGGCTGCGGTGGAGATTTTGACTGGGACACAGTTGATGGTGGAAGTGAAGTATGGTTCGGCATCGGCTACAAGTTTAAGATGATGCCAGAACTGTTGGAGGTAAATCTGTGGAATGGAGATGGCTGTGGATAGTGAGCAGTAAATGGGGTGGTTTTTAAGAATATCAACGCCAATATTCTCGGTTTCGCGATTGAGGATTGATACGTCGAGTTGCCAATTATGTGCAAAGAACTCGACGTACTCGGATTGGGGTAATATGGATTCTTCGTGTAGTTGGGCGTTGTTATTTGGAATTGGGGAATGGGGCATGGTTATGGCAACTGGAGGTTCCATCAGTCCTGTAAAAATGCAACAAAGTTAGAATAGAAGACTTAGAGGATATGGCATTGATACTAAGTCTGGGATAAGTGTGAAATAGAAAACGTCTGTTCCGTTTAAAGCATTGTGTCTTTATTAGTAGAATGAGAATTCTACTGAATAAAGTCCAAAGTCAATCACTAAGAGACCGATGTTAGAACAAACATTTTCACTCAAACACTGACCCTAACTCTAACCAATGGTGCACAGGACTGAAATTTTTTTTGGATTTTTGATTTATAATGAAAATGCAAAAATGGAAAAAATTGAAAAATATGCTAAGTGTTGAATTTCGGGTGGGCCGAATTCGGATGAACAGTGCAACCGAATTCGGTTCAGTCCTAAATACCAATGATGCATGAATTTGTAAAGAACAAGTCCGAATTTGGATGGCATCTGATTTCGGATGGGGACCGAATTCGGGTACCAATCGACTTCGGATGCACAGTGAATGAGACTTAGAAAAAATGACTGAAAACTTTGAACATGCTGAGGAGGACCGAATTCGGATTCACAGTGGTCCGAATTCGGATGCACAGTGGTCCGAATTCGTTCTTAACAGTTGGAATTTTTTGAAATTTTCTAAGTATACTCATCCGAATTCGGTTGGTGGTCCGAATTCGGATGGACCGAATTCCAACAGTAGCTGTTTAAAGTTCATGCAACATACTACGTGAACAGTTTAAAAAATGACAAAAATGCATGAAAATGCAGATCCTAGTCTAAAAACATGTACAGAACATTTCATTTAACTACAACAAACTAAAAGAAACAGATTTAAGGTCCTAAAAGTAGTAAAAACTGAAAATACATAACTATAAAACTTTGAAAATCAAACACTCAAACTAGCAAGTTAAAAGCTAAAATAAAGTTAAAAAAGTGTTACATGGTAGTGCCGTAGACGAAAAACGCAAGAAAAACGAAGTAAAACGGTGACCCGAGAAGCTTGGAAAGACGAAAATGGAGGTTTTGGGGTGGTGGTTCGACGGTGAAAGGAAGAAAAAGAAGAGTTGAAATATCTTGAAGTTGAAGTAAAAGGTTTTGACCGTTGACCCGCCCATTTTAAAGGGAAGCGGGTCGGGTCTGGTTGTTGAAGTCTGCGCCCAATCATCACAAGGATCTGCGCCCAATGTCACACATGGGCCACCGGGTTTTTAGTTTTATTTTCAACAAAGTGGGCTTCGACAATAAACAAAACAGATTTTTAATTTTAAAAAATTTAGCCCTATTAATTTTAACAAAAATCTTTTTGAATTTTCTTTTAACTAAGATAAGAAAATGCAAAATAAAATAAAAATATTTTTGTGATTTTCTTTAAAAACTAAGTTAAGACACAAATAAAATAAAACAAAATAAAAATGTTTTTGACTTTTTGATATATTTAGAACAAATAATATCTTTTTGTGATTTTCTGACCGATTATATTAAACTTTAAATTCTAAAAAATTAGACAACCTAAAATTTAAAATTATAGAGAAGATAAAAAGAACAAAAATTATAAAAATTAACATCCTAATTATACTCCCCCTCAAATTAACATCTATTCTCTTCTTTTTTTTCAGATTAATTTCTTGAACCTTTTCAACCTTAAAGATACAGACAAACCTGGATAAATTTTGCATCCCACTCAGTGATGAACAATTCATACAGCAATTTGTCAGGATCATTAATTATTAAAGATGTACATAGATAAGGAAATATTGAAATTTAATTTTGTGACACACATCTTAGATTTAAATAACAGATATTTTCTAAAATATAGGAATTTCAAACATGATAGTTTGAAATAGAATTATTTTAGACAATGTCTGACATTTAACTAGAAGGTGGATTCAACATGCCAATATGGGATACTAAAAACTGAAAACGACGTTCATCTAAAGCTTTAGTAAAGATATCCGCAGTTGATATTCTATGTCTACAAAATAAAACTCAATTGTTCCCTTTTCTACATGATCTTTAATAAAATGATACCTGATATCTATATGTTTTGTTCGAGTGTACTGCACGGGATTGCAAGAGATGGCAATTGCACTTCGAGAATCGCAGTAAATTGGGATGTTAGTGAGCGAGAATTCATAATCACGTAATTGTGTTCTCATCCACAACACTTGAGAGCAACAGCTTGCAGCTGCTACATACTCAGCTTCAGCTATGGATGTTGAAACACAATTCTGTTTTTTGAACGACCAACTCACCGGTCTGTCACCCAAGAACTGTATTCCACCTGATGTGCTTTTACTGTCAACTCGACAACCTACAAAATCAGCATCTGAAAAGGCAGTAAGATCAAAATTAGTTCCCTTTGGATACCAGAGACCAAGATCGGGTGTACCCTTAAGATAACGAAATATGCGTTTTACCACAGTTAGGTGTGATTCTTTTGGGTCGGCCTGAAAACGAGCCCAAAGACATGTTGAAAGCATTATATCAGGTCTACTAGCAGTCGGATACAGTAAGGATCCTATCATCCCTCTGTAAGTTGTATTATCGACACTTTTCCCAGAAGGATCGGTGTCTAACTTATAGTTGGAAGCCATGGGAGTTGCGATACTCGTGCAAGAGTCTAACTTATACTTCTTGAGAATGTCAAGAGTATATTTCGACTGGTTCACAAAAATCCCATTTTCAAGTTGTTTGACTTGTAGTTCGAGGAAAAACATTCATTTCCCCCATCATACTCATCTCGAACCTGGACTCCATTAAGGCTGAAAAATCCTTGTCAGTAGATCCAAATATAATGTCGTCGACATATATTTGTATTAGCATTATGTGCGGGCCTTCCCTTTTTGTGAATAGTGTTGTATCCACCACACCTTTGCTGAAACAGCAGAGATAAGAAAGTTTGAGAGACTGTCATACCATGCGCGAGGTGCTTGTTTCAAACCATAGAGGGCTTTGTCTAGCACATAAACATGGTCAGGTTTATTGGCATCAACAAATCTTTGTGGTTGTTCAACGTACACCTCTTCGTTAAGTTCACCGTTAAGAAAGGCTGTCTTGAAGTCCATCTGGTACACTTTGAAGTCTTTGTGTGCCGCGTACGCCAAGAAGATTCTGATAGCTTCAATCCGTGCAACTAGAGTGAAGATCTCATCATAATCTATCCCTTCTTGTTTTCGGTAGCCTTTGGCGACAAGTCTCACTTTGTTTCTTATCACAATGCCGTTTTCGTCTCGTTTGTTCTTGTAGATCCACTTTGTTCCGATAATTGTTCGGTCTTTGGGTTTGGGAACTAACCACCATACTCGGAGCTGTTCAAACTGGTTGAGCTCTTCTTGCATTGCAACTATCCAGTCTGGGTCTTTTAAGGCTTCATCCACACGAGCTGGCTCTATCATACTGAGAAATGATGCGAAGAGACATTCATTAGCAGACGCCCTACGGGTTTGGACACCGATTGAGACATCACCAATGATTTGATCAGTTGGGTGACTTCGGGTCCATTTTATCTCGTGTGGAAGGGGTGCACGGGATGGAATCTCAGTGGTGAGAGTGGGAATGGAGGATGATTCATGATCAATGGTTTCTAGTGAAGGTACCACTGGTTCCGGTTCGGGTTCAGAATGTTCAGGTGAAGGAAGGATGTTTGGCATGATATGCGAGGATATTTCTGGAGTGGATTCAACTGCAGATGTATCAGTGGATGATGTTGATGGATGTGGGTATGAAATGGATGAAGATGGATCGGATAGAATTTATGGTGCAGTTGAATTGTTGGATGTATTACCTACAGTAGGAGAAACATTAGAAACATTAGAATTATGACCAAAAAATTCGACATAAAAAGGATCAAATAAATTAACTAAATCAGAAGGTGAAAAAGAAGTAGATTGAGAAGAAGAGTCTCCAGGCATTGGTGTAATGCGTGGTCCTGAATGATCAACTTCAGGTGCCAGTTCAGCCAATTAATCAAATGTGACATGCACACTTTCATTGACTGTCCTGGTTCAGGTGTTGAATGCACGATAAGTCTTCGAGTTGGATGAGTATCCAATGAAGATCGCTTCATCCGCTTTTTCGTTGAATTTCCCGAGGTTGTCTTTGTCATTAAGCACATAGCACCTGCAACCAAATACACGTAAGTACTTGCTAAAAGGTACTTTATTCAAGAAGAGTTGATATGGAGTTTTATTGAAACGCTTATGTATTATGGAGCGATTCTGTGTGTAGCAAGCTGTTGACACGGCTTCGGCCCACACGGAGGTAGCTTTGAGTAGGTCAACATTGTACGAGCAGCTTCCACAAGGGTACGGTTACACCTTTCTACAACTCCATTTTGTTGAGGTGTTCTAGCAGCAGAATATTGATGCTGAATACCTTTGGATCTAAGGAAGCCCTCAACTCCGGAATTCTTGAACTCCGTGCCGTTGTCAAATCGGATTGATTGAACGGACAGTTGCTGTTGGGTTTCGACACTCTTTATAAAATCGATGATTTCTTGAGTTGTCTCATCTTTAGATCACAAGAACTTTCCCAGGTATATCGTGAGTAATCGTCAACGATAACCAACACATATCGCTTCCCATTTATGCTTTGGGTCCGCATCGGTCCGCATAAATCCATATGAAGTAACTCCAACACTCTCTTTGTTGATGGTTCGGGTTTTGGTTTGTGAGATGATCTTTTCATCTTGCCCTTCTCACACGCTCCACTCAGATGGTCTTTTTCATATCTCAGTTCTGGGAGACCTTTCACCAGTTGTTTGGCAGCCAGCTTGTTGATGTTTTCAAAGTTTAAGTGGGATAACTTCGATGCCACAACCAAGAGCCTTTTGAAGAGGCTTTTGATAGAAGGCAGATGCTATCCTTAACCATGAGCTTAGCTACGTCTATGGTGTAAAGGTTAGAGTTACGAGAACCGGATAAGATTTCTTTGTCATCCATACTCTTAACACTAAAGTTCTTAGCCCTAAACGTTACTTCTAGACCTTTATCGCAGAGCTGTCCTATGCTAAACAGATTATGCGATAATCCCTCAACATAGTCAACATCCTTAATGACTAGATTATTTAAGACTAAATCCCCGTATTCTTTTATGTGAGCTTGGTGATTGTTCCCGAATTTACCGTCCCACAGTATTGTTCTACTACGTTGGACATCAATTCTCTTCTCCCAGTCATGTGCTTGGAGCAACCTGAATCCATATACCAGATGGATTTTGCCTGAAAAAAAAAATACATATAATGAAAATTTATAAGCATTTAAACTGATCCATCTTTTATTGACAATCAAACCGTGTTCTGAACCGAGATGTTCAGAAAACATGATGAATTTAGACCGGGTCCTGAGCTGTGTGCACAGAAGCCAAACGTGTCGGTTTAAGCACAACCGAAAAGCAGAAGAACGGGTCCTAGTCTATGATAACTAGAAGCCAATTCATTGAAGTACGGGTCTTGATCAGTAGTAACCAAGAACCATCTGCATTAAGATCAAACAACATTGGGTACCCATCTTGATATGGGTCCTTTTTGGTTAGGAGTTCCAGGTGAATATGTCACGTTTGCAGTTTTAGGAACCCATTTTGCAGTTATGTGTGGTCCGGATGCATAGCCTTTTGGAATCCATTGAAAATTGGATTTATTAGGCTTTGGAACTTTAGGCGATGAAATTACCTTCGGTTTTTGACTTTTTGAGACTTGTTTGACTTTTGCTTTGGTTTTGGGCATAGGCAAAGTACAAGTCTCATTTTTCATGATGGCCGATGATGCAACATTTTTTATTTTCTTTTTACGAATTCTTTTAGCTGGATATGGCACAAAAGCATTCATTTCAGGAACTTGGCGTCTAAAGCGAGTTGGACATAATTTAAACAAGTCACTAATAGAATACTGCAAACAAGCAGTAGAATTTGCTACATCATTACAAATATTGTTTTCAGAGATTACATGCATCCAATCTCTAGAAACAAAATCAATTGGCAAACAGCCTTCTTCACAAAAAAAACTTGTAAAATCTTGCGTTGTAGTTTTTGGTACTCTTCTCATATGATCTGTAGGAACAAAACGACGAGAGTCAGTACGCATGGAAGACTTAGACTTTAAAGATTTTACTTTTTCTTGGTGAGTGGGTTTCTTAAAAGACTTGGATTGAATCTGAGTCTTTTTCAAAACCTCAGCTTTAAAAGATTTTGAGCACTCACCTTTACAACTGATAGAAGAATTTTCAATTTTAGTCTTGCCTTTGTTAGATGACACGAGTGAGATTTTGGTAGGACGAGAAACTCTTGGTTCTTTTAAATGATCTTTTAATCTTCGAGAAACCATGTCAAATTTTATCTGTAGACAGTTAATTCTACAGATTGTTGAAAACTTTGATTTACCAATTTTTCCTCACACTTAAGAAGAGCTTCTTGAAAATCAAGAGCTTTCTTTTGAGTTGACTTTAATTCCTTTTCTAAAACTTTAATTTTATGTTGAAGAACCTTTGTAGGAATGTAAAGGTGAGGGATTGGTTTTAGAGGTTCTGCTATCATTTCAGTTTCAGAATAGCTAGACAAGAAGTCTTCCTCTAGAGTGGGTACTCTATAAGGATAACTCTCGTTTAGTTCTTCATATTTAAAAGATATTTCTTTTCTTTATTTTCAATACGTTTCTCATCCTCTTGGGTTAAAACTTCTTTTGATGACTCAAAAAAGAAAGATTTAAGCCCAGCACCCATGTAATTCATGTCATAAAACAGAGGTAAAACTTTTTGAGCCTTTTTCCAAATACTTAGGATTTTTGAAACCGATTCCTTGTTTAGAATGGTAAAACCTAGTTTCTTTAGGCTGATTCAAGTGAATAGTTTGTTCAGTTTGACCCCGTTTTAAAAATTCATCATCAAGGGTCTTTATTCAAGAGTACAAACTTATTCTTTCTTCTTCTATCATTTTGTATTTTTCTAAGCTGTCTATGTTTTCCATACTTACCGTCTCTAATTGTTTTGATAGAATAGATATTTCTTCTTTTAATGTGAGCTTTTCGTTAGATAACCTATCCATACAAGATTCTAGGTACGTATTCCTATCCTGAACATCTACCTTTTCAATTAGCATCTGTTTTGTCACATTATGATTAGTTAACCACTTTGATTGATATAATTCAGATGACTCTTTTAATGTTTGGGCTAGATGTTCAGCCTGCACACACTTTTCTGTTTCAGAATTTTAACTAGCTTCTAAATCAAGTATATGTGTGTGTGCAATTTACAGAAAGATTATCTACATGCTTTTAAATGTAATTGGAATGTACCTCTCGTGTCTCAGAATCTGATGACGAACAATCTGGATCGTCGGATCCGGCCATCAGACATGCTGGTGGATTTTGCGTTGTCTCCCCCTCACCAGCAGTGTCTGAATCTGAATCAGTTGATGTGGCATAGTTATCCAATCCCAGACGATTCGCCATGTAGCATTTCTTTCCTTTGTCATCCTCGTCATCAGTATCCATAGCATCCCAATAATCTTCTTGGGCAACGAGAGCCAAAGCATCCATTCTGTTCTTGGCGGCTTCCAGCTTCCGCTCATAGTAACCGACGTCCCTATCGAACTTGTTCAGCTCCCGGCCTCTCATCTCTCCTCTCCACCGGCCTCTTGTCGGCATGGCGAGGTTCCCTACTATTATCTTTCCTGTTGTTCTGACGATCATAGTCCCTTCGATCGTCACGTCGATCATCCCTTCTTTCATCACGACGGTCATCCCTTCGGTCATAGTCGCGTCGATCATCCCTGCGATCCTATCTCCTATCGTCTCGCCTTTCATAACGGCGGTCATCCCGATAGTTCCGTTTGTCGTCGTATCTTCAGTCATCTCTGTCATCCCGTCGAGAATCGTCGTTACGATAATCATCCCTTCTGTCATCTCGTCAGTCATCCGAGTACCTCCGCGGACCGGTGTCGTAGCGGAGCTGATTGTTAGTCTTATTGGAAAAACGTCGTTGTTGTAGACGATTAGTCCATAAGGCTATTTGTTCCTGAATTGCCGCTTCTTCCTCATCTATTATCTCACGCGGAGCTGAAGCATATCGGCACTAGGATGATGATGAACCTTGAGCATAAGATGCAGTGGGAATGTTCTTATTGGAGATCAAGGCCCGAGAATTAGTGGGTTTGATGCCCGTATTGGAATATAGTAACAAGGATGCTAGCTGATTGGCCATCTACTTTTTACGGTCTATGTCACCCTGATACTTTTTCAGTTCTTTAAACACCACATTGATATATACTTCGGGAATGTTCAACACTCGTCGCGTTGCCCGACATGCAATTTGCCACTCGGGGGCTAAGGCTACAAAGAAGTAGATGTTGATGTCATCCTTGTCTTTCTTGATGTGCAGTTTTTTAAGTTCATTCAGAACTGCACATAATCTAGTAAATGTGGCCTTTAGCGACTCCCCGTCTTTGGCCTTGAATTTGGTAAACTTTGCCTTAGCCTCCTCAATTTTGGCTCTGTTATCTAAGTCTGCCCCTAGCATCTGAACCTCTAATTCATCCCACATCTCTTTAGCGGACATTTTGCTGTCTACTCCTACAAGGATATCAGTGGGCAGGGCTTGGTAGATCAGATATTCAACCCTCTTGTCAGCATGCTGCCTGTCTCGCTCTGCATCATTTGCAGGTTCCCGTTCAACTTTTGATGCGAGTACAGGGGGGTCAGCTTCGGGTCTAGCAGCAATTTCCCGATAGTAGATAACTGGGCCCTCGATAATGGATTGGAGCATAAGGTTGCCATTGGGTTGCATACCGACAAACTTTAGAAATCGGGACTTCCACTGCTCATACTCATCGGGATATAGAACAGGTGGTCTGTTCTCGGATCCGAGGACAATGGCTTCTCGAGACATGATATAGGGTGCTGATATGGAAGAATGAGATCGTGAAGGTGGAAACTTGAATCGTATTTGCTGAATGGTACGAATTCGGAGCAAATATTGAGTTCGGACTGGATTGAATTCGGGTGAACAGTGTGTTCGAACGGGACCGAATTCGGATAAACAGTGATTTCGGCTGGAATGTGGACCTGGTTGACGAACAGAGAATGGACCGAATTCGGGTGGGTCGAATTCGGATGAACAGTGAATTCGGTAGAATGAAGATCAGGAGACCGAATTCGGATGGGCCGAGTTCGGATGAACAGTACACACTACGGATGAACACTTGGAAAAATTTTTCAAGAATGAAACACCGAGTTCGGATATGGTCCGGATTCGGGTGGTCCGAAATGAATATACAAAATGAAAGCACAAGTTAAACTAAGTGTTTTAAAATTGCCTGATCGGAACTTCGGAGGGTCCGAAGTTCGGATGGGACCGAAGTGTGGTCCGAAATGGGCAAAAAATGGTCCGAAGGTTACCTAAGTATGGTCTGAACTGGGCCGAAGTACGGTCCGAATTGGTCCGGATTGGGGTCCGAACAAGTCCGAAATATGGTCCGAAAAGCAACAGTACATGTCCGAATTACAGCAGTTAAAGAATTTCAGAAAATGTCCAGGAACACAACTTGCAGATTATTGGCCTAAAAATTGTTTCTAAATGATTGGAAAATTATTTTAAACACTTATAAAGCTTTAAAATATACCAAAACACGTAAAAATCTTTTAAAAATGGACCAAAACCACTAGAAAACTCATGTTTTTCAAGATTTTAAAAACTGATTTAGATGAACAATATGATGTAAAGATTGAACCTAAGAAACTCTAAATTAGTAGGGAATGTATAGGAGATGATTATATGAAAAGAAAAACACGAAAACAGTAAAATATTTGAGAAAAAGAAGATCAAACCGGGTTTTTTGATGAAGAACTCGATGAACTTGCAGCAGAATCCGAAAGTTTGAGTTTAAATCCACCTCCTTGAGCTCTGATACCAATTGTTGTTGATGAATCCCAGATAATATCAACACATTTACGTTCAATAATCACTCACAACCAGAATCTTCACTCAATGATTATGTAATGATTAAAGAAGACAAAGAGAATAATATGAATGTAAGCGGCGGCTGGAAGAGAGAAACCGTGTAAATTAATTCAAATTGTCAACCGTGTGATACACAAAACCCTAGGAGCTATTACATACGGTGAATTAATTAAGTTTCAAGGAATTGCACTTTGGCCCCTTGAACTTTTCATACAAAGAAAATAACTAGAAATAAATTACAAAACAAAATTTTTTCTAGAAATATTTATCACAAAATAAATCCAGAAGATCGAAATTTAATATCCAATATATATATATATATATATATATATATAGATTCAAAAAAAGTACTCATGAGAATTGAGTATACCAAATGTACCCTTCAAAAGCCTCAAAATTAAAAAAAAAAAAAAACAATGGCTATGATAAAAAGTTGAAATTTCATGTGCGTCCCTTCATTTTTAGCTGGAAGAGTATTTTCATAATTACAGCGACCATTCACAACACTTATAAAATGATCATTCACATTACTTAATTGATCATTCACATTACTTAATTGATCATTCACTTTACTTAATTGATCATTCACAACATTTGTTTGATCATTCAATTCACATATTTGATCATTCACAAGAATTATTTAACTATTTACAATTCTTCTACATTATTTGATCATTCGCAACACTTATATGATCATTCACAACACTTATTTTCTCATTCACAATAATTATTTGACCACTCACAGTATTTATTTGATCATTCACAAGAATTATTTGACTATTTACACTTTACACTTATTTGATCATTCACAACACTTATTTGACCATTCACAAGTCTTCACCCTTATTTGATCATTCACAACACTTATTTGATTATTCACAATATTATTTGACCATTCACAGTATTTATTTGATCATTCACAATAATTATTTGATCATTCACATTAATTATTTGATCATTCATAGTATTTATTTCATCATTCGCAATATTTTGACTATTTACACTTATTCTGTACTTATTTGATCATTCAGAATACTTATTTGATCATTAACAAGAATTATTTGACCATTCACAATATTTACTTGATCATTCACAACACTTATCTTATCATTCTCAAGAATTATTTGATCATTCACAGTTTTTATTTGATCATTTACAACACTTATTTAATCATTCACAAGAATTATTTCACTATTTATACTTCTTCTACACTCATTTGATCATTCACACAACATTTGTTTGATCATTCACTAGAATTATCTGACCATTCACAATATTTATTTGATCATTCACAACACTTATTTGATCATTCACTTGAATTATTTGACCATTCACAATAGTTATTTGATCATTCACAACACTTATTGTTCATTCACATTAAATATTTGACCATTCACAATATTTATTTCATCATTCACAGTATACTTGACTATTTACATTTCTTTACATTATTTGATCATTCACAACACTTATTTGATCATTCACAACACTTATTTTCTCATTCACAATAATTATTTGACCATTCACAGTATTTATTTGATCATTCACAAGACTTATTTGACCATTTACACTTCTTCTACACTTATTTGATCATTCACAACACTTATTTGACCATTCACAAGTCTTCTACACTTATTTGATCATTCACAACAGTTATTTGATTACTCACATTATTATTTGACCATTCACAGTATTTATTTGATCATTCACAATACTTATTTGTTCATTCACATTAATTATTTGATCATTCATAGTATTTATTTCATCATTTCGCAATATTTTGACTGTTTACAATTATTCTGCACTTATTTGATCATTCAGAATACTTATTTGATCATTAACAAGAATTATTTGACCATTCACAATATTTATTTGATCATTCACAACACTTATCTTATCATTCACAAGAATTATTTGATCATTCACAGTATTTATTTGATAATTTACAACACTTATTTAATCATTCACAAGAATTATTTCACTATTTACAATTCTTCTACACTCATTTGATCATTCACACAATATTTATTTGATCATTCACAAGAATTATCTGACCATTCACAATATTTATTTGATCATTCACAACACTTATTTGATCATTTACTTGAATTATTTGATCATTCACAATAGTTATTTGATCATTCACAACACTTATTTGAGCATTCACATTAATTATTTGACCACTTATTTCATCATTCACAGTATAATTGACTATTTACATTTATTTTACACTTATTTGATCATCCACAAGAATTCTTTGACTATTTACTCTTATTTGATCATTCACACAAAATTTATTGGATTATTTACAAGAATTATTTGACCATTCACAATATTTATTTGATCATTCACAATACTTTTTTGATCATTCATATGAATTATTTGACCATTCATAATATTTATTTGATCATTCACAACACTTGTGAATGATCAAATAAGTGTTTTGTTTGATAAAATAAGTGTAAAAAAAATTGTAAATAGTCAAATAAATGTTGTGAATGATCAAATAAGTGTAGAAGAAGTGTGAATGGTCAAATAATTCTTGTGAATGATCAAATAAGTGTTGTGAGTGATCAAATAAGTGTAGAAAAAAATGTAAATAGTCAAACAATTATTATGAATGGTCAAATAATTCATGTGAATTATCAAATAATTAATGTGAATGATCAAATAACTATTGTAAATGATCAAATAGATACAGTGAATGGTCACATAATTATTGTGAATGATCAAATAAGTGTTGAAAAATTGTGAATAGTCAAATAAGTATAGATTAATTATAAATAGTTAAATAATTCTTCTGAATGATCAAAAATTGATGTGAATGATCAAATAATTGTTTTGAATGATCAATTAAGTAATGTGAATGGTCAATTAAATAATATGGTCAAATAAATATTGTGAATGATCAATTAAGTAATGTGAATGATCGAATAAGTGTTGTGAATGATCAAATAAGTGTAGAAGAAGTGTAAATAGTCAAATAATTATTGTGAATGATCAAATAAATGTTGTGAATGATCAAATAAGTGTAAAAGAATTGTAAATAGTCAAATAATTCTTGTGAATGATCAAATAAGTGTTGTGAATGATCAATTAAGTGATGTGAATGATCATTTTATAAGTGATGTAAATGATGAATCTATAAGTGATGTGAATGATGGTTGTTATTACGAAAACACCCTTGCATGTGAGGGGTACGTTGGTTACGTGGGATTTTGGTTGGTACGCTGAGGAACTTTATTCTATATATGTATATCTATGTATGTGTGTGTATATATATATATATATATATATATATATATATATATATATATATATATATATATATATATATATATATATATATATATATATATATATATATATAGATGAGTTCTTTTAAAAATCTTTCTTTTCATGAGATGAGAACCACAGGGGCAATTTTGGAAAAACAAAATTTTATCTCTTCTATTTATAACTAGGGGTGAGCGATGAAGCCGATTTCCCGAACCCGGCCCGGTACCGAACCGGGACCGATACCGAATTAATATATTCGGTCCGGTACTCAGGTTTTGTATAACTTAAAAATCGGTTTTCGGTATTCACGGTTTCGGTACCATATTTATTCCAAATCTCTTATTTCGGTTTCGGTACCATATTTATACCGAATCGTACCATATAAAATTAATTGGTTCGGTATTCGGTTCTACCAAATCTCTTATTTTGATTTCGGAATTTTCGGTTTCGGTTTCGGTACCGGTCCGGTCCGAACCTGGTACCGAGCTCACCCCTACTTATAACCATAAAAATTATCTCCTCTCTTTTTCTCTTTCATTTGTAATCCTTAAAAAGTTTGTCTCCTCTCTTCTTTTTTTTCTCTCTCTCTCAACACTAGAGAGCTTCATTCCCGCTGTCGCTGCAACCACCGCCTGCCGCCAAGATCTCAAAGCCACGATGATCTCTTTCTTCTCATTTATATCTCTCACGATTTTGAAGTCCAATGGTCAAGTAATGACGATTTGGAAGTCCGACGATCAATAAATGATGAGTTTTTGTAAGATATTAGATCTAGAATGAATGTAATGGTTTTATATATATATATATATATATATATGTTTTTGTTAGAAAATTTTTGTTTAAAACTACGTTTTTGGTGTATTTATTATAAGTTGTATACCAAGTATTTGATAAAATGTCTAAATAAAATCTTTTTTTGTTTCAGTTCGTCTGCGATATTCTACATAGATTACGTGATACTCTACATAAAATACTTGGTATTTACATAGATTATGTTCATCTGGTCGTCGGGTGTTTTTTGGTTCCTAATGGTCGTGTCTTTTATGTTTATGCGTCTTTATGTATCTATGTACATTTTGTTTATATTTTTATATAGAATATATGATACTTTATATAGAATAAATAGTAGTATATACAAAATTAATTGTATTTAGTTTGTATCTATGTTATAATATTGTTGTTGTTGTACAAGTTACTTAGTTATTATTGTATCTATATAGAATATATATGATAATGTACATGGAATACGTTCACCAGTTTATTTGTTAAAACTGTGTTTTTGGTGTATTTCTACATAAAATACATGATATTCTACATACAATTCATGATAATCTACATAGAATACGTTCATCAGTTAATTTGTTAAAAGCTGTATTTTTTGGTGTATTTCTAGATAGAATGTGTGATATTCTACATTGAATACATGATAATCTATATTGAATACGTTCACTAGTTTATTTGTTATTGTTGAATCTATACAACATCCATATCATTCTATGTAGAATATTGTAATTGTTATACCAATTAATTTGTGTTTATATAGAATATACGAAATGTATAGGAAACACAACATTCTACATAGATCATGAATAGCAGTTAATCTACAAAAAAAAGTATAGGATTATATAACGTTCTACATATATTACATAATATTTCTATATAGAATGTGTTAAATTTTAGCAGTAAACTAATATTTTATACTAAAAAAAGACATCTTTTTTTATAAACAATGTTTTTAGTTTAAAAAAATATCAATTCTCATGAAGTAGAGAGAAAAAGATTAAAAAAATGAAAAAAAAGGAAGCTAGAGAAAGAGAAAATAACAGATTTTTTCTCTTCCAAAAATACATTTTGCACACTTTTCAAGATTCCCCGCTATTAAAAGTCTAAATAATGGAAAAATATCATATGCCAATTTTTAGCCATAGATCATTTTGATTTAAAGACTACAAATGGTTCCTAGGTTTTCGTGATAATTAAGGTTCTCAAAAGAGTCATTCCCTGTGTGTATGTGTGTGTGTGTGTGTATATATATATATATATATATATATATATATATATATATATATATATATATATATATATATATATATATATATATATATATGGTTGAGATCCATGGAGTATTATATTAGACTGGAGTAATGAAAAATCATATTAAATGTACATGTTTATTATGATAAAATATTAAATTTCATGTAAAATTATAATATACATATGTTCAAAATTGCATTATGATTAACTAATTCATATCATCTATATGTTCGTTAAGACAAAATGTTTAATTTCATGCAAAAATGCGTAATATACACATGTTCGTGCATATTGCACATTTGAACATGTGCATATTGTTATTTTGCATGAAATGAAACATTTTATCCTAATGAACATGTAGATTATGTGAACTAGTCAATAATAATGCACATTTGAACATATGTATATTGTAGTTGTGCATTAAATTTAACATTTTACCGTAATGAACATGTGCATTTAATATGTTTTTCCAGTTGTCCAGTCAAAGATGGTTTTCCATAGATCTTGAACATATATATATATATATATATATATATATATATATATATATATATATATATATATATATATATATATATATATATATATATATATATATATATACACACACACACACACACAGAGAGAGAGGGAAGGGTTCTTCTAAGAACCTAAATATTTGTGAGAACCTAAGAACCATTTGGAACCATTAGATCAAGTAGATCTATGACTCAAATTGTCAAATGACATTTTTGTAATCATTTAGAACTTTGATAGTGGGGAATTTTGAAAATGTATGCAAATGGTATATTTGGAAGAAAAAAATATCTGTTTTTTTCTCTTTCTCTCTCTTACTTTTTTTCATTTTCATTTTCTCTTTATTTCATGAGAAATGATTTTTATAGTAAAAAAATATTTTTTATAACAATTTTTTTTCTATATAGAAAATTATTTAATTGCTAAAAAATTAACGAATTTTAGATAGAAATATTATGTGTCTATATAGAATGTTATATAATTCAATATTTTTTTATGTAGATTAACATTACTATTTATAATTTATGTAAAATGTTATGTTTCTTATATACTTCATATATTTTTATGTTTCTTATACATTTCTATATCTTTTATGTAGATTAACATTACTATTTATTATTTATGTAGAATGTTACATAGAATGATATGTAAGAACACATTTTTAACACATTACTATTCATAATCTATGTGGATTACCATTATTATTCATAATCTATATAGAATGTTACATAGAATGATATGTAATAACACAGTTTTAACAAATCACAATATCATAATTTATGTATATTAACATTACTATTCATAATCTATGTAAAATGTTACATAGAATGATATGTAAGAACACAGTTTTAACAAAGTACTATTCTTATCTATGTAGATTAACTTTAATATTCATAACCTATGTAGAGTATCGCGTATTCTACGTAAAATACGTTAAAAACATAGTTTTAACAAATTAACCGGCAAACATATTCTAAGTAGATTATTATATAATCTATGTAAAACATCATGTATTGTATATAGATACAATGATAACAATTTACTAGTACGGCAATAATACTATTTTACATAGATACAAACTAGCTACAATCTATTCTGTATAGAATATCATGTATTCTATATAGATACACCAATAACAAAATTCTACATAGATACAAAAATAGCTACAATTAATTCTGTATAGAATTTCATGTATTCTATATAAAGTATCATATATTTATAAAAATACAAACCAAATCTAGATATAATAGATAAAGACGTTGAACCATCAAAGACAGAACCGCTAGGAACTAGAACCTTCAACGAACCGATGAACGTAATCTATGTAGAATGTCAAGTATTCTATGTAGAGTATCGCGTAAATTGTCAAGTATCATATATTCTATGTAGTGTATCGCAGACGAACTGAAATAAAAAAACATTTCTTAACAAAAATATATACCAAAAACACATTTTTTAAACCAAAAACGTGTTTGAAAATAATTTTAAACTTCAAAATCCATGATAAATGAATCTGTCATATTCTATGTAGAGTATCGACGAACATATTCTACGTAGATTATCATGTAATCTACGTAGATTATCATATAATATACGTAGATTATCATATAATCTATGTAGAATGTAATGTAAAATGTCAAGTATCATATATTCAACGTAGATTACATGATAATCTACATTGAGTGTCGTAGACGAACTGAAACAAAAAAAGAATATTTTATTTTGACATTTTTTCAAACACAGGTAAGCAACTGATATAAAATATACCAAAAAGACATTTTTAAACAAAAAAACCATTAATCTTGTGAATCGTAAACAAAAACTTTTTTAACAAAAAACATCTAATAACTATTACATTCATTATAAATATAATATCTTACAAATAATATTCATTTATTGATCGTCGGACTTCTAGATCTTCGTTTCTTGACCAACCGACTTTCAAATCGTCAATTCTTGATCATCCGGCTTCCAAAATCGTGAGAGATATAAAGGGGAAGAAAGAGATCATCGTGGTTTCGTGATCGTGGTAGCGCCAATGGCGGCGACGACGGAAGTCCGGCGGCAATGGCAGTGGCGGCGGCTCATATTCTAGAGAGAAAATGAGAGATGATAAAACCCTACATGATAGAAAATGAAAGGAGAGAGATGCATATTGTTGTTGTAGATTCCCAGATAATAGCAGCACATTAATGTTCTATAAACACTCACAATCAGTATATGCACTCAATAATTGTGAAATGATTAAAGAAGACAAAGAGAATGTAGAGAGAATAAAAGTGGCAGCTGGAACAAGTATATTCAATTCTTTGTCAAAATGTCAACCATAGGTTTTCAAAATCCTAGGAGCCTATACATAGGTTCATTTAATTAAGTTTCAAGGTATGACACATTTGGCCCTTGAACTTTTCATACAAAATAAACTAACTAAGAAATAGATTACAAGACTAAATATTCTCTAAATAATTATTACAAAATAGATCCACAAGATCGAAATTTAATATCTAACAGTCTCCCCCTTTTTGATCATTGTGGCGGTCCTGGAACTCTGGCATGATCAGTAGATTCACGGAGCCCAAGGATGACATCAAATCGTCTAATCACTTGTCTCATGTGTAGCCGTTCGTTCAGGTATTCGATGCCGCTGAGGATGTCCTGTATCTCCTTTGGTGAGCGTCTAAGGTCTGGATCTGGTTGAGCATCAAATTATTGTATTCTTCTTGTAAGTTCGGCTCTAACCAGTCTGATAGTTCCATCGGAGTAACAAGGAAGATCCTCGAAGCACATGAATCTTTTATGCCCTCTCTGATTCACAAAAATAACTCCTGGGCCTCCTCTGAATATGACTCAGTATTCAGGATGATGATCAAGAAGAAAGTTGTCTTGCTCAGGGGCTCGTAGACCTACTTTGACTAGCGCGCTCTCTATCGCCATTTGAAAATCTCTTAGGCACATGATATTTGAGCGGCGGTTCATACTTCGAATAAGTGCTGCTATGGCGGTCATGTGAGACAGACGTTTTCTGATTCTATGCTTTAGTCTCTCGTGTAGAAATTCGACGTCGTTCACATTTATAAAGTGCAAGTCATTTTCATAGAACTCCTCCACTGTGCCATCTTCTCTCTCTACCTGAAAGGCAGGATAGTATACTTTTGCTCTTCTGCACATTATGATGTTGAGAGGCTTCTTTATCTTAGACTTAGAGACTTTGGACCTCCTCTCCCTGAGCATTAACTGATTGTACTCGGCCTGTTTAGCTTTGGAAACATTTACGAGTTCCATAAGTAGGCGCCTGCTGTATGACCCTGGCTTCTTCCTGAACACCATCCTGAACCTCTCTTCCAGATAGGGGTCTTGAACTGTTCTTTTGGGAATTTCTGCAGGAATTCTTTCAGGTCCTGAACGGGGGGATCTTCTATCTCAGATGACTTAGCTTCCAGAAGTTTGAAGATTTTCCCCCTACGTTCTTGTCTCAACTCCTCTTTTAACTCTGGTGGCAGAGAGTGAACACCACCTTTTGAGTACTAACCCACCCAATAAAGATCACCTCAATCATGAACACCAGGCTGTTCAGGAGGCTCATCAAATCTGTCTACGCGCCTAGTTTCTGAAGGTCCTGGTTGTTGGGTTTGCGATTGGGGTACAGATTGGACTTGGGGAGGACTTTGAGTTCTGGGAGGGCTGTGGACTAGCTTGGATTCTTTTAGTGAGGAGGGAGCCTGAATGGAGGATAGGATTTCTTGTTGTGGAACGGGGGGCAGGGAATTTAGGAATTCGAAAGATGAGGACGATGTTTGTGGTGATTCGGGCTCAGGTTTTGGAATGATTAAGGTTTGGTCGTCATCAGTATCGGAGTCAGATTCAGACACCAATATGATTTCAACCTTTTCATGAATGGGTTCGAACTCAACCATGGCTGACATCGGATCCAATGGAGCAGGACCTTCAATCAGGGGTTCGTCTTCTATGAACAACATCTCCTGAGCCTCGTACCTCTTATCCCCGGACCCTTGTATCTCTGTTCCCTGATATTCAGCTCCCCCTTCAATCAACATAAGGCCCTTAGACTGAGTCTTTTGACGTTTCTCCCCCTCATGGCGATCAGGGTCATCCTAATCGTCATGTTTTCTCTTTTGGGACTCAGCCTGGGGACGGCATTGAGCTCGATTACCGCAGACTCAAGACGGTCCATACGGGAGTTGAACTGCTCCTGGACTTGAAGGATTAATCGATTTTGCGCGTCTATCTTGTCTGATAACTCCTAAATCATTAATTGGACTGAACGAGTCCCTGGTGGAGGAAGATCCTCAGAAGTGACACCCTTACCCTTGATTAAAGAAAGAAGGGCGGTATGTCGTTCCTCGGCAGCCTCCTTGTGGGCGTTCTGGGCAGCCTGGGTAACAACTCCGGCAGCACGTAGAGCTGCCGTTAACATCTCAATATTGATTTCGAGATGGCCTGAAGTGGATGGCATGGATGAAGCCACTCCAGGTCTTCCGTCATTTCTGGCTCCACAATTGCATGCGCAGATCCGGAAGTTTGAGGAGCCGCCACGAAGGCAGCTCATTGAGGGGACGCCATGAAGGCGTCGTGCGTTGTGTGTGGGGGTGGGGAGTGAGCTGTGGGCGAAAGATGTTCTGTCACATGAGGCGGAGTGTGACCTCGTTCAACATCACGACTCTCCGAATGAGAGGGTGATGATGTATGTGGAAGATCCCCGTGCAATGAAGTAGCACCCTGTTGAGAGGATGCTAAGTGGGTGGTGGGGGTGAATTCGACCATTGGACTGATGGTCTGAAGGTGGGTTGTCCGGCTGATGGGGTTAAGGTCACCCTCGGATGTTGCCTCTATCCCTCGCAAAACAGAGACGGTTCTTTCGAAATCCGCCGTCTCTGCTGCCTCGCCTTCTCCTCCCTCCCTTACATGCACAATCTCCCGCTCACTCATACCCAAAGATTGCTCAACTTCCACCGCTTCTCCCTCCGCCTCACTCGCTCTTATCTCACCTTCGGACTGGGTAGGCTCAGTCGGATTTGACCGAGCCTCATCCGGATAAAACTGTCTAAGATAAGCCCTAACCCTTTCAGATTGCACTGCCTTTTGGAGAAGGGACAGTGGTATTGTCATTACCGGCATAGTTGGAGCCCCTTTGGGAATATTGAGCTTTTGAATCGTTGCTATCATGTAGACATCGGCCTCTGGACGTTCATGGATGTCATCGTCGTTGTCCATGGCATATTGAATTATGAACTGTAGGAAACGCTGGAGAGGGATATATTTGCGTCCGCGTTTTGTGCTCCTCTCCAGGTTAACTCTTCTCAATTCCTCGAACAGGAATGCAGCATAGTCGTAGTGTCTGTCGTAAGCGAAGGCTGCGAACATTGCAAGGACTTGAATTGATGCTGAGTCATGTCCAGCATGCTTGGCGGTGAAGCATTTATTGATGACATCAAAAAGAACCCTCCAGTGAGCCTGAAGGTTCTTGGTTCTGAAGTCCGATTGCTTGGTGAGCGGACCATCGTCAAGCTGCCAATTATGAGGAAAGAACTCGATGTATTCAGCTTGAGGTAAGATGGACTCTTCGGGTAATTGGGCGTTGTTGTTTGGAATTGGGGAATGGGGTACGGTTATGGCGACTGCGGGTTCCATAATTCTTGTAAAGATGCAGCAAAGTTAGGATAACATACTTAAGAGATATGTCATTGATAAGTGTGAAATAGAAACTGTCTGTTCAGTTTAAAGCATTGGGTCTTTATTAGTAGAATGGAATTCTACTGAATAAAGTCCGAAGTCAATCGTTAAGAGACCAATGTTAAAACAGACATTTTCACTCAAACACTGATCCTAACTCTAACCAATGGTGCACCGGACTGAAAATCTTTTTGGATTTTTGATTTATAATGAAAATGCAAAAATGGAAAATTTTAAAAAATATGCTAAGTGTTGGATTTCGGGTGGGCCGAATTCGGATGAACACTACAACCGAGTTCGGATGAACAGTATGACCGAATTCGGATCTGGCCAAAATCCAAATGATGCATGAAAATGACAAGTGAAAGAACCGAGTTCGGATGATACATGAATTCGGATGGTACATGAATGTGGATGGGGACCGAATTCGGATGGGGACTGAAGTTGGGCACCAACCGAGTTCGGATGCACAGATGATGAAAAATTTAAACTTAGAAAAATAGTTTGAAAAATTTTGAACATGCTTTGAAGGACCGAATTCGGATGCACAGTGGTCCGATTTCGGATGCACAGTGTCCGAATTCGGTCATGACAGTTGGAAAATTCTGAGATGTGTCTAAGTGAAACATCCGAATTCGGGGCTTGGTCCGAATTCGGACGGTCCGAACTCCAACAGTGTTCATTTAATGTTCATGCAACATGCTACGTGAACAGTTCTAAAGTTGATAAAAATGCATGAAAATGAAGATCCTAGACTAAAAACAGGTAAGGAACATTTATTTAACTATAACAAACTACAATAAACAGATTTAAAGTACTAAAAATACCAAAAACCGAAAATATAAACTATGAAAATTTTGAAAATCAAACAGTCAATATAGTAACTTAAATGCTGAAACAAAGGTGTAAAATGGTTACCTGATAGTGCCGAAGTCAAGAAGTGCAAGAAAAACGGTGAAAAACGATTATCTACGAAGCTTTGAATTGACAAAAATGGTGGTTTGGCGGTGGTGTTCGTCGGAAATGAGAGGAAGAAGAGAGAATTTTGAAAATATCTTGAGGAAGAAGAAAGAGTGGGTCAGGTCGGGTGAAAGGAAATCCGCGCCCAAACCGTGTTCGGCCGCCGGGTTTTTCATCAAACACACAAAACAAACAAAAAAAATTGAGCCTTTAAACAATAAACAAAAACAATGTTTTAAAAATTTTTTTGGCCTAATAAACAAACTCTTTTTGTATTTTTCTTGCAAAATAGAATATTTTTTTAAATTTTCTTTTAACACTTAAGTTAAGACACACAAAAAAATGAAATAAAATAAGAATAAAATGTTTTTGGCTTTTTGACGTATTTAAAAGCAAATAAAATCTTTTTGTGATTTTCTGACCGATTAAATTAAACTTTAAAATCTATAAATTAATCTTTTTGTTACGAGTTCCAGGTGAATATGGCACGTTTGCAGTTTTAGGAACCCATTTTGCATTTATGTGTGGTCCGGATGCATAGCCTTTTGGAATCCATTGAAAATTGGATTTATCAGGCTTTGGAACCTTAGGCGATGAAATTACCTTCGGTTTTTGACTTTTTGAGACTTGTTTGACTTTTGCTTTGGTTTTGGGCCTTGGCAAAGGACAAGTCTCATTTTTCATTGAGGCCGATGCTGCAACATTTTTTATTTTCTTTTTGCGAATTCTTTTAGCAGGATATGACACAAAAGCATTCATTTCAGGAACTTGGCATCTAAAACGAGTTAGACATAAATTGAAGAAGTCACTAAATGAGTACTTTAAACACGTAGTAGAATTCGTTACATCGTTACAAATATTGTTTTCAGATATTACAGGCATCCTATCTCTAGAAAGAAAATCAATTGGCATGACAGCCTTCTTCACAAAAAAACTTGTAAATCCTGCATGGTAGTTTTTGGGACTCTTCTTACATGATCTGTAGGAACAAAACGACGAGAGTCAGTACGCATGGAAGACTTAGACTTTAAATATTTTTCTTTTTGTTGGTGAGTGGATTTCTTAAAAGACTTGGATTGAACCTGAGTCTTTTTCGAAACCTCGGCTTTAAAACGTTTTGAGCACTCACCTTTACAACTAATAGAAGAATTTTTAATTTTAGTCTTGCCTTTGTTAGATGACACAAGTGAGATTTTTGTAGGAAGAGAAACTCTTGGTTCTTTTAAATGATCTTTTAATGTTTGAGAAACCATGTCAAAATTTTCTCTGTAGACAGTTAATTCTACAGATTGTTGAAAACTTTGATTTACCAATTTTTCCTCACTCTTAAGAAGAGCTTCTTGAATTCTTTTGAGTTGACTTTAATTCCTTTTCTAAAACAGTAGTTTGATTTCGAAGAACTTTTGTAGGAATGTAAATGTGAGGGATTGGTTTTACAGGTTCTGCTTTCATTTCAGCTTCTAAATAACTAGATTCTAGGTACGTATTCCTATCCTAAACATCTACTTTTTCAATTAGCATCTGTTTTATTACATTATGATTAGTTAACCACTTTGATTGGTATAATTCAGATGACTCTATTAAAGTTTGGGCTAGATGTTCAGCATGCACACACTAATCTGTTTCAGCATTTAACCTAGCTTCTAAACTAAGTATATGTGTGTGCAATTTACATTCACTATTTACATATATATTATTTACATGCTTTGGAATGTAACAGGAATGTACCTCTCGTGTCTAGGAATCTGATGACAAACATTCGGGATCGTCGGATCTGGCCATCAGATATGCTGGTGGATTTGTCGTTGTCTCCCCTCGGCAGCACTGTCTGAGTCTGAATCAGTTGAATTAGCATAGCTATCCAATCCCAGACGATCAACCATGTAGCAATTCTTTCCTTTATCATCCTCGTCATCGGTATCCTCCGCATCCTAGTCTTCCTGGGCGACGAGAGCCATAGCATCTGTTCGTTTCTTGGCGGCTTCCAACTTCCGCTCATAGTAACCAACGTCCCTGTCAAACTTGTTTTTGCATTCCCGAGCAAAGTGGCCCGGTTTTCCACACTTATAACAGAGACGCTCTTCGGCTCCTTTCGGCTCTTCGGCTCTCGGCCTCTCATCTCTCCTCTCCACCGGCCTCTTGTCGGCACGGCGAGGTTCCCTACTATCATCTCTCCTATTATCCCGACGATCATAGTCTCGCCGATCGTCTCGCCGATCATCCCTTCGTTCATCACGACGATCATCCCTTCGATCATAGTCACGTCGATCATCCCTACGATCATCTCGGCTATCATCTCGCCTTTCATAATGGCGGTCATCCGGATAGTCCCTTCGGTCGTCGTATCGTCGATCATCCCTGTCATCCCTGCGATAGTCGTCCCTACGATAATCATCTCGTATTTCATCTCTTCTCTCATCCGAATACCTCCGCGGACCGGTGTCGTAGCGGAGCTGATTATTAGTCTTGTTGGAAAAACATCATTGTTGGAGACGATTTGTCCATAAGACTATCTATTCTTGAATGACCGCTTCTTCCTCATCCATTATCTCACGCGGAGGAGAAGCAAAGTGGCACTGGGATGAAGATGAACCTTGAGCAAAAGATGCAGTGGGAATGTTCGTGTTGGAGATCAGGGCCAGGGAATCAGTGGGTTTGATGCCGGTGTTGGCAGATAGTAACAAGGACGCCTGTTGATTGGCCATCTGTTTTTGTTGGTCCACATCACCCTGATACTTTTTCAGCTCTTTAAACACCACATTGATCTATACTTCGGGAATGTTCAACACTCGTCGTGTGGCTCGGCATGCAATTTGCCACACGGGGGCTAAGGCTGAAAAGAACTAGATGTTTATGTCATCCTTGTCTTTCTAGTTGTGCATTTTGTTTAGCTCATTCAGAACTGCACAAAAGCTAGTAATGTAGCCTGTAGCGACTCCCCGTCTTTGGCCCGGAATTCAGTGAACTTAGCCTTTTCTTCCTCAATTTTTGCACGGTCATCCAGGTCTGCCCCCAACATTTGAACTTCTAACTCATCCCACATTTCTTTAGCAGACATTTTGCAGTCTACTCCTACTAAGATATCAGTGGGGAGGGCTTGGTAGATCAGATATTCAGCCCTCTTGTCTGCATGCTGCCTGTCTCGCTCGACATCATTAGCAGGTTGCCTTTCAACTTTTGATGCTAGTACAGGGGGGTCAGCCTCGGGTCTAGCAGCTATTTCCCGATAATAGATAACTGGGCCCTCAGAGATGGATTGAAGCATAAGGTTGCCATTGGATTGCATACCATCAAACTTTAGGAACCGGGACTTCCACTGCTCATACTCATCGGGATACAGAACAGGTGGTCTGTTCTAGGATCCGAGGACAAGAGCTTCACGAGACATGATATAGGGTGCTGATATAGAAGAATAAGATCTTGAAGGTGGAAACTTGAATCGGATGGACTGAACTGCGGATGAATAGTACTCCAGATGGTACTAATTCGGATCAAGTATTGATTTCGGATGGAACCGAATTCGGGTGAACAGTTGGTTCGGACTGGAACCGAATTTGGGTGAACAGTGCTTTCGGATGGACCAGACTGTGTTGACCAATGGACGGATGAACCGAATTCGGATGGTCGAATTCGGATGAATAGTGACAACTGGCTGGAATCTAAATTCGGATGAACAAAAAACAGTAGATCGAATTCGGATGTACAGCACTGACTCCGGATGAACACTTGGGTAAAAATTTCCAGAAGGGAACACTGGTCCGGATTCGGTTGGTCTGAATTGAAATTACAAATTAAAGCACAAGTCAAATTAAGTGAGTTAAAATTGTGTGATCTGAACTTCGGATGGTCCGAAGTTCGGATGGGACCGAAGAGGGGGGGTCCGAATTAGGCAAGATTTGGTTCGAATTACACTTAAGGATGGTCCGAAATGGACCGAAGTATGGTCCGAAGTGGTCCGAATTTGGTTCCTAGATGGTCCGAAATACGGTCTGAAAAGCTACCGTGAAGGTCCGAAGTACAACAAATATGAAATTTTTCAGCAACAGTCTATACTTAAAACTAACAGATTTTGGCCTAAAATTGTTTCTAAATGATTGGAAAATTATTTTATACACTTTTTAGCCTTTAAAATATACCAAAACACTTAAAAAAATCTTAAAAACTGGACCAAAATAGCAAGAAAACCCATGTTTTTCAAGATTTTTAAACAACCGATTATATGAACAATATGATGTTAAGATTGAACCTAAGAAGCTCTAAATCAGTAGAAAGTGATAATAGGATAATTATGTGAAAAGAACAACACAAAAACAACAAAATAGAAGAAAATAAGGATCAAACCGGCGATTTTTGTGAAGAACACGATGAAGAACAGCTCGAATCAGCAGCAGAATCCGATTTTTGCAGTTTAAATCCACCTTTTTGGGCTCTGATACCAATTGTTGTTGTAGATTCCCAGATAATATCAGCACATTAATGTTCTATAAACACTCACAATCAGAATATGCACTCAATAATTGTGAAATGATTAAAGAAGACAAAGAGAATGTAAAGAGAATAAAAGTGGCGGCTGGAACAAGTATATTCAATTCTTTGTCAAAATGTCAACCATGGGTTTTCAAAACCCTAGGACCCTATACATAGGTTCATTTAATTAAGTTTCAAGGTATGACACATTTGGCCCTCGAACTTTTCATACAAAATAAACTAACTAAGAAATAAATTACAAGACTAAATATTCTCTAAATAATTATTACAAAATAGATCCACAAGATCGAAATTTAATATCTAACACATATAATAAAAAAGGGGGGGTGAGGAAGATAATATTTTTTTCTTCCAAAAATACCCTTTTGATCCAAGGGCTCTAAAATGTTCCCAAGTTCTCACCATCTTTGAGGTTCTTAAAAGAACCTCTAAAAATTTAACAAATCAGCATCAATTAGAACCTTTGCGTGTCACAAATAACTTATTTACATAGTTTGAATGTGATCAATCTAATTAATCTTGTGTATATTTAATTTTAAGAATGCAGTGAACCTTATAAAGCTTGTATATATAAAAAATGAAAATGTAATGAATCTAATGAATATTATGTATATTAAAGTCTATGAACGCAATGAACCCACTAAATGTTTAAGTGTATTTGTTCAAAGCTTGTATATATAAAAAATTGTATGTATAAAACCTTATTTTGATTGATGCTCACCGGTGCTTAATTATAAATGGTGCTTGCTGACGGGCCGTCATTGTGACCCGCAGAATTAGTCCTTAAATCCACTATTTAGCTAGAGAAGTAAGGGTCGAATCCACAAGGAGTGTGGTCGTAATTATGATTGAGTTATTAGCCTTATAAGTTTATTGAAAGCATTTAAATTGTGAATTTATGGATTTGAATGATTTGTTTAGATTAATGGTTTGCTATTGCTATGTAATTAAAATTAAGAGGGAAGTAACTAACGAAGAAGATAAACAATCAAGAAACGAGTAACCATTCACGGAATCACCACGGCGTAAGTATTACTCACTATAATTTCATGCAACGATCACATACACATAATCAATTGCGCGACTAAATTAATCGAACGTGTTTTAACCAATAACTCTCGGCATAGCGTATGCAACATTAATACTCGTCTTAATCATTAAACTAATGGACTCGGCACGAATAATAACACCACGATAAACTATCTTGCTTTTACCAATCGCAACACATAATCATAATCATAGCCAAATGTTTATCATTTGAATACACATAATAGATCTAGCTCAATACGAATACATCAAAATATAAGAATTTAAAGAAGAGTAAACTTAGTCGTTGATCCTCCGCAAACGGCTAATGGGATTAGCCACTCATCGTATGCTCGTCAGAATCACAGATCTGAGCCATTTTGGTAGCTTGCGAACTACCGTCTTCGTTCTCGTATCGTAGATCTACTCTGGGAGGGCTTCGGAACACCTTCACACACGTCGGGACTCTCTCCAATGTTTCCCCTCGACTTGATGTCGAGATTAGGGTTTCCAGGGTTGAAAAACACGTTTTTGCACCGCACTAGCGCAGGCCTGCGCCCCCCTTGCGCCCGGATGCGGCTAGGGTTTAGCTGGCGTGTGCTGGAACGTATCTGGACAGTTTTGGCGCTATGTGGAGCGCAAGGTGGCGCAGGCCTGCGCCCCCCTCAGCCTGATTTGCTCTGAATTCTCTCGGATTGATTCTTTTTATCATCTTGACCCTGAAATACAAACTTGGAGTAATAATATGGATTTTACGAAGTATCGGTGCTTAAAATGATCATAATATGACTCAGAGACCATATAAATTATAGACTTATCAAATCTCCCCAACTTAACTCTTGGTCGCCCCCGAACAAGCTTTCGGAATCGAATCTAACTAAGTAACGAGCATGAATTGGCAGTGAGTCTAGGAAATTTATGTCAAGCTAGCCATCGTACTAATGCATTAAAATTCTTAACATGTAAATTGAAGATGTTTTCAGTTAAAAAAAAACTACTTCTCTTAGAATTTATATAATGTATCTCACTTTTGAAAATACCCTTTTAGCTCAAGGTTACGATACTTAAAACATGTGGGTCTTCCGACCATCTTTTTCCTCTTTGCATGTTTACGACAAATTTTTTTTTAACACTATGCTTCTATCTATTTTCTTTTCACTATATTAGCTAGATGGTCCATCTAACGAGATTTCAGTCAACCACTCCCAAACCATATGGTTTTAGGGGATTAGGCATGAGTGGTGCCCCTACGGACTTAGTTTCCCGAACCATCTAGACTACAATTAACTTACTTCTGAGGCCAAAACATGATAAAGTTCTCCCCCTTATTGCATGAGTTTCAAAAACCTTTTGACACATTACTTATATTTAAGCCCAAATAAATTTTAACGTACCTGAATTCATTTTACATGGAAAAAATTTTAAATATTACTACGACTCTTTTCTTAATTATAAAATATCCTGTCAACATTAGTCAAATCCCTCGCACATGTATATTCTAAGTATCATAATGTTCCACGGCCTGATCGGCAAACAAGACTCAAATGAGGAAGACATGACAGACTATATAAACATTATAAACTCTAAAAAGGACTCGGCTAAGAACTAAAAAGAAATGAAAATTACAATAAAGAAATTAAATGCATAACAAACTAAAATAAAATAAAATAAAAGACAGAAAAGTAAAGAACAAGGAAGGATAGTACCCGATCATTCAAATGGAGGAGACGGCAGAGGAGGACCGAAGACGCTGTTGAAGAAGTCGGTATACAGGTTCTGGCCATGGGTGAACTGTGCAGTCGGCGGAACTAAGTGAGGAGGCATCGGGTCTGGGAGGTCCTGCCTGCCATGTGCCGGATAGCGCTGATAAGTATCTACGGCAGGGTTATAGGCCTGGTAGTCGGGCATCAGACTCCCTCCCAGTCATGGTGCTGGTAGTAGGCATTTTGGTATGCCAGGGCTATCTGCCCATCCTGTAACTGATCTACCCGACCCGCTAAGTGATGGACCCTATCATAAATACGGGTCATACGCCCATTCATCTCATCTAGCCTCTGGGTCACATCCTCTCGGAACTCACCCTGACCCACGGCTATATCCTCGACCCGCTAAGTGATGGACCCTATCATAAATACGGGTCATACGCCCATTCATCTCATCTAGCCTCTGGGTCACATCCTCTCGGAACTCACCCTGACCCACGGCTATATCCTCTATCCGCCTCATCATGCGGTCAAAATCAAAATTGTCAATACCTCGACTGTGCGAGGTAGACGCACTTAGGTTCGGCTCAGAATGCTGAACTCTCGCCTCATTGGCGGCCTTCTCCTCTCTCTCTCTCTCTCTCTCTCTCTCTCTCTCTCTCTCCTCTCATCCTCAGTATAGTCCTCTATATTTGACTCATTTGTCTCTTTGTCGAATATCTCGAACCCTTCGTCAACTTCCCTAAAAATCAAGGTAGGGAACATGGCGGCCGTAATGAACGTCGCCGAAATGGGGGATAGCAGGAAATCGGGCGAAAGTGAGCTCGTCCTCTCAAGGAACTTGGAGATCAACCAAGCATGGGGGATGATCGTCCTCTCTCTTGTGTCGTACATGGTCCATAAATCATTCATAATTGTCCATGCAAAGGACAGTCTGGGCCAACCCTTAAGAAGGGCGTGAAGGACTGTGATATCCCTATGCCTGACTTTGGTCAGGTCACCATCACGAGGTAAGATGTTATTCACAAGAATCTTGTGAAGCACCTTACACCTCAGAGATAAAGCCTTTCGGCTGTAGGAAGTTGAGGACTCGGACTTCAAAATGGATGGGATAAAGACTCTATTAACCTGCTCCGTCCACTCCTCTGACCAAGTCGTATCAGTGAAGGTCAATTGGGCCTCATTCCTATACTCGTACCGCTGCTGGTTAGACCCTTCGTAGCCTACCCCAGTATCTAAATTAAACAATTGGCGAAGGATTTGTTCATCCATCGCCACGTCCCTACCATGGACAGTACCTATCAACCTAAAGTCGTTCGCTGAACGACCCGTCTCCCTCCGTAGGGTAGACATCCACTCGACTACATCGGACTAATAAATATCATTTCCGCCCATATCTAACACACTTTCCCACCCCAATAGTCAAAAGGTATGGGATCCCGTTGTTGGTACACCCTGTGTGACGATAGCAGTCTAATCGATCTGCATTATGATTTAGGTAATATTCTGAGTTAACCAGTATTTTGATATATATGTTTAATTTGTGTTTGTCTGTTATTGATTGTGTGTTTGAACTTGATGTAACATATTACAAGAAGTTCAAACATAAAGGTCAAAGATTATGTCAAGCATAAGTTAAAACATAAGTTTCATCACTTTAGTGTTTAAGTGTATTGGCTAGATTCGAATAGGTTAAGGAAGGCATTCGAATCTGTGATAGATTCGAATGTATCCTTAGATTCGAATGGGTTAGATTCGAGTCTGTCAGATGGACAGATTCGAATGGGCCTTAGGCCAGATTCGAGGTTGGCCCATAACAGACTCGAATCAGGGTCTATAATTAGGGATAGACTCGAATGATTAGAGGACTTTTTGCAGAATTCGTGAGGAATTGAGCATTAAGCGATCTCGAGTTTATCAGCTAGGTGAGTGCCGTTTCGGAGAGAATTAGTACGTAGGATCGTTCGTGTGTCGTTCGTTCAGCGTCTAATAGTCTCCGTGTTTCCGTTAGTTGAGAGTTGTCCGTCTAACCGTCAACGAGGATTCCGCACTCGTTTACGGGTCCGCGTCTAGATAGATCTTGCAGTGGTAGACCTTACAAGTGGTATCAGAGCCTACGGAGTGTTCGTGGTGTTCTTCGTGTTCATCAGATACATTCTAGGTTTCTTGACGCTAGTTGGACGGTTTTGCTCTCAAAAACGTGTTTTTGAGCTTAGCAAATTCATATTCGAGAAACACTTTGTGGGTTTTCACGTTTTTGGTCGAAATCATTATTTTTCGTTTGAAAAATAGTGATTTAATCTGTAAAACGTCAAAAAATCAAAGTGTTAGCCGTTTTTCGAGTTTGCGGCGCTCGAATCTATAAGGGTAATTAGGGTTTCACTCTAGTCTCGAGTCTAACCAAAATACGCTCCTTTCGAGTCAATTTCAGTCAGTTTCGAGTCTGTGGTGTTTCGAATCTATTACTACATTCGAATAGGATCTCGAGTCTATATTGTTTCGAGTTTGTTTCGAGTTTGTTACTGTTTCGATTCTGTGCTTCGATTCTGCTGAATTTCGATTCTGTTGTGCCTTCGATTCTAAGGGTCTTCGAGTCTAAGGAGTCCTTCGAATCTGACATATCTTCGAATCTAAGGAATTGTTCGAATCTGACATAACTTCGACTCTAATTGAATTAAAATACTTAATCGAATTTAATCCCAAATAAATTGGAATCTAATTACATTCGAATCTATCTAGGTTCGAAAGAGTTAATCCACATTAGTTTCGAATTAAATTAATTAAGTCTAAATTCAATTTGTTTCAGAAAAGATGTCAAATCTTCAGAAATTCCTTGAAATGGATCACGAAGTTGGGAAGGCTAATGCACCACCAAAGCTGATGAAAGTTGAGGATTATTACTGGTGGAAGGACAGATTTACGGATTTTGTACGATTCAACGATATGCGCATGTGGGTGTGCATAGATGAAGGGTACATTCCACCAGTTTCTGAAGTTGAAGGCCGTCAAAAGGTCTTGTCATATCAAATGATGAAAGAAGATGACAAGAAACTATTTGAAGCCGAAAACAAAGCTTTCTCCATTATCCGAATGGCTTTACCTCAAGATATCTTGCACACATTTCGGACTCAGAGGACGTCGAAGGAACTTTGAGAGTCTCTTCAGAAAAGGTGTGAAGGTAATCCACGGGTACGTAGAAAGCGTACAGAGCTGTTGACTCAACAGTTTGCTATTTTCAAGGCTCTTAAAGATGAACAGTTAGATGATATTATCACAAGGTTCTATCATCTGATAACAGAGCTTGAAAGTCATGGTATTGAGTATTCTGACAAAGACAAGAACAACAAGCTTCTTGATGCCCTACCAGCCAAATGGGCTATGTACGTGGCAATGATTAAGCTGAATGAAGATAAGTATTATGCTCAATCACTGGATGACATCGTGGGAACGTTGAGGGCATATCACTTCGAGATGATTAAAGCTGAGACTGATTACGAGCAAGTCCAAAATCCGGCGATGTATTTTGGAAAGACATCTAAATCATCAGTGACAGCTGATCAGAAGAGTGCTACAGCGTTTTTCACCGGAGAAACGTCATCGCCACCAGAGTCCGAAGACTCAATGAATCGCGCGTTCTTAGGGTTAGGAAGATCGGAAGAACCGCAACCTCAAGTCCAACAGGCATCGACCAGTCAGAGCTATTCGAAGATGCCAATGAGCGCAAAGTCGGCGGAAGAACATCTGAATCTGCTTGCTTCTTTTGTGGCCGCATACGGAAATTGCGTTCAAGGGAAGATTAATGATCCGGCTCTTTGGGATGAAGATTACGATCAGGTCGACCCTGATGACTTAGAGGAAATGGATCTGAAATGGCAACTGGCCATGGTAACCCAGAGGGTTAAGAGATTCATAAAGAGAACTGGAAGAAATCTGCAGATGAATAACAAGGGGATAGGATTTGATAAGTCCAAGGTGAAATGCTATAACTGTCAAGGACTAGGACACTTCGCCAGGGAGTGTCAAAGACCGAAGGTAGAGACATACCAGGGGCAGAGTCAGCATCAGGGACAGTTCCAAAATCAGTCCCAACAAAGATATCTTCCGAGTTCTTCGTCTGGTCAAGCCAATCTAGCGGGTCTGATATCCAATGTCACTTCTGACAGACAGCTAGATGGTACTTATGACTGGAGTTCACATCCGGAGTCCAATGCTAGAGCTTTCATGGCTGAAGTTACGGAGAATGGGTGTGAAGAGGATGAGCAGACCACAAGGGACAGCAGTCCGATGTGGGTAGAGAAGGCGAATGATCAGACCGTGCTGGAGTTTGCTGCTCAGATGGCCAACGTGGAATCTGATAACTCTAAGGTTAGTCTTTCTTATTCTCTATTTCGTGATTTATGTGCTTTATGTGTTAGTTCTAACGATAGGTTAAATCTAGTCTTAGACTCACATAAGACCATAGCTGCTCAAAATGAAAACTTAAAAATAGAAAATGCTAGCCTAAATGATATAAAGCAAGATTTAAAATAAAAGCTTAAGGCTGATGCTCAAGACGTAATAGTTCTAAAAGACAAACTGAGTGAGCAGTGTGTTAGGATAGAGCTTATGTATGAGCACGTAGAGGCCTTGACCAAAAGTCTGAAAGACAAGGACGTAGAGCTAGCCGAGACCAAGGTTAAGGTAGCAGAGGCAAATAGTAAGCTGGAAAAGTTTAGGAATTCGAGCCTAAACCTAGGAAAAGTCTTAGATGCCCAAAGACAGTCTAAGAAGCCTGTAGGTCTAGGTTTTCATGAAATTCCTCCACCTTTCAATGCGAATTATGTGCCTCAGCCTCAGGAGAAAACTGACAACTCAGTAGACTTAGAGGACCTACCTGAAACGACACCTGAGCCTAAAGTTGATAATACACCTAAGGTGACTAACTCAACCGTCAAGGTCAAGCAAGTGAAATTTGTGTCTTCCTCCAGTGAAACACCTGCAGGAAAACAGAAAATTTCATGGGCTGACCAGGTCGAAGAGACAGACACTGTAGATGTACCAAAGGTAATAGACACTAGTGAGACACCTAGATCTAAGGGACCAACCAAAAAGTCCATAGATAAGATGTCTTGCTTTAGATGTCACGCGAAAGGGCATGTTGCTTCTCACTGTCCAGTTAGGAAAGCAGAAGTTAACCCTAAGACAGTGAATCAAACACCTGTTAAGCCCTCACCGAGTGTGGCGAGCACGAGTAGTTCTCAAAGTACCGAGAAAACTGTGCAGGCCGCACCAAAACCTGTTGTGAAACAAACACCGGTTAAGGTTGGACCAAAAGAAGTGATTAGGACAAATTCACCGAATCGTGTCATTAATCAATCTAGGTCAGCACCTCAACAAGTCTATAGGAGCACTACACCTAGCAGGTCACACACTCCAGTTAGGTCACATACTCCCGTTAGACATTATGTTCCGGTAAGAGCTCAGGGATCACAGTCTGAAATGCAATATAATAAGACTTATTCTAGAGCCTCACAACAAATGCCTACTCAAAGGCAAAGAGTGAATCTAAATCACTCGGCACCACAACAGAATTCAGTTCAAAGGCCCAAGTCACCTGAAAGGCGAGATGGGTACTTGAAAGAGTTCAAGTATGTGGACGAGAATGGTATTACCAAGTCAGTAATGGCTTGGGTTCCCCGTGATAACTAACCTATTTTCTTTCTTGTGCAGGAGATAACTACCGGTCCAAACAACAAGTGGTTCGTTGACAGTGGTTGCTCCAGGCACATGACGGGGGAAAGAAGTCTACTCACAGACTTCAAGGGAGGTAATAGGGGATTTGTATCATTCGCTGGTAACAAAGGAGGAAATATCACTGGAACTGGAGAAGTCACTAATGGGACGATTACATTGGATCAAGTTTATCACGTTGATAAACTGGTTCATAATCTCATTAGTGTATCTCAAATCTGTGATAAGAAGAATTCAGTGCTTTTCACTGACACTGAAGCGTTAGTGCTGAAACCGGGATTCAAGATTCCTCAAGATTGGATATTGATGCGAGCACCAAGGAAGAATGACGTGTACATGCTCGATATGAACAAGCCAGCTAATTCGATGGGTCCGATCTGCTTACTATCAAAAGCTTCGGAGACGGAATCGGTTTTGTGGCACAGACGCATGGCTCACTTGCACCTTAGGAAAATGAAATACATAACGAAGAATGGTTTGGTGCAAGGTGTGCCTCTGAAGAGCTTTCAGTTTGAAGACAAGTGTCTACCGTGCATGAAGGGCAAGCAACATAAAAAGACACACAAGTCCAAGAAGCTGAACTCCATAACCTCGACATTCGATTTGTTGCATATGGACCTTTTCGGCCCTATCAACAAAAGGAGTATAGGAGGTAATTGGTTTTGCTTAGTTATCACTGACGATTACTCACGGTTTTCATGGGTTTTCTTTTTAGGTACGAAGGACGAGACGGCTGCAAGGCTCATCGGGTTCTTAGACCAAGTGGAGAACTCCTACGGAACAAGGGTTAAACATATTCGTAGTGATAATGGGACTGAATTTAAAAACTCTGTAATTGGTGTATATTGCCTATCAAAGGGCATCGTGCATCAATTCAGTGCACCATATGAACCACAACAGAATGGGGTGGCCGAACGTAAAAACAGAACATTGATTGAGGCTGCAAGGACTATGCTTTCGGATTCAAAGCTTCCTACCATGTTTTGGGGGGAGGCAGTGAATACCGCGTGCCATACTTTAAATAGAGTTCTTACAGTCAAATCATTGAACAAAACATGTTATGAAATTTTGAATAAAAGGCCACCTAACTTAACTGGATTCGAACCGTTTGGAGTACCATGCACACTTTTAAGAACAAAACATCAACCGAAGTTTGGTGAAAAGGCTGACGAAGGATACTTCCTAGGTTATGTGCCAAACTCACCAAACAAACGGGTGTTTAACAAAACAACTGGTACTGTGGAGATTGTGTATAACATTGAAGTCACAAGTTATACACATGAACCCCAAACTGGTCCGGAATGGATTTTTGACTATGATAAGTTATTTGAGTCATTTAACATTCCTCTGAATGATAATGCAGGTACTATCGAGAAGGACTTGGCGACGTTGCATCTGAACGACGATGGCCAAATCTTTCCAAGGACCACGTTCGAATCTACATCCGAGCCTACTGCGACTGTAGATGGATCTCCAGAAGTTGCTGATCAAGAGGCACCTACCAATGAGAATCAGACTCAAGCATCGAGTTCCAACTCTGAGGAAACTGTCCGTGAGGAGGAAAATGTAGAAGCTGAGCCTGTTCCCCCTTTAGGTGAAATAGGATCCAACTTAGGAGATAATCTAAGTGTTGATGAAATAGAGACCTCTAGGACTAACAAGAACCATCCAATAGATAACATCATAGGAAATCCTAATGAGGGTGTGAAGACTCGGAGTAGTGTAAATAACAACACTGTGTTGTTGTCGATGATATACGACTCCGAGGCATATCACACATGTCTATATTCATGCTTCATATCGCAAGTAGAGCCGAAAAATGTGCAGATGGCACTAAAGGATAACTCCTGGGTTGAAGCGATGCAGGAAGAACTTTCACAATTTAGGAAACTAGAAGTGTGGGAGTTAGTTCCGTTACCTCGAGGGGAGATTGCAATAGGAACAAAATGGGTTTTTAAGTGCAAGAGAGACGATCGGGGTATAGTCACGCGCAACAAGGCGAGATTAGTTGTAAAGGGTTTCAACCAAGAGGAGGGAATCG